>CM059189.1:42246710-42622927 GCA_030323885.1 Branchipolynoe longqiensis
CTTGCCAAGGCAAGGCAGTGTGCATAGACGAGATCACGGTTCCGAGTGCGCATGCGCTGAAAACGGCATTGGCAGCAAAGCAAAGGCGTACAGCCATTGAGTTTGCCAATACGTGTAGGGAAAAAATTCCATTTTATTCAAAATTAATAGAAATACATAACAATTTGGCACAAACATGGATGGAAGGATGCAATATAATAATATAATGAATATGTTTAAGACATAAGCTCTCCATAATTAAGTATTTTGAGCTAAGAAACATACAATTTCAGTCACTTTACAGGCTGATGTTTACATCACCATTGATTAGCCATAAGTAATTCTTATTCTAAAAATTAAAATGTCAAATGTGTCAACAAAAACTTGTTTTAAAGAAATATATAACAAATATCTGATTAACCCTACTCATTTTCTATTTCAACATATGTCATTAACCATACGATATATATAAAAACATGAATAAAATAAGTGAAACTGACTCTGGCTATGGCTCTAACACTAGTCTGAGTGCCCAGATTTGTCTAAATCTAAATGCACATGGCATAAGATGTGCTGATTATTTTGATGTAAATGCAATGCTGGATAAACGATTAATATCTTAATTTATTATATATATTTTTTTAGTTAGTGTTCTATCTTTCAAACAAGAGCTGAGATGAGCTGAAAATAGCACATTTCATAACTGCACCCAGTGTATTACTATTAGTATGTGCCATTAGCTTCTCGCGGGTTTGTTTTGCTCTGACACATCCCACAATGCACCGCATGGCTGGAACGGTGATGTAGTCTATTTGCATTGCCCCATTTTGAAGTCAACATGGATAATTCATGGCGCGAAAGCATATGACCGACACGCTGCCTACGACGTTCTCCCCTGGTGCCGCCTTACGGGTAAAGCCGGAACCTCGCACTCCCACACCACCTAGCGTTAACTACAGACCCCACCACATGGCGCACGCCAGAGCTGCTCACTTCGTCCACAGCACCCGAACAAATTAGCCATTTTCCCTACTAGGTAAAGAGTATATGATTTTCTCTCTCCACAATTAGCCATGGCTATGACATCGATAAAATAAAAGTTATTCTTCATCTAGTAGGTACTTGGTAATCCGTAGATAAAAGATTCACCCCATACTGACTTACAGGGGTGAAAACCAACCCATTAGAAAAGATGGCGAAGAATTTCGACATGCTGGGGAAATTAATTGAGTGAATAATGTCTTAATTTGAGAAGCAATATTTATTCTTTATATATGTTTTTATATTTTCCCGCTACCGTTCAGTTGAAAAATTTAATAAAACATGCAGTTTATTAGACTTTAAAAGTGAAATCAACGGCATTCTATGGCCACCATCTTGTCTTTTTGCATTCTCTCCCATTTCACAAACTCTGTCCCAATATAAGTAACCATTTGACACTGGTGCCAGGCATTCTACTTCCTGTTCCATACTAGAGCTATTTTCGCCCGTATTTAGACTATGTTGTCGTTCACCCCTGTAGGTACGGGGTGAATCTTTTATCTAGGTAATCGACAGATGAAATAATACCCAAGGTCAAGTTTTTAGAGCTGTGCTACATATTGTTACATAGCAACCATAACGACAGATATGTATTTGTGCATAAAATCGGTTCATACAAAAGAAATACAAAAATCATTATCTTCTATTCGGCAAATTTGGACGATGTTGCTGCAATGGTCAGAAGATGGCAGTCATCATCTTCTAAATGAATTTTTTTATTTGATTAAAAAAGACAATAATCCACCGCCACCCCCTACACACACACTCAGCCAGCTCCTAATGAGGTTGTTAATGACCCAATTAACATACCTTTCCCAGAGTGGACGTTGCGAAAGAGTCTGCGGTGGCCATGATTCTCGCTCCATACATGGTCGCTGTCTGTAAGGTCAACAATAGATGGTATTCTATTACTATTATCCAAGAGTGTATTACGTATATTCACCCTATTCATGCGCGACCTAATTAGGGATCAGAACGAGGCTGAGTAAGCGTCGGTGTTGGAAATGGCCATAAGACACTACTGTGTCCTGATGTGTATGAACTACTAGATAAATTAAAGGAGTACAATTAGAGGATATTAACTTTTGAAACTATCATAATAATTTTTGCTTACCTTTTTTCTATTTATTGGTCAATTTTCATGAAGATTGAGTGATAATCAGATGCATTTCAGTAGGCAATGTCAACAAAGTCACTCACCTTGGCTACCAATCTTTTCTTAAATTCAAAATTGCATAACTTTCTTAATATAGATATATTAAAAAAATATATTTGAACCCTTTTAAAGTTTTTATTAATTTGTAATTACTAATACTAGTTGTTTAAATCTGTTACACAGATAGCTACGCTGACAGTGCTGCATTACATGATACCACCATAACTATGTAGACTTGAAGTTGACAGTCACATTGTAGTTAAAGAATAGGGAAAATCACCATGCAAGGGTCACCCAATCTTTGTGAAAATTGGCCAATAGATAGAAAAAGGTATGCAAAGATGAATATGTTACGTTAAAAAATGAATACCCTCAAATTTGAGTGATTTTGAGAGGTTTTGGTTGACAAAAAAGTTGTCACATTACTTTACATACAACCGCGCCTCGCAGACGCGTAAGTGCCCTCGGTCTGGTTTCAACATGGCCACGGCATGAATAGGGTGAATTGGCCCGCAAACATGGTTAATTCGCAAACGAGGCTAGTCGACCCAGTGATCCACGTGACCCTGGCCCTCCCTGATCCTCACTTCTGCCTGGGCTCTCGTAGCAATAACATCGCGTCACTCACCCTCTACCCTCTTTGTAAGGGGGTAAAGTGCTGACATCACTGACTGTTTATCATATCTTGCCTTATCTCATGTTCAACCTTATTCGCTCCACAGTTAATTGCCTCATTACGATGCCCATCACAACCTCACGGACACTGATAACCGGATCCGGAAGCCAGCCTTCCTTGATTACGCACAAACCAGACGCACGCACCGATGAGCCAGTCTTGCTCTCAGCCTCACATGGCGTTATAGATTACAAGTTTTGAATAAATGTAAAGTTAAAAAAATATGTTGTTGTCTTCTTCATCTGAGGGAAGCGAATTAATAGAGACTTTGTAAAGTTTAATTAAAATATGGAATTAACATAAGCACAACATATGACAGCTTTATTTGGCTTGAAACATTCATTCGTTCTCCTACATTCGTGCTTGGATTGTTTTACAAATATTGTTCGTGATGTTCATCTCCCCAGGTGAAATGTGACATTTAGCTCCGATTTTGCCGTTGCTACACAAACCCGATTATTCCCCGAAAACGCATATTTTTCACCAAAACTTTGAAAATGATGTTCTTATTGTTGATTTATTAGAATTTATAGCATATGGTGATTTTTTTTTCAACTTAAAAATTGTGCACATTAGATTGTATTTAGTAGATTTCTATGTCTTAGTCATTCTTCAAAGTGTGTATTTAAATCTTTTCTCAGTAACCATTAACATATGCATAATAGGGTTATCACTTTTGCTGTTCTGTCTTACCGCATTAACTAGGTCTTTTCCATGCTGCTTGATGTAGTTGTTCGCATCTTTAGCTGCATCAATCACCGCGTCTACCCCTGTCTGAATTTGGACACAAAATGGAGTAAATGTTTGGTAAAATGTTCGAATATTACCTGAACTAATTAGACACACATCTCACCAGTAAAAAACTAAAACTAAGGAAGTTGTTACCGCTTCACATATATTATTATTATTATTATTATTATTATTATTATTCACACTTATACCATTTAATGATTTCTGTTGCCTTTAATTAGCTAACAAAGTCCAACCCATAAATAAATCCTCCAAATAAATCTTTGGTATAGGGCCTAGATACTGTGCAGATTAGATTGTGTATAGTAGATTTCTATGTCTTAGTCAATCTTCAAATTGGATATGTGAATGTAACCTGTCTTATGCCAGCACTGTCCTTCAACTATTTTGTTTTTGTTTACCAAATTTTAAGTTTTGTTTGATATTTTCCCCTCAATTTATATGATCCGAATTAAACACAACTATTAAAATGTGACTTAGGCTTCGTGACCATTACATAATATAGCACCCACAGGTGTATCTAACGACACCTGGGAAATCTGAAGAGCTTAAAGTGATATTCTTATAATAATTTCCAAAGCTGATCTAAGTTTTTATTTTTTGTAAGAAAAAAAAGAAGAAGTAAAGTAGCTTAATAATAATATATTTCTTTTGCAACCTTGCGATGACCCCCCCGCCCCCCACACACACACACACAAAAACACCCCACCCACGACACAGACACGCCTAGCAATAATGAAATGAACTGTGAACATTCTGATAATTAACTTACGGGTATGTTGGTAGCCAGCGTTTGCATAGTCATAATATCTGTCAGCAGCTCCTTCTATAAATTAAAAACAAACAAGTTCCAATAAATAGCAATGTTAGATTGAAAGACATGCTATTTAAGGGGTCGTCCAAAGTTGTCAAGATTTTCTAGGTAGTACAGATAGTGCTACTTTTCCAGACCCCCCCACCCACACCCACCCAAACTAGTACACATCAACATTTTACTACAAACCCAGAAAGGTGACAAAATGACTTGAGTGCCTGCCTCCCATTTTGGGAGGTCATGGGATTGATTCAATCCCCCAGGTGTGAAACGTGGTTGAGTCAAACCAATAACTTAAAAATGTACATGTGTCGTTACCTAACCTGGTGTACTATATTGGGGGTGATGAAAATTGGAAATATTATGCCTAGTGCAGGATTCGAACCCACATGTCTTGCTATTCCAGGGCTAGTGTGCTAACTATTATGCTACTATTATGCTATTTAGACACCCTGATGCAATCACCCTGTAAAGTCGTCGTCTGGCAGCTGTAGTTGTGTAGGCAGGCTAATAGGAAATCATTACAGGCAAGTATAAGAAAGGCAGAGTATAAAGTGTGCAGTTAGACAGAGAGCTAGCACCCTCAGGTTTATTATTAGATAGTGGTTTCTGGACTTGATATGGCATGTCACCTGACCATGCTCTCCAATCAACATCAAGCATTTCTAGGTCCACCAATCAATAGTAAGCATTCTTGTGTCACTATGGCAACTGTGATCTACCCACCACCACCATGCCTTGTGGCTGCTTTGGCCTCACCTGCACTGTTGTGCCTGTGTGTTTGGTGATCCGTGACTAACAGTTGGGGGGAGGGGGTTGTGCTCTTGAGCTCCTTCCACACTAACAGTAGTGCTCCTCTCACACTAGCTATAGAATACACAATGACTATTTAATATAAGTAAAGGATCACCAGCACCACATAATATATTAATGCCCCTGGCCCTATACATCATTTACCTTTATAGACCATTTGTAATCCCTTATAGACCAGTTCACATTCCCCACCAATGTGTTTTATTGGAATATTTTACAACCCTATCCACACCTACCTCTCTATGTGGTCCTTGCCAGAAGCCAGTGCAGTCTACTACGGTGCCCCCTCCCCCCAATAATCATCATTTTATTAAACACTAAAGATCATACTTATGGCCAACCCCCCTCCCCCTGTCGTACGCTTTGTACGGCCGTGAAAATGTTGATAACTTTGGACGGTCCTTAAGCAAGGTCTATTCTAGCACCGCTTAGTTTTATAGGGATCCGGTATAGGCCGCTGAGATTCAATTTCCACTAGTAAGTCAATACTACTGGGGAAAACAATGGGTCACTCACCTCACGCTTGAAATAGTCTCTCTACATCGACCACTTCTTGGACAAAACCGACCTCTATTTCAATGAGTAGCGTAAAAACTATATTTAAGATCAATTAAAGTTGCAAAACCCGATGATTTTCGAGTTTCTGCCGTAATTATTAAATCTACATTATGTTGACGTTATAATCTACCTTACTTTAAGTTTGGAGAAACTTACTATGCATGGCTACCTTTGGATATATTTGAAGAGAAAACATGCAAAGTAAATTTGGTGTGCACATTTATATGCTGGCCATTAGAGGCTTGTATGACTTGCAGTTGTGACAAGTTTGATTGAAGTTGCATAGTCCGTTAGTTTTAAGTTTTTGTCATACCTTTTCTAGATACATATATTAGATTGATTATTATTAATAATATTCATGTTATGGAGCAACACATGCTTAATTGACTACATCACGGTTCCGACTGCGCATGCACTGAAAATGGCGTTGGGAGCAAAGCAAAGGCATACGGCCATTGAGTTTGCCAATACGCGCAGTTTTATTCAAAATTAATAGAAATCGAAAAACCCTAAACTTATTATTTTGATATAATCTTTTTGTTAAACATGTTTTCTATATGTGTTCCTGGCGGTTTGTGCCTAGGTGGTGTGGATATAAATAAAGACATGAATAAAATAAGTAAAACTGACTCTGGCTATGGCTCTAACACTAGTCTGAGTGCCTAGATTTTTCTAAATCTAAATGCACATGGCATAAAATGTGCTGATTATATTGATGTAAATGCGATGCTGGATAAACGACTAATATCTTAATTTATTATATATATTTTTTTAGTTGGTATTCTATGTTTCAAACAAGAGCTGAGATGAGCTGAAACTAGCACATTTCATAACTGCACCCAGTGTATTAGCATGTGCCATGTGCTTCTTGGGGGGTTGTTTTGCTCTGATGCATCCCACAATGCACCGCGCCGCTGGAACCGTGATGTAGTCTATAAGTCCACCAGGACCTAACTTTGATATATAAAGCCGTGTTCACACGGGGAATGTAAATCGATTCGTAGAAAGCGACTTGCCTAGTTCGACGCACATTTCCCGTGTGAACGGACGTCTGAGGCGGATTAGGGCTGATTCGATTCACGTGATCTCGATAATGTAAACCACCTAAGCGAGGTAGTCTACGTGAATCGGTTCCTGTGATGTGGATAATTTTGCCCGTGTGGACGCATCTGAGGCGGATTAGCACCTCACACGCATGCGCAGTCGACCGTAGTTTGTTGACTTTCCGGTCGATCAAAAGTGCATATTATATAATTTAATTAATGAAACCGCTATCTACGCACAGATATTTTTTTCATAATTTATTTTTAGGGTTTCACTGCTCAGCAGAAGTTTTGATCGTTCCAAACCAATAAGATTCATTAAATGCATTTCTAGGTCGAACCCACACTCTCTCGGCCGACGTCGACGAACCCAAACTGGCGCTGGTTAGTCTGGACTTGCTCATGCGCAGATATCCACTTCCGCCTCACGCAGTGCCCGTGTGAACGGGCGCTAATTCGACTCCTTTAGTTAGCCTTGTCTAGGTCGCTTCACATTTTGCCCGTGTGAACAAGGCTTAAGATCAAAATCTCGGCAAATGCTTTCGTTTTGAAAATGCTATACTTTCATCGGATTATGCAGTAATGCTAGCATTATTTAGTTTATCCCCAATTCAGCAAAACGACTGAGAAGACTTGCCTTAATATTCTGGACCGTGCGAAAAATGCCGGAATTGATGACCCTTAACTTGGTAGAAGCATTCTTGAAGCACTCCTAAACAGAGAAAGAAAAAAGGAAATAAATCAATCAGAAGTGAGAGCAGAAGCGAGAATGTAATACATTCGTTATTCTTTTCAGTTTAAAAATTCAATTAAAATAATAAGGCAAAGTTCAGTAGCCATGCATTGATTTTAATATGTCATCAATACAGACTAGAAATCAAATAGATCTAGGCTGAAGCCAAAGGCTGCAGCCTATTGGAAATCGCCTCACCCACCAAGGACTATTTATGATGACGTTGGTTCTCCCTACTCGAACCTTATACACCGAAAGAAAGATACAAACATCTGCATGTCTGTTTTGTTGTTTTGAGCTATACGTCCTGGCAACATCTAAAGTCATATCAGGATGGGTACCGCCTTGTAACAGTGCGCACTCACGGCGACTTTATAGTGTTGCCCCACTCGGAAATCAGGCTGTTGGCAGTATGTCCCGATATCCCACTCAGTAACATTATCCTGACACTGAGCCAACCAGTCCTTGCCCTATCCTATTAATGCTGAGCGCAAGGGTAGGAAGCAACAAGTATACATTTTAAAGTCATTGGTTTGACTCGACCAGGAACCGAACTCCCGACCTTCCACATGCGAGGCCCGCGCTCTACCGATTAGGCCACCGTGCCCGGGCCATCATCTGATTGTCAGTTCAGACGTGTATACCAACCACCAAGAGGCCGGGCATTTTGTCATAGTCTGGACCCGGAGAAAATGCATCATGGGCTTAAATACCCTACCCTCGTGGGAGGTGGAGGGGGAGATCGGTCACCTGATCATCTGTCACCTGTCATCATTATTACTGTGAAAATATATGACTTAAACAAATTTGATACCTACCAGGGGCGTAGCTAGGCATACACGCGTACGCCAAAACGTACACATCGTTTTGTCAACAACAAAAAACAACAACAAAATAATAAAGAGAGAGAGAGAGAGAGGAGGCATGTAGTAGTCCGGAGTGTTGAAAACTCAAGTCTAAAATGTGTAAAATCCGCCAGCTTAAGCTTAAGCGGCCCCCTAAACCCCCTGCCAAAATTAGGAGTACACATTGTTAAAGGTCTAGCTACGCCCCTGCCTACTATTGGAATCCAGGATACTGTTTGTCGCACTTGTATGATTCAAGCAATTCGACAAGGCTTTGAATTACTATACGGTTTCCTACCTTCATAGATTCGATGAAAAGAACAAGTTTTTCAATATAGACCCATGGGATTCGAATCAAGATTTATAGTAATGTAAGAACACGAAAAATAGTAAAATGTGTTGTCTAGGTGTCCTTTTTACAAGCACCTTTTATGTGTTCTGCAATGCATTGTGCATGTTGCATAGCAAGATGGGTAATTCATAACATGGAGACCAACCTAACGATTCTCATGCTACCTTGAGTTGCTAGGCAATCTAAATCAAAATAAAATGCATGTCCCTAGGCGATCATAATAAGTTAGTATTGAACCCAGAGTAACAATAATGAATACTTCCTGATCATTTAACTTGCCTGGTAAAGTCATTCCACTTCAAGCAGTTGTACAAATCAGACCCTCCTGCATGTTTTTTTCCCCCCCACCCTCCATCCCCAAATTTATTAAGGCTGAGTGTTAGAGGTGCTCACATGGTTCGAACCTGGAACCCTGTAATCCTAATAAATGTGACATATATGTGTGCATTTTCTATAGGCAAAGCCCCTTAATATACTAATATGATATATGTACAAATGGCCTTATACAAATGATACCAACAGAAATTGTAAACAAACTAGTCATACATTGAGATTGTAATTATATATATCTGAGCCATATGATCTTGTAATATAATTTATTTCCCATATTGGTCTTCATGTTATGAATAATGTGAAAAAGCAGATAATCTATCCTGTGTATCACTGCTATACCATGCATGGGAAGCTAGTTTTAAAATACTGGGGCCTACAAGTAATTCCTAATTCCTTATTTGGACACGGCGGGGCCACTCGCGAGCGGAAACAATTATTTCCCCCGCCCCCCTACCTCACCAGAAATAGCGTGGTGGCTTGATTGTGTTTTACCTGAACTATTCTAATACAATAACACCTCTCTAACCGACCACCTCCACAGATCGACCACTCTCCTATATCGATCGCTTTATTTGGGTCCCAAACGATCATCCATTCAATACCATTGTAACGATTAAAAAACCTCCCTAAGCCGACCACCTCCCTAAATGGACCATTTAAAGTCGGTTCCACGGTCGGTCGATTTAGGGAGGTTTTACTGTAGTTAACATTACACACCTTGGCATCTTGAGGTGTGCCGCTTGCAGAGGCGGCGGTGTCGATTGTGTCTGCGAGAACAGTAAGCGGCGCCTTGGTTGTTGGGGTAGTCAGCTGTGTAATATATTTGAAATACCATGCTTCATATTTAATTAGTTTACTTCCTATCTAGATTCCTTACATTCCACACACTGCAATGCTTAACGTTACATAGTGCAATGCTTTTGAGCTTTTGCCATAATGTTTGGATATATGTTTATTTGTTGGAGTTTTATGTCCTGGCAACATCTAAGGTCATATCAGGACGAGTACCAACTTGTAACAGTGCACAAGTTCATCAAGAAACAATCATAAATGGCTAAGTATTTGAAGTAGAAACAAGAAAAATTACTTTTGACATGCACATTGAAATGTTAGCGACTATGCATAGTGTATGGCCCTGTCACACTACAACGTAATGACGTCAGCGTAGGGAGAACGTGAAGAACGTTGAACTTCTCGGCGTAGTATGCAAATTTGGGGACAAGTTGAACGTGGATGCAGCGTAGTGGACGAGAGCGTAACGTCGGTAAAGCGTAGTGATACCGTCATTCAACGAGAGAGGACAACGTCACTACACTCACGGAACGTTATGAACGTTATTCCATCGCCAGAAGAACGTTACGTGATGTTAGCTACGTCATGAGACATTGAACGTATGTTGAATGCACGTTCTCCTGACGTTCTCCTGACATTCTCCTGATGTTCCCATTACGCCACATGGCCATTTGCACTCGGTTTAATGTGGGTCAACGTAGTGGAACGTAGTTGAACGTAGTGAGCAGCGTTGGAATAACGTCCATTTAACGTCATTCATGTTCACTGAACATGAACAGAACGTACGGCGAACATAAACCCTTACGTTCGAGCTACGTCGAAAGTTTTGAACATGTCCAAAACCTTGATGTAACTCGACATAACACGATGTAATGTGACGTAGCTCGACGTCATTCTAACGTCATTCTGACGTCATCATGACGTAACCCAACGTAATGACGAAAAATGACCACGTTAGGCTCACGTTGGCTCGCTACGTCGTAGTGTGACAGGGGTATAAGCAGCAATATATTCTATTAAATTGATTGAGTATTCTCTTCTACGCAGCAACAAATGCTTAATAAGTGCATCAGCATGTAGAATAAAATCTAGATTAAGTGATTTGATTTGTTGTTTAATTGTTGCTTTCATCAGACTCTGCAGCTTCAGTTGTAAACTCTTTTCTGATCAATTGCTCTCAGATTTCCTGACGATGTTCTAGAAAAAGTAGGTTACACTTCCACATAACTGTAAATAAATGATTAGACTGTTAGGGTGGTGCGTTTGTAGATTTCATAATTTGATGAACGCTATTAATATGCAATTTTTGGTACATTAGTTGTTTAAGCAGGGGAAATTTCAGTCATAGACGACTGGTCTTCCTCATTCCACTGCTCCTTGCCCTATACTCATGTAATGCCGAGCATCTGGCTAGGAAGCGACAAGTATAAATCTTTAAGTCATTGGTTTGACTCGACCACGATTCGAACCCACGATCCCACGATCTACCAACACGGGAGACAGATGCTCTAACTCATTCGGCCATCCCGTCTGGTCATGAAATTTCATTTTGAAATGGTATTATTGAAAATGTTTAGTTTTAGTTTTATAATCTGATATATAGTCTTAGACTAAACAAGCTATTTTGAATTATATGTACCACTTATTAATTAATCAAATTGTCCCTATAACAGTTTTCCATGAATGTCGATGCATATATTCCAAAAGGAAGGACAGCTCCCTAATCCTGCTTTTTCCCTTTACCACAGTGTGGTCGATCCAGTGCTATCACTGGATAATAGTTGTTTCGGAACACGACATTGCTAATGCCTATGGTTGATTTCTATTACTGTAAAACCTCTCTGTGCACAGATCAACCACTCCCCTATATCGATCGCTTTATTTAATTGAGGCTGTATTTATACTGTCCATAGCATGTAAGCCCGGGTACCCAGGCTTGTTTTCAATGCTGGCCAGCTGTTATTTGGGTTCCAAACGGTCCCTAATACAATACCATTGTAACGATTAAAAAAAAACTTCCTAAACCGACCACTTCCCTAAATGGACTATTTAGAGTCGATCCCATGATCGGTCGATTTACAGAGGTTTTACTGTAATTTATCATCTTACCAGCATCGTATTCCAAGTTGGTCTTCACTCACCACTTTGGTAAAGTTGTCAAAATCTATTCCAACGGCTGAGCTGAAGTCTCTGAGTTGCGCCTCCGCTTCTGGTGATATCAGCTCGACATTACTCATATCCACGTTTATACCGTCAATCTGAGACTGGATATCGATTGACTGACAGGATGAGAAACAAAAACGCAGTCTTACAACCGTGGACTAGATTATTTGTTGTTGTTTTGTTTGTAATTCGTTGATTAACCAGGGAACATTTCAATCGCAGACAATTGGTCTTCCTCATTCCACTGATCCTTGCCCTATCCTACTAATGCTGCGCGTATGGTTAATACCAAATTTTAAGTCATTGGTTTGACTCGACTAGAGTTCGAACCCGTGGGTTTGAATCACACGATCTACCAAAATTTGAGACGGACGCTCAACTCATTCGGCCATCCCGTCTGGTCTCATTCACATATAAGCAGATAAGGTACATGTACATATAAATATTGACATATATATCTATAGATATACCTATATATATCTATCGATATATATATATTTGTATATTATAGCTATCGATATATCTATATATCTATAGATATATACACATACAGATACAACTCAGATAGATATACATACAGACATATATATCATGAAAATATATATGTAGGTAGATATATATAGATATATATATCTAGATTATATCTACTATCTAGATTATGTATATCTATGGATTTAATTATATAGATAATGCCATATTAAATGGATAAATATATATCTATTTAGATATTTATATATGATACATATATGTCTATATAACCATCCATATATAAAATAAACCATTCAAATTTAGCTGATACTTTTACTAATATTATTTGGTAGAGGAATGCTGGCAACTGAAACAAATCCAAATGTTTTGCACCGGTTAACTAGATGATTTATTTTGTATTGAAATACTAATCTTATATATATCCACATCAAACACTCATATTTAGTCCATAATACTTTAAAAAAAGTTATTTGATAAATAAAAAGTCCATAAAGCAGGTCACATTGCAGAGTGACTATGGGTCGCTTCCATTTATCACAGATATATTCTCGTAATTCTCGATTGAGTCGAACATGAAGTGTAACATAATTAAGTTAAAGCTGCATAGTCTGATGAAATATCAAATTTTCAAAACCAAACCAAATATCTAGATTTGATTTTACATATCGAACTTAGAATCCTGATGCACTTATTAAGCATTTATTTCTGCATAGAAGGCATTACTGAGTCAATTTAACAGAACCTGTTACTGCAGTAGTCTATGGTGTCAGAGTTTTGGCAAGCTTCCTGGCAAGCTTGCCAAAACTAATTTTACATCTTTGCACTCAAAATATCTCAAAAGTTTACCATTTAAAATAAAAGTAACTTTGAACTAATGTAAAGTAGATACTAGTGATCGATCTAATATATTTATCTCAGAAAAAATACAGAAATTCAAAACCATCGGACTATGCAACTTTAAGTGAATCATGTATGTGTTTTGGTTTACCTTTTTGTAGTCGGTAATGGAATGGGGGTTGACAATCTTGTCAAGCTTCAGAACCGAATATGCGGACTTGTTTTCTTTACATCCACTGCATAATTATACATGGCTTATGATATAGGTACGGCTATGGTTGTTGGAATTTACGTCCTGGCAACATCTAAGGTCATATCAGTACAAGTACCGAATTGTGACGGTATGCACTCATGGCGACTTTATAGTGCTGCCTGACTGGGAAATCAGGCTGCTGGCACCATGACTCGATATCCCACTCAGTCACATTATCCTGACACTGAGCTAACCAGTCCTTCCCCTATCATATTAATGTTGAGCACCAGGCTAGGAAGCGATAAGTATCAATTTTATAAGTCATTGGTTTGATTCGACCGGGAACCGAACTCCCGATCTCTCGCACGTGAGGCCCGCGCTCTACCGATTCGGCCACCACGCCCGGTCAGGTGCAGATATGAGGACAGTATATCACATCGAAATAGTAGAACACTGCTTTGAACACGGTGACAATAAACCAGAACATTGTGACAAATGTTGAAAATTGAAATGACATTCGCCATGTGCCAAGATACCCATCAAACTAATGTGAAGTCAGTTATATTTTTCTGTCACATGTCTGGATGCTGTGATACGTTTACATCACCTCCACTTTGGAAATTGCGATAGAAATAAATAAACAAATAACATTTTATTACAAATCAATATTTTCATTAGTTTTCTATCGCCTACTTTAATAACTTGGCTACAGAAAGAGAGGGCGCCCCCGTCTCCGGTTCAAAGATACCATCAAGAGAAACCTGAAGCTGAGAGACATTAAGACCGACTCATGGACACAACTCTCACAGCAGAGAGCTAAATGGAGAGCGGCAGTCAAGTAATGAAAGCAGTCTTTGTCGCATCGCGACCGACAGCATGATGATGACTTTAATAACTATTCCGAATGGACTTAATAATACTTGTATCTTTTGTTTACATAAACGGAAAGAACTGCTGGATCTATTTTGTAATTAAAAAAAGAAGACAAAAAAGGAAGAAGAACATTCTAAAATGAATACATTTGATTAATAAAATAGATCGCGAGGAAAATTCTTCTACGCCCGTTTAAAATGTCAAATGCAAAAACATGCATTGAGCAGAATTGTACATGTTATTATTAAGATGGATAATTCTCGGGCGGAGACAGGACCTTATACCCCAGTCACACGAGGCCTGCGTTCGCTTACGTTCAATGCGCGATGTCAAAACGTCCTCATTGCACCCTCCTTATGCCCTCCTTAAGTGCTGGTGCCGAGAGGACGCCAACCTCTCGGCAACCTCCCGGCATGAAGGTTGCAAGTGCTGCACTTGCAACTTCCTTACGTCCAGTTTGGTCGGTGCCATTAAAAAGTGGTTGGCGACCTGGCACTGCCCTAGCGCCGCCAGGTCACCGACCCCTTGGTTGGCGAGTTGGCGCCGACCTGGCGGTGCCAAAATATGCAATGCCGCTACGGCACCAATCCGGCGCCGACCACGTATTTGAATAAATGTATTGAATGGGACGCTGGGAGGTTGGCGTCCTTTTGGTTGTAAGGAGGTTGTCGACGAACGCTGGCTCTCGTGTGACTGGGGTATCACCTTTCCGATCAAAACTGACTAGCCGGTGCCGCCACCTGTACGAAACATCCCACCCCCCTCGCACTACATAATGACAGTCACGCCAGTGTCCCCCCGAACTGCCGTGGCGCCACCTTGCGGAATTCCCCAGAACTATGAACTCAGTGGAAGTAGACACCAGGCGGCGACACTAGTCCGCCTCCCGCTTTCCCACACATGCAATGGCCTGACCGGTCAAACCAGAACAGAACTGCCGCAGCCATCGTCATCTAACCACCGCTAAAGTTTTCTTCACCCACCCACACACAAAAATAAGGGGAATGGGTAGGGCTGAGGGTTTGAGTCTGGGAGCTCACCATCTGATCTAACCCGAGATGACGAGAGACACTGAAATTGACCTGAATGTACAAATGTATCATATTAAGTTCTTCTGTGTAATAAAAAAACCACTATATACCTTTGTCTCTGCCTTAATTGAATTGAGGTTATTTACCAAGAACACCCCAAGAATAACTTCGAAGATTGATTAATGTGTTGTTGTTAATTAAACTACTTTGAGTCTGTAAAAGCTTTTCTTTATTCAGGATCATATAGGAGACATATTTGACTAAACATTCAATATAATGAAATGCAAATGCAATACATACTCTAAAACATTGGCGATTGTTAGCTTGATAGATCCATTACGCAGTATCAGATTACCCAACGGGTAAAAATCTGGGCCATCCACAAGCTGAATAGACATAAACAAATACAATTTATAATAATTCTGAAGCAGAATATATATGTATCTAAAATAAATTCGAAAACATCAACGGTTTGCATCTCGAGACATATTTGTCAATCACATTAAAACATTATTATGAACATGTTTTTAATTGGAATTTATATTATTGCAGGTAAATCGTTTGCATAACAAATATGTAATATTTGAGGAAATCAGTCCCTTTCAAATGATGGTTCGTTGGGGTTGTACATCCTAGCAACATGCAGGGTCATATCAGGATGGGTACCGACTTGTAACATTAACAGTACGCACTCATGGCAACTTAACAATGCTGCCCCAAGTGAGAGACCAGGGCACTGGCATCGTGACAGATGAAAAGGTGTAAAACTATATTCTTCCCCACTAATCCACAAAGATCCGATTATTTTCTCAGATCTCAGATAATTAAAGCTGCATAGTCCGATGAAAACATACAATTTTCAAAACCAAAACAATTATCTAGATTTGATTCTACATATCTAACTTAGATGCTGGTGCACTTATTAAGCATGTGTCATCACATATAAGGGGATACAGAGTCCATTAATAGAACATGTTTCTGCAGAAGCCTATGGTGTTGGAGTTTTGGCGTGCTTGCCAAAATTAATTTAGCACGTTCCATTTCAAATATCTCAAAAGTTAGCGATTTAAAATAAAAGTGACTTCAAGCAAAAGTAAGGTAGATTATAATGAACAACATAATATCTTTATCTCAGAAAATGACAGAAACTCAAAACCATCAGACTTTGCAACTTTAAGCAAATGTGCTAAACAAACTTCTTCTTTGATTTCAACATATTTCATAAAGGTAGCATCATCCAATGCACTTAAGAAATTGTGCTTGTCATTCTAACTAACTGTTAACAGGATTGTTTGTTTGTTTGTTGTTGTTTTACGTCCTAGCAACATCTAAGGTCATATCAGTTAACAGGATTAAAAGGGTTACATACTTATATAAACAGCTCGAAGTTATATAGGGTCCGATCGTTTTGAGTTTCTCCCATGACTTTTAGATAAATATATTAGGGTGATCGTTATAGACTACATCACGGTTCCAGCGGCGCAGTGCATTATGGGATGTGTCAGAGCAACCCCCCCCCCCAAAAGCACATGGCACATCCTAATACACTGGGTGCAGCTATGAAATGTGCTAGTTTCAGCTCATCTCAGCTCTTGTTTGAAACATAGAATACCAACTAAAAAAATATATATAATAAATTAAGATATTAATCTTTTATCCAGCATTGCATTTACATCAATATAATCAGGACATCTTATGCCATGTGCATTTAGATTTAGACAAATCTGGGCACTCAGACTAGTGTTAGAGCCATAGCCAGAGTCAGTTTTACTTATTTTATTCATATTTTTATTTATATCCTATGGTTAATGACATATGTAGAAATAGAAAATGAGTAGGGTTAATCAGATATTGGTTATATATTTCTTTGAAACAAGTTTTTGTTGACACATTTGATATTTTAATATTTAGAACAAGAATTACTTCTGGCTAATCAATGGTGACGTAAACATCAGCCTTTAAAGTGACTGAAATTGTATGTTTCTTAGCTCAAAATGCTTAATTATGGAGAGTTGTGTCTTAATCATATTCATTATATTATTATATTGCATCCTTCCATCCATTTTTGTGCCAAATTGTTATGTATTTCTATTTATTTTGAATAATATGCCAGTTTTGCCCTATGTTTATCAGCAAATTCAATGGCCGTACGCTGTACTCAAAAGTAAAATATTGATAAAACCACACCACCCAACCACAAACCGCTTGAAACACATATAGAAAACATGTTTAACAACAAGATTATATTAAATTGATAAGGTTAGGGTTTTGGATTTCTATTAATTTTGAATACAACTGATGTTTTTCCCTGCGCGTATTGGCAAACTCAATGGTCGTATGCCTTTGCTTTGCTCCCAACGCCGTTTTCAGCGCATGCGCAGTCGGAACCGTGATGTAGTCTATTATCTACTTGAATTAACTTTTATTAAAAATGGCTGACCTTGGAGATAGCTTACTTGAAGTGAAAACATGTAAAATTAATCTATGGATGCGCATTAATATCCTGTAGATCGACCCCTATAGGGTCCAGCACAAACATGCTCCATTGAATTGACTTAGTATTCGCTTCTCTCCAGAAACAATTGCTTAATAAACACACCCGTGTCTAAGTCCAATATGTAGGATCAAATCCAGGTAACTGCCTTGGTTTCGAAAACCTGATGCTTCCATCAGACTATAGCCTTAACCGAACCTACCTCATTGAAGACCCGATGGTTGGGGTCTAAGAGGGGTTGACACACAACTTTCTCCAACATTCCTCCTACTATGAAGAGCAATGTGCAGAGAACCATCAGCAAAGCACCAAAGATGAAGATCAACCCAGATGCACTGGAAGGAAAAACAGAGCTTCTGAGGTAATGCATATATATAATATAGCTATACAAATCTTACCTGGGTACAGATGATGGATAACTGGTGTTTTACCAAGGTACTAGCCTCAGATAGTCGTGGGTCAGAGAGAAGGAAGCACATCCAGGTCCAGCAATCCTTTACCTACTTTTTAGGATTAAAAAATGATTTTAACTCTATATGGATACTTATTGTGTTTTCGATTTGGTTCTAGCGAAACATGATAGTCGTGGTAGGGTAGGGTGGGTAGGGTGGGTTGGTAGGGTGGGTGGCCCCTGACCCACGACTATCCGAGGGAAGTAGCTCGGGAAAACATCAGTTATCCATCATCTGTACCTAGGTAAGATTCGTATAACTATACTATTTTACCTCGGTACTACACCACTGGCTACTCGTAGCCTAGGGAGACTTTCATGTAATCTCATTTTTTATCCTTTTATACTTTAATGTTGTAACCATACTATGTATATATATGAGTGCAAAATTTAATTTTGTTTCTCACCTGTCTTTAGTTGGTGAGTAGGCATGTTGCCAGCCCGCTTGATCTTTCTAGTTGTTTGTTGTAATGTTTTGCAAATGATCTAGCCGTCTTCCACCCAGCGTGTGCAAGGATTCTCTTGACCGAGATTCCTAATTGTCTTGCCTTGGATACCATCGCTCCAGGCGTTGAGTGAGATGCATAGTGTCCAGTGTTGACTCCTGCTTGCTAAAGCACCTTGATAGTCCACAACACCACCGTCAGGAACCCATACTCCATCAGTTGGGCCTGGCACAAAAATGTCAGAGCATGCCTACCAGTCCCAAGAAACCTCTCTGCATCCGTGCAAGAGGCGGTCACGCGCTTCAGGACTGGATACAGGCGGTTCATCGATACCCCTGCATTGCAACGATGTCCATGTGGTGACAAAATCTTCAACGTCGCCCATGTCTTGGCGTCATGTGTGGCTTTTGATAGGACCGCCATCCGAGACTTCCTTGGCCCACCACACAACTTGTCTGACACCCGAGCTGCGCTCGCCATCCTCGAGAGGCTCTCCGAGTCCTCATGGGATCCTCTATAGACAAAATTATCACACCTTCGAGATCGTCGGCAGCCCTGAACCCATCGCCGATGACTCTGAACCCAACAACGGCGACAGGGACTAGCAACCACTGTCAGGGAGCACCATGGGGTCCCGGTCGGGGAGCCCCGTGAGGTCCCCCAGTCGGGGAGCCCCATGAGGTCCCTATCAGGGAGCCCCGTGAGGTCCCCCACCAGGGAGCCCTGTGAGGTCCCCCACCAGGGAGCCCCGTGAGGTCCCACCGGATGCAGCCCCTACACCGGGAGCCCCGTGCGGTCCTGGACACACCGGATGTGACAGCCTCGACCCCCGCACCCACAATGTCGGTTCCCGCTTCGATCACCAACGGAGTGGGTGCCGGGACCGCGGATACAGCCACACCCACCCACCTCACCCCGGTCCAAGAGCCACTGGCACTGGACCACCCACCTTGCAACGAGAGCCCAGAAGACCAACGCGCCACCCATGGCCCTGCTGCCAATGACATCGGATCCCGCTTTGATCTCCGGTCGAGGTACAGGACCGTGGGCCCAAGAACATATTGCCACCTACCGGGCCACCGCCGCACCACAGCACAATTCACCGTGAAGAGCACCACGCCCCCCCCCCCCCCCCCCCCCCCCCACCCCTCAAGCTGGACGAAGTAAGAAGGAAAGATCCCCACCCCCCCAAAAAAAAAACCTGCCAAAAACGGGCCGTTTTAATGGCGCCATTTATTAATGCTGCAGTCCTGCAGCCAGTGACCGCTAGGTCACAACCCCCCTAATAAGTAAGTAAGATAGTCCATCTTGTGAGTGTGTTTCTCGAGATAGCTTTATGTGGCTTTATAAAGCTGATTAGTATTTGTCTGGAATTTCTAATTCCGCGTGACTTGGATATATAAGCCCTAATGGCTGAAACTACACATATCCGTTTATCCTCTGGAAAACTATTTACATGTACTGTGGACAGTCGGTCCCCTGTGCGATTTGATTTGAGCAATGTCTCTAAATCAAATGTTGCTTCATCCTTATCTATTTCTAGTCCATCCAATGAGAGTGCCACAATCGTTTGGCATCTGTGTCCTGTAACTAGCAGTAACAGAACTGCTAATTTAAATCCTAGTTCCTTCATTGATAAATGTCTATTGCTAGGGCATGACTTGAATAACTTGAATACTATTGACACATCCCAAAACCTATTATATTCTGGTTTGGGTGGGTTTCTTTCATACACCAATCTAATGAACCAGTGTACCAACTGATGTTTTCCAATCGTTTGTTAATTTATTCTTGGTAGAATAATCGATAATGCACATCTCATTGTGTTAATTGCACCAAATCCTAATCCTTTATCTTCTAAAATTCTTAGAAATCTTAATACTTGGGCTATTGTAGGTTTTAATGGTTTGACTCCTTTTAGAAGACAATGAAGTCCCCATTTTTTTAAATAACTTGTATATAATTTCACCGTTCCATTCCTCCAGGTATGTGAAATAAGCCTTTCTTTCATTATTTTGTCTAAACCAAATTGTTCTAAATTCTTTCTTAGAAAAGGAATGCCAAAAGAGGTGTTGTCGGCGCATCTCTGTGGACTGTTAGTGGCCCTTGATGTTAAAGGTTGTTCCTTCTTTCCCTTGGGAATCTAATCACGTCTTTTGCTGCTTATGTTATTGCCACTAGCCATGGTTGTGTTTTCCATGCTGGTACTATGAGTACTGCGTGAGTGTGATCCATCTTGATCTTCCTGACCACTCTGCTGATAATGCTGAATGGGAGGAATATGTAATAGAACTTATTATTCCAAATTAATGAGAATGCATCTACTCTCCAGGCTTCTGGCTCTGGATGCCAAGGACACATATTTTGTTAACTTTTTGTTATTGTGTGATGTGAAGAGATCAATATCTGGCTTGCCCATTTGTGACAAATGTTGTCCAAAATATTCTGATTCAAAGACCATTCTAAATAGTTGTGGAAGTGTGGGCTTTTCCTGTCAGCCAAAGTATTTTGGCTGCCTGGAATATGTGCTACTGTTAGCCATATTTCGTGTTTCTCTGCCCAATCCCAGATGAGTTTAGCCAGATAGTTACATGGTTTGGAACGAGTCCATCCCATATTACGAATGTAAGCCATAGCTGTCGTGTTATCTGTTAGAACTCTTACATGACTTTTTAGGGATGTGAATCAAAGTAGATAAATGGCTCTAAGCTCTAACAGATTGATGTGGTCGGAGATTTCATCTTCCATTCAACGCCACCTGTTACCTATTGGTTTCTATGGGCCCCCAGCCTTCCAATGAAGCATCTGGTGAACCATAGTGTTAGGCTCTCCCATCCTAATAGGGTTGGATGAGTTGTTAATGTGTGAAAGTCACCAGATTATATCATTTTAGCCTTCTGGCGAAATTGTCATGGGCTGCTCGAAGTTTCCTTTTGTGCGTGCCAGCGCCAAGTTTTTATCTATCTCTAGAGATTTGCCTTATAGAATAGCTGGTGTGTAGGCTATCATTATTCCAATCAATACTGCGACTTGTCGTATTTTTGGTTTGTTCAATTGTAGTAATTGATTTGCTGTTGTTGTGAATTCATCAACTTTTTTGTTCTGTTAATGAAATGGTCATTTCTGTGGTGTCAATAAAGAAACCCAGAAATTTTAATTTGTTTGTTGGCGTTAGTACTGATTTAGTTTCATGTATGCAGAAACCTAATCTTGTAAACTTTTCACATAATTTGTCTACTGCTGTCTGGCATTGTTGTTGTGTTTGTGACAGTTATTGAGATTATCAGCTTGAAATGTATTGCTTACTGGTTTTTGAGTTGCCACTTCTATTTGTTCCCAAGACTGGGGAACGGCTTCTGGGCATTGAACTCCCTCGTGAATGGCCTGTTCCCGTTGTTCCAGCCAAACAACTGCCTCTGGCCCCTTCCCCTGGCCTGGAAGCTGAAGTTCGTCCCAAACCAGCCTCCTCTTTGGCCGGTTCGTCGGTTTAGAAAATCCTGCCTCATCTTCTTGAAGCAGTTGGGATTGTCATACGATGACATCTTTTTGTCCGTTTCCATGTGTTTGCCGCACTTGGAACTGGTCTCCACTTGTTTAAACAAGTACTAGAGCTGACCGCCAAACATCGTGGTTTTGTCTAGTGGTTTTCCCTTGATGGGCTTTGGTGCAAGGAATAGTGTATTTTCCTTCCCATTGTTGTCCGTGATTTTCTTGGACCTAGCCACCTCCTTGCCTGCATCAGTGCAGACCTCTTTCAATATGTTCTCGAATCTCCTATATGAGAGGAAGTTGCTTATTGCTGTAAGCAAAGCAATCCCCCCATTCATGTCATCACAGAGTGATGAGAACTTGTTCTCCGCCATCATTCTCTTCACTATGGGTGCGATGGCTGTCAGCGGCAAGAGTACCCCTTTGTGTACTGTATGGAGCGCTGCTTCAAACTTTTTGCGCTCCTCGCTGAGCTTCACTTTCGGATCCATTTCCTTGATGGCAGATTCCGGGATCCCTTTGATCCCCGTGAATTTTTCGGTCATCTTGATGATCACTTCGGCTGGCTTAAATGTGTTGAAGTGCCCCTGAATGGTCTTCCTCATAAGCGTCGTGATGTGGATCCTTTTGCGCCTCTGTACCTTGCACTTCTTCGTTTCCTTTCCACAGGATTTAGCGTATTTTCCCATGTGTTTGGTGTCTGAGTCAGAGCTCATCGATGAAGAGTCTGATGAAGAGTCAGAGGAGGAAGATTTGTGTTTCCTCCTCTTCTTAGTCTTTTTCTTGCTCTTCTTCATAAGGGGGTTCTTTTTGCGGGCCCTCGTGTACTCATCCCCTTCGGAGAAGTGGTCTCTTTCTTTATGCTTGCGTTTATGTGCCGACACAAACACCTCCTTCTCTGACTCGTCGTCAGATGAGGCCTGATCTTCTGATAGATCCTCACATTCAGACTCGTCAGTATCCAGCGGGACCATAGAGATAGACTGCTTTTTCTTGGAGGCAGCCACTCTTGAAGGTAGCATTTCCTCCATTTTTTGTTGAACCAGTCTAGTGACTTGTTCGTCCAGGTCAGCTGGGCCTGAGCCGGTATCGTACCCCCCCCCCCCCCCCCCCCCCCCCCCCCCCCCGGCTCCTCAGAATCTCTTTGTACTGGCGAAGGCGACTTTTGTACCTGAGCCAGCGGTGAGCCGTCTTCATCAACACGGAGCGCATGAGATGCCTCTGCCTTACTCTGCGTCATAGGCATTGCTCTGAGCTGTGAGTAAGAACAAAAACCATAATTAGGCATTGTCTTAGGCTGAATATCACACTGATAATTAGAGTATAATTATACTAGGTGTGTATTTATGGCATTAAAAAGGGTTTTTAACGCAGGCGTATGGCTAACAGACAGTCGCAGGATGACGGTATGGTTAACCAACCGATCCAAATGAGGGGTAAAGACCAGTGTAGCGGTACACTCCCACACTCTAAGTACCTATAAACTTATCCCACCTGTGGCTTTCTTCGCCAACAAGTTGAAGAAAATACTATAGGATTCAGAGGTATGCCTTAACGAGAATAATAATAATTGGGGAATCTTAGAGAAACCCATGGAATGGATCCCTAGCGATGTAACTGGCTCCTGCCAAACATCTCTCTGTTCAGCAACGGGTGGCTTAATTAATAACCAAACAATGGAGACATTGTTCTAACGATCATGTCAAATACAATTGAAACTAAGCTGTAAAACAGTAATAACTTATCAAAAAGTTTCAAAAACTTTGTACGTGAATGCTAACATGAACTGAACCAACGTATCAAGTTTAAATGATACTAACCTGTCTGGTTTTGTAGGAAATCTAGAAAAACTGCCAGAGCTGCTCACAAGACGTCCTCCTGCTGTGAGCTGATTATGCTAATTGCTGGACCCGGATGTGCTTCCTTCTCCCTGGGCTACAAGTAGCCAGAGGCGTAGTACCGAGGTCAAATATATATGTATATATATATATATGTCTATATATACACATATATATCTATATATACGTGAGTGGCAGTATTCGCAGCACTGGTAGGGGTTGGGGGAGGTGGCGCCACCTGTCCCAACAGTGAAAAGGGGTCACCCATAAAGTAGCACACACCATAAGGGTGACCAATATAGGGAATCTTCTCTTACGCGGCTTTACACTCGCATAATTCTTATCCATCACATATATATATAAATAAAAGAAGCTCTTACTAGATCATTAATTTCATACCGGAAGTCTCCTCGGTGAACGCAGATGATATCAATATGTTGACTAAGGAGCCATCCAAAGTTGATCAACATCGTGGTTGTACAAAGCACATAATGGGATGGGGGGGGGGGGGGGAGGTCATTCACGTATGTCTTTTACCATTTAATAAAATGTTGATATCTAAAACGTTCATATTCTTGTCTTTATGCTCTGTCGGAAAATATTAATGTGTAGCAGGCTACTTACAGTAAAAGTGAACCCAAAATTCCGCCATATAGGGCTTACATTTTTATTTTGGTTTGCTTTTGATTAAAATGGACAATTTCTAAATTACATGCGGGACTGTCATTTTTAATTTGCTGATGTAATAGGAACAATTAAATAGACAATGGATTCACTGTTCAAGGTACAACCTAGAGAGTCACTTACGCCATAAGGAAGTTGCCTGCTGTGTTTGAGACTGATGAACGCTCATCAGCCTCCTTCTCATTATTGTAGACAAAGACACCGATAATGAGGCCGGACAATTGTAGAATCACTATGACGCACGTGATGACCAGGAGCGACACTCCAACCTTCCACCTGCAAGATTGGTTAGTTGTTGGAGTATTACGTCCTGTGAACATCTAAGGTCATATCAGGATGGGTACCGACTTGTGACAGTGCACACTCATGGCGACTTTATAGTGAAGCCCCACTGGGAAATCGGGCCACCAGCACCAAGACCTGATATCCCACTCAGTCACATTATCCTGACATTGAACTAACAAGTCCTTGCCCGATCCTAATAATCCGGAGCGCCTGGCTAGGAAGCGACAAGTATACATTTGAAAGTTATCCACCTGCAAGAAGGTAGAGGGTAGTCGTACATAAAATAGCCACTCCTAGGGGTGAGTGACGACCATATCTAAATCCGAGCAAAACCTGCTTTGGTATAAACCAGATGTTTACCATCCATGTTAGAATCAGATGGACAATTAAGGTAATACCACCCTACAATAAGATGGACAATTAAACTAATACCACCCACCCTACAATCAGATGGACAATTAAACTAAGCTCACCCACCTTACAATCTGACCGACAATTAAACTAATACCATCCACCCTACAATCAGATGGACAATTAAGCTAATACCACCCTACAATCAGATGGACAATTAACTAATACTATCCACCCTGCAATCAGATGGACAATTAAACTAAGATCACCCACCTTACAATCTGACCGACAATTAAACTAATACTATCCACCCTACAATCAGATGGACAATTAAACTAACACAACCCTACAATCAGATGGACAATTAAACTAATACCACCCACCCTACAATCAGATGGACAATTAAATTAAGATCACCCACCTTACAATCTGACCGACAATTAAACTAATACTACCCACCCTACAATCAGATGGACAATTAAGCTAATACCACCCTACAATCAGATGGACAATTAAACTAAAACCACCCACCCTACAATCAGATGGACTATTAAACTAAGATCACCCACCTTACAATCTGACCGACAATTAATCTAATACTATCCACCCTACAATCAGCTGGACAATTAAGCTAATACCACCCTACAATCAGATGGACAATTAAACTAAAACCACCCACCCTACAATCAGATGGACAATTAAACTAACATCACCCACCTTACAATCTGACCGACAATTAAACTAATACTATCCACCCTACAATCAGATGGACAATTAAGCTAATACCACCCTACAATCAAATGGACAATTAAACTAAGATCACCCACCTTACAATCTGACCGACAATTAAACTAATACTATCCACCCTACAATCAGATGGACAATTAAGCTAATACCACACACCATACAATCAGATGGACAATTAAACTAATACCACTACTATACAATCAGATGGACAATTAAACTAAGACTGCCCACCCTACAATCAGACCGACAATTAGATTAAATCCACCTACCATACACTCAGATAGACAATTAAACTAATACCATCCACCATACAATCAGATGGACAATTAAACTAATACCACCTACCTTAAATCAAATGGACAATTAAACTAATATCGCCCCCCTACAATCAGATGGACAATTAAACTAATACCGCCCACCCCATAATCAGATAGACAATGAGACTAATACCACCTACCATACACTTAATGCACAGCTTCTTAGCTTTAATATAATATCATATGAATTATCACACATGTGAGACTACTTATTATATTAGTGTAATGAATTCATTTATATATGATGATGGCTAACAGAAACGTATGGATTATAAATCATTGAGTAGAAGGCTCACCTGTACATGTCATACTTGGTGCCATCTTTCCCATATTTCTGTACCATCGGCTTAATTTCTGACAGCATAGGTCGTACCTGTTTATTTATAAATATTATAATTTGCACATATGATACGAGCAAGGATGTTTGTTTGTTTGTTGTTGTTTTACGTCCTAGCAACATCTAAGGTCATATCAGGACGGGTACCGACTTGTGACAGTGCACACTCATGGCGACTTTATAGTGCTGTTCTACTGGGAAACCAGGCCGCTGGCACCATGACCTGGTATCCCACTCAGTCACATTATCCTGACACTGAGCACACCAGTCCTTGCCCTATCCTAATAATGCCGAGCGCCTGGCTAGGAAGCGACAAGTATCAATTTTAAAGTCATTGGTTTGACTCGACCGGGACTCGAACCCACGACCCCACGATCTACCAGCACGAGCAAGGATGTTTCATTGGATATTAGATGAGATTATATAAAGTATAATCTATAGTTATATAAACTAACTGAGGAACTAATTACTACTATTTATTTTTATTATTATTATTCCAAAGGTATTCGGAGTCGCGCGTCCACTGATATCGGGTTAATTAAGTATGCGCTGGTATATTCACACTATTCACGCGCAACCTAATTAGGCATCAGAACGAGGCTGAGTAAGCGTCGGTATTGGAAATGGCCATAAGATACTACTGTGTGCCGATGTGTATGAACTACTACATAAATTAAAGGAGTAAAATTTGAAGATATTAACTTTTGAAATTATCATAATCATTTTTGCTTACCTTTTTTCTATTTATTGGTCAATTTTCATGAAGATTGAGTGATGATCAGATGCATTTCAGTAGGCAATGTCAACAAAGTCACTCACCTTGGCTGCCAATCTTTTCTTAAATTCAAAATTGCATAACGTTCTTAATATAGATATATTTTTTAAATATATTTGAACCCTTTTAAAGCTTTTATTAATTTGTAATTACTAAGACTAGTTGTTTAACTGTGCTACACAGATAATTACGCTGACAGTGCTGCATTACATGATACCACAATAACTATGCAGACTTGAAGTTGACAGCCACATTGTAGTTAAAGAATGGGAAAAGCACCATTCAAGGGTCACCCAATTTTCAAAAAAATTGGCCAACAGATAAAAAACAGGTATGCAAAGATGAATATGGCAGTTTAAAAAATGAATACCCTCAAATTTGAGTGATTTTGAGAGGTATTGGTCGACGAAAAAGTATTCACATTACTTTTCATACAGCGGCGCCTCACAGATGCTTACTTGGCCTCTGTCTGGTATCAACATGGCCGCGGCGTGAATAGTGTGAATTATATGTTTAACCCAAGTTAGTTGGAGTCGCGCGCTTACCCTTGGGTCAATGGTGCGGATCGGCGCGACTGGGGCGCTCGGGACGCTAAAACTCACCCGCGTTTCCAGCACTGCTACTGTATTTTTGATTTATATATTGTTCATGAACATTTATAGCAACCCTGGATGTATCTGACTATTTGTATTCTCTGTTATACCATAACTTGTCTTCTATGTCATAGGTAGAACGTAAGAATTATTGAGGTATGTATATATACACACACAGACACACACATATATATTATATATATATATATATATATATATATATATATATATATATGTGTGTCTGTGTGTGTGTGTGTCGACCAGTGATGTCGCTGTCACGTGACTCTCACATTGGAATGGTCTGATTGGCAAAAGGAGCAGACTGGTTTTGTTTTGTATAGAAATCAGAAGAGATCAGTAGAGACTTCAAGTGAATTATTCACTTTCTCTTGCAAATATGTCAAATGCAATTCCTCTGGGCTCACTGTGTTCTTATCACTGCGTGTACCCAGCTAATGCTTCCAAAGCCGAACTAAATAAATGGATAAATAAAACCCATAGTATGCCAAATGTAACACAACTTCAATGGATCTATCACAATTTTTGTGTGTGTGTGTACATTAGTTGTCTAAGCAGGGGAAATTTCAGTCGCAGACGACTGGTATTCCTCATTCCACTGCTCCTTGCCCTATCCTAGTAATGCCGAGCATCTGGCTAGGAAGCGACAAGTATCAATTGTTAAGTCATTGGTTTGACTCACAGCCTTTGATGAACCAGTTGTTGACCATTGGTTGGAAAAGAAAATAGCCCAAACTGCAAAAGGGTCCACTGAGCAGGATCGATAGGATGACCGACACCTTGACATGTGGACACGCCGATCCCCAGCTGTAGCTAAAAAATTTTGTTTGAAGTTCCCGAGAAATTCTTGAAATGGATGAGTGACGAAGACGCGAGGCATTAGGGGGGTCTGGAGGTATCTGCCCCCCCATAGGAAATCTAGAGACTGCAAATCTAGAGACTGCAAATCTAGAGACTGCAAAATACTGTTTTCAGCCTTTATAGGGAGGCTGCAAACTGGAGTACATCATCATCATCATCATCATCATGCTGTCGGTCACGATGCGACAAAGACTGCTTTCAGTACTTGACTGTCGCTTTCCACTTAGCTCTCTGCTCTGAGAGTGATGTCCATGAGTCGGTCTTAATGTCTCTCAGGTTCAGGTTTCTCTTGATGGTATCCTTGACCCGGATCATGGGGTACATACTGGGGTTATTTTGGTGAGGTAGGGAAGGGGGGGGGGGACTTCTTTCTATGGCCCACCTCACTAGCTACGGCTCTAAATTTCCAACTATCTGGTTCATGAATCGCAAATATTAGCAAATAACGCTACAACTTATATAAAACAGCCGTTATTTATTATGGCGGCTTAATAATAGGAGAGTAGGCATCCTGCACTTCCGGTAATGTCAGTGCCACAATGCAGCTTACCCTAGCGGGGAACTTAGATACGGGAGCAACAAAGCCCTTGATAGTTTTAGCAAAATTGTCCAGAAGGTCCTTGATATCTGAAAGTAAAATGAGACCAGTAAGTTAGAGTACTTTTTAAAATCTGACAATCCAAGTAAAACGGCTGGAAGACCAGTGCTCCGGCGCTGATACTATACTTGTTCTGAGGAAATCGACATGTCAAAATGTTTGCTTCCGGTGGCGTTGCGTTGACTTAATTTTTGAATGATTATGCTGACAGACAAATAGATAGATAGACTAGAGAGAGGGAGAGAGAGAGGGAGAGAGAGAGGGAGGGAGAAGGAGATAGGGAGGGATAATGGGAGAGAGAACGGGAGAGAGGGAGAAATAGGGAGAGTGAGGGAGAGGGGAGTGAGAGAGGGGGAGAAAGAGGGGGAAGAGAGGTAGAGTGGGGGAGTGAGAGAGAGGGAGAAAGAGGGGAAGGGAGAGGGCGAGAAAGAGGGAGAGAGAGAGGGAGAGAGAGGGAGAGACAGAGCATCCTCCAAGCTTCCGGTAGTTATTTTTTCCGACAATAGGTGGCGCAACGATACTAGTAGATACTACCAATCGGCATAGCGCAGTCTTCCCATGCTGAAGGTCGAGAGTTCGAATCCCAGCCGCGTCAAACCAATGACACCTTGATGTGTGTCTGGATGTCCGTTTCTTTTTTTTAATGATAGTTTATTTACCCTGTCCGTAACATATAAGTTCAGGACAGAACTTGTTTTCAATGCTGAACAGCGTGGCCTAGACTTGGTAGATACAATCTCATTCCCTAAATGTTTTTCCTACCATATCAAATTATCATTTACCATCTAATGCAATTTAATGTTCTGTACTTTAACTTGAAATCTAGCCTGTGAGTAAATAATATATAGATCTAGTTCTGCAATATGAAACAGCTGGAACTTATGGAAGATCAATGCCCCAGTTCCAAGATGGCAACTATTCAGATTAATAATTCTTTACAATATTAAAAGAAAGGGTTAGATAATAATGATATAATAACTCTTGAAAACAGTACGAACATTTTGCGAGAAGAAATAGGAACCTCGGGGAAAAAACCCCACTTAATTCTTTTAAAAAACTCACCTGTTATGACTGATTTTGTTTGGTTTGTCACCTTCTCAGGAATTTCATCAAACTGTTTCTTGCCCTGTAGATAGTAACGTGAAACAACAACTGTAGTGGTACAATGTTTACATACATATACAACGTTAATGTTCCATTCTCTGCTTTATGCTAATATGATTGCTCCATCGTGTTGAGGTTTGAAACCAAAATGTCGGTGATTGATAAAGACATACGATGCAATTAATGCTCTAAAGTGTTCGAACCCTAGCCGAGTGAAACACATGACTTAAAAAGTGATACTAGTCGCTACCTAGCCTAGCACCCGCCATTACTAGGATAGGGTATTCAGCAGTGGAATGACTCATTTATAAGTTTTAAACAAAATCAGGGGCGTGCGATTTTTCAGGCACGGGCGGGGACGACCACCAAGTTTTACATATTTATTTGGCCTAACCTGGACATTCGACATTTCTGAGGGTACCGGTAGGGCATGCAGTGACTGTGTTGCTCAATGTGAGGATAACATAAATTAGTGGAATATCTACCCACCTCCAGAGCTAACCTGGTGAGGTTGCGCTTAAGCACAGTCTGCATCATCGACAGTTGTGGTTGGAGGTCTGGTAACTGTGGAAGAGAAAGGTAAGATCTATGTACAAACCAACATTACACATCAATAATTGTCACGTGACCGTTTTGGCGGGAATTTCAAAGCCTGTTCGGGTCGGTCGGTGCAGCCATGGAGGCGGCGGGTGGAGTTAGTTCGGCTGTAATCCACCAGGGGCCATATGCACCAATCGGAGTTAGAGCCTTAACCGCGGTTTGGGTATCTCCACACGGCTAACTGTGGAAAATTGGTATGCACCAGCGCTAACCGCGGACCGTAGCCTAGGCTAAGCTACCCCAGTTTCAAATCAGGTTTAACTGCTAGCCGGGGCGGTTAGTGTGCGTGTATGGATGTAAATCTATTCAATGCGTTCATATTTAACAGAGTTACATAGTCAAATAGTGAAATTTTATTAAATTAACCCTAAAATCGAAGCGAGATTAACGCTGATGCCGTAACGGCGGCGATATTACTAGTTATATTTTCGAATCGACGACCTTACAGTAAACACACCGCCGCCGCCGCCGCCGCCACCGCCAGTATGTAAAGCGACGTCGATGCGGTAGCGGCGGCGATTTGTTTACTTTACGTTCGTCGATTCGAAAATATAAATATTAATATCGCCGCCAATCTGACGGTAGCCTTAATAACGCTTCGAATTTAGGGTTAAATTGATAAAATTTCACTTATTGCGTATGTAATTCTGTTAAATATGATAGCATTTAATATATTTGAGCCTAATATATGCCTACAAACGCAGAGGGAATTCCCAAATATATAAATGAACTCACGGTCAGCTATCCGCCCCGGCTAAAACATTGGCGCATACCAGTTTATTTTTTTCGCGGACCCCCCACTACCCGGAGCTAGCTGACCGGAGTTAATGCTCTAGCTCCGGTTACGACTAGCACAACTTGGTGCATACGGGCCCTGAAGACCCGCGCGTCGGCGCGGCGGCCGTGGGGTTAGTTCAGCGGTTTGAAGCAAGGTGACGCCACCCATATCTTTTCGTTTGGCCGAATCTCCGCCACGTAAATCACCCATGTTGCGAATAACATGCACAATTGCATGATTAAATGATCACTGGACCATCTAAGACTTTCAATTCATATATTTTTTTTTTAACACAAAGAAACCCGCTCTCCCATCCCTAAATTGGATATTTCTATTTCATCTACCTATTTCTCACTATTAAAGAAAAAGAAAAATATTGCAAATATATATATATATATATATATATATATATATATATATATATATATATATATATATATATATTAATTAGGAGGCTATGCAAAAGTCTGTATTAGTGGGAAACTTCAACTGAGTGAAATCTGCCAGTGATATAGTATATGGGGAAGTATATATGAACTGAAATGATGGCTGAATAGGTAAAGGCTTGCATCCTTTGCGGGAGGTCAGATCCGTAGCTAGTGGGGGTGGGGGGGTGGGGGGTGGAAGGGGGAAGTTCCCCCCCCCCCCCCTCACCAACCAAAAACAGACCCCAGTATAATATAACCTCAATGAAATGGCTGGAAATGGCATTTCTGAGCAGATAGGTTAAACAATTTCCTGTGGGGACATCGCAGACTCGTCTAGTGCTTGGCACTCGTCTGTTCCAAGAATCTATCCGCCCACCCCAAGCAAATATTCCTAGTTACGGTTATGGGGGTGATTTGTTCATTTTTCGGTTGAGTCAAACCAAAAATGTACAAAATTGATATGCGTTGCTACCTGACCTGACGTTCACCATTATTAACATAGAACAAGAAACAGTGCAATGAGGAAGACTGCTTATCCACAGTTGAGATTTTCACTGTTTAATCAACAAATGTTTACCCCTCGCCCCAAAGAAACACCGAAAACACACACACACACACACACACACACACACACACACACACACACACACACACACACACACACACACAAAACCCATACAGGAGCAGCAAGTATATACTCACATTAATGAATGTATATAGCTTTTATTTAAAAAAAAATGAAACTAAATCAATCAACAAAACTCACATAGATAAAATTGACCTCCATTGAAATCTCTGAAGACGTCAGTAAACTACAGGGACTCGTGCCACATTTATTTTTTCCTGTTTCCACATCAGCTTCTGCGCTGGCCAGATCCGCAGACAGAATGGACGCTTTTAGCTTTAGTTCAGTCGTGAGTCTACCGATGTCCAGTAGCAATGTGCTGACTTCGGTGATGTCTATAGTCAATACAAAAAGTGATTTGCTTATAACGCCTTTCCACACTGAGTAAAGCTAAGATTCCATATACATGGTATGCGGTATGCGAATGTGAATGCGAAAAATATGCATTCGCACTGATCGGTCCATTGAGCGAATCCACTTCGCGATCCACGCATTTGCATTTGCATTTGCATTTGCATTCGCATTCGCATTCGCATTCTCATTTGCATTCGCATTCGCATTCGCATTCGCATTCTCATTTGCATTCGCATTTGCATTCGCATTCGCATTCTCATTCGCATTCGCATTCGCATTCGCATTCTCATTTGCTTACATGTTTTTCCATTTTTTTGTCACATTCGCATTCACCTACCGCATACCGTGTATATGGAATCTTAGCTTTAAGCTAGGATTACAACTTTAAGCTAGGATTCCATAGATATAAAGAGAGAGAGAGGGAAATAGAGAGCGAGAGAGAGAGAGAGAGAGAGGCGGAAACAGAGAGGTCGGGTGCAACAGCAAAATTAGAAGCGGATTCTGTAGCTCAGGGCTAGCTACTGTCTTTTGACATTGTACATAAGAGTTTCAAATTGTATAAATTTATGTTTGTAAATGCTATTTATGTTTTTAATATCTTGTGATAGATTATTGTTGCTAGCTTACTACTACATGTTTCTCATCTTGATTACAAAGGAATGGGGGACTTTTGTTGCAACTCCTTTTGCAATATACTGCCGGCAGGTGGCGACTCGTGAGGGGCCAAGGTCTTGCGTGTTTTGCCATTTCCGAACTCTGATGCATAATAGACTAGTGTAGGTGTGTGGTTGGGGTTTAGGGATGTGGTGGGGGTGTAGGTGTGTGTGTGTGTGTGTTGATCGTATTGGTGTGTGGTTGGTGTGTGTTGGTGGTGTAGGTGTGTGGTGGGGTGGGTGGGGGGTGAGGTTAGTAAATATTTTGTGTTCGATAAAATACCAGTTCCTGTGCTCCAATCTCACAGCCTGTGACTGTGATAATTTTCTACCCTGAAATAGTGGTTACCATATTGTCATAAATCTAGTAAGTTAAACGGTCAGGGTAATAGATCTTGTTCCAATTATTTATAGGAGTTTGCCAACAATAGGCCTACTGATACTGATAATGATCGCTTTATTATCTTTCTCATATTTTCTTTTGCTATTATAGCGCTAATATTAATAAATTGGGTGAAAATGATGCTTTTTGCTGCAGATATAGACCTATGATTTGAAGAACGGAAGCCGGAAACCAATGTGGGAGTTGGAATGGCTTTTAAACAATATTTTAGCTTTACAATTATTTTCACTCAGCATTTCAGGGGGGAAGTCAGTTGACCTCGTCCAAGTTGAGGGAGCCTTCCCCAATCACCTACACCTCGGAGGCAGCTGCAGCTGCCGCCTACGAAGTAGTCCTTAAACAAGAGGGTGGGTGGGTGGGTGTGGTAAATTGAAGTTAATGGTAGAGTGTAGCGAGGCTGAATGGCGATAGGGGAGGGGTGTAGGTCAGTGAGGTTCGTCTCTGCCACTTGGGGCATGGTGGGTACCTCGTTCCCCTCCTAAAATCAACCACAATTCGAAAATTATGCGCCAATCTGATAATAATTCTTACACACTGTTAAATAGTCAAAGTTGTTTAAAAAAATATACAACATAATACATAAAGGTTTTCTTCTAATGCAACTGTTATCCAACCAATTAGACAGGTGAAATATGGCATATAGGCTTTAATTTGACTTACTTTTGTCAAATGTGATGATGGCATTAATGGATTCCATGACGCCTGCTTTTTTAGATAATTTGTCGCGCAATGGGACCCCGAGAAGCACGCCGATGTCTGCTCATGTAAAATAAAAAGTTGATTAAATACGAAACTATGGGGGCATTCGACTGGGCCTCTCTATCCGAATATCAAAATATTTCCGAACAAATTCCTATTCGACTGGGACCAGAAGTGGGTTCATATACCGATGATTCGGATGTGTGTATGCGGCTCCATCCGTTCCATCCGTAAAGTTGCAAATAGAAAGGGTCCAGTCGAATGCCCCCTTTGCGTGACACGAATCAGCTCGATGTTTATTTACGGGACGTGCACTCATTACGTCACGATTAGGCCAGATAAAAACAAACAAAAAACTGGTGATCGTCCTTTTGAAATAAAAATCAAGGTGGGGCGGGCGGCTTTTATTGTTATTTATTATTGTTGACGTTGGTTGCTTGGTTGTTGGAGCATCTAAGGTCATATCCGGACGGGTACCGACTTGTGACAGTGTACACTCATGGCGACTTAATAGTGCTGCCCCACTGGGAAATCAGGCCGCCAGCACCATGACCCAATATCGCACTCATTCACATTATCCTGACCTCGTCCAAGTTGAGGGAGCCTTCTGAGCGTCAGGTTAGGATGTTTGTTGTTGTTGATACCAGGCCACCAGCACCATGACCTGATATCCCACTGAGGCAAATTATCCTGACATTGAGCCAACCAGTCCTTGCCCTATCCTAATAGTGCCAATCGCCTGGCTAGGAAGCGACAAGTATCAATTTTTAAGTCATTGGTTTGACTCGACCAGGGTTCGAACCCACGATCCCATGGTCTACCAACACGGGAGACGGACGCTCTAACTTATATATCAATTTGATGAGTCATTGGTTGGACTTGACCCGATCTCCCGCACCCAAGGTCCGCGCTCTACCGATTCGGCCACTGCGTCATCAGACGCAGTGACCGAAGGAGTTGAGCGTCCGCATCTCGGTCTGGTAGGTCGTGGGATTCGAACTCCTGGGTTCGAAACCTGGTCGAGTCAAACCAATCACTTAAATATTGATACAAAAGTTGAATTGCTGCTAGCCCGACGCATTTTTAACACTTAAAAAAAGAAGAAGTATATATAGGCCTATATATAATTCAGGGGCGGGCGATTTTTCAGGCATGGGCGGGGACGATCAGCAATTTCTTTTTTAGTTGGCCTTATTTTGGCTATTTTCAATAAGCTGATACCATATCATGCGCTTACTAACTCTATGGACATATTTTCTAGTTCTGGACAAAAGAAGGAGAAAGAAGCGGCCGTAAGGTGTAAACTAGAGTTGGTAAATATGGTATAGAAGTAAACTCCACATTTCATGTGTCTTTGCTACTTACTGTCTAGATCACGGGAAATCACATCTGTCGCGAATTTGAAGGTGTCAGAAGTAATGTATTCGAGTTGCTGAAATATTTATCAGAAGGCCGCCCCATAAGTGTATATTATTTCTCTAACACAGTTTATCTTAAAATGTAAAAGTCAAACAAATAAGAAGAGAAACAAAGAACATGAACTTTGAACGAATGAAACAATATATATATTTTTTTTCTTGAAGATTTATACTGATTATCATGGATAAGTCTGAATAGCCTTGTTTTCACCATTAGACAGTTTGTCGATAGAAAGCCCGAGCCTACACTTTTACCGACCCAAGGGATTTTTAACCTCCCACACCACATAGACATGGTATGAGAGCAACCGGCCTTTGATGACGCTGTAAGTTATACACAGCGGTGGAAATCCAAATTGGCAGAGGTCATGGCATGGGGAATTGAACCACCAAACTTCACATTAGGACTCCGCCCTACAAAAAAGTCAGACACTCTAAGCACTCTGCCACAGAGAATATAGGGATAATTGATAATATTGTATATGTAGGCCTATATGTATTTATAAGATAGTGCGATATGATAACATTAATATCTATATATAAGCATAGGCATATGTACTAAATTCACGCAGAAGAATATTTTCTAATAAAAATTAAATTACAATGTTATTTCAGTAGTCATATGAAGGGAAGTCAAATAGATAATTGCGACAACCCACATAGAAGGTCATTAGATATGTTGGCGAGGTCAACATGAGTAATTTGGCCACGAGGCAACGGCTAGGTAGCTTTCCTCGGTAACCACTGTACTACCCCTGCTCATTCCGCTCCCGCCCTCCGACCAAGACACTTCGCTCTCCCACCCACCCACCCAAGTGTGAGTGCTGTTACTAGATATAGAGTTAACCGTTCTGTGCTATAATCATGTATTAATTTGTTATTAACCTGTACCTTTTCTGTCTCGCATTAGTACTTGTCTCGGACCGAAAACTCAGTCGACTGCGCACACAGAGCTACTCAACGGTCTGACACGATGACGCCAACTATCCTGTTCCTTATCATGTGTCGCGATCACTCATCCATACAGGATCTGATTTGTTATGGCACTGTAGGCGTTAGTAGTATCGCTCCTTGAGCATTGATTATTTTGTTACATTAATAATAAACTTTGTTATGTCCAATTACGTCTCTGATTTGTTTGCCTCCTGAGCCTAATTATATTTGTTAAAGAAACCTTCCGATACATTTGACACAGAATCATTGGCATATACGAGGAGTGTATAGTGCCATTACACCTGCCTTGTGCGAACGAATAATGCGTGGTTTAACCAGTGGTAGAGGCACAGATCAGGTGACAAAAGTGACAGGCCCACAAGCCTAACTTATACCTAAATTAATTAATTCACAAAAAAAAGAGGAAGTGTCTATTTACGGAGTAATTAAAAGGTGGTAGTGGTGGTCTGGGTCATTGAGTCATTGCAGCAGATCACTGCAATATCTAGTTCACACAGTGTATTATTGACCTAAGTCGGCAGGTGGATTATAAATAAATGGAAAATAAGTGGAAATCCAATATGGCGTTTGGTATTCATCCATTCTTCCTATGAAACTTGGGACCCAGATCAAAAGGAGTAACGTCGCCTGCCCTATTATTCTTTTTAAAATTTAAAATTTTTTGTTATTAACACTAAGACCTCAAAGGTTTATCACTCTTCAAATTGGGATAATTTAATTATACAGCCGACTATTTCATGTCAATATAGCGACATAATCCTTTTAATGAATTATGGGAGGATCTGAATTGTCACTTTTTTAGGGCTTATGTTTTTCATGTGACATCATACACCAACATAGTAACAACAATGCACTACCAAGCCTCGTTCACACTATGGCGACTGCTTGCGACCACTTTGGATCAAATACTCTGCTGTACTAAAAACCTCCTTGCGATCTCCTTGTGACCAACGCAACCTATGAAAATGGTAACGGACCTGCAAGAGACCATTTTGGTCGCAATGTTTTTAGCGCAGTGACTGCAACCTCCTTCTGACCAAAATGGTCGCAAGGAGGGCGACCACCACTGAGGACCACTTTGCGACCATTTTGCGACCAATTCTTTTCTTTGTGGTCGCAAGGTGGTCGCAAGCTGTCGCAAGCAGTCGCATGACTTGGGTAGGCCTTATAAACACTAACACGTCTAGCCTCGGTTAATTCCCAGTCTAGATTGTTTGTTTGTCGTTGTTTTACGTCCTAGCAACATCTAAGGTCATATCAGGATGGGTACCGAACTTGTGACAGTGCGCACGCATGGCGACTTTATAGTGCTGCCCCACTGGGAGACCAGACCACCAGAACGATGACCTGATATCCCACCCAGTCACATTATCCTGGCACTGAACCAACCAGTACTTGCCCTATCCTAATAATGCTGAGTGCCTGGATAGGAAGCAACAAGTAACGGTTTTTAAGTCATTGGTTTTACTGGACGAGGGTTCGACCCCACAAACCCATGAGTTCGGATCCCCGATTTCTCAAAACAGGAGAGGCATGCTCAACCAGAGGATCTTGAGCATAGAACTCCATATTGGGAAATAAATAGGCATACTGACATCGATTGTGTTATTAAGAAACAGCACTGTGTCGTCCAGTTTGTCTTCGATGATTTTCTGGAGTGACTTGATGGAAGACTTGACATTGTAATTGGTTTGGTTGACGTACACGACACCGACACTAAAACATAGGACAGGCCTTTCCTCAAGCTTTGCTTAAAAATAATTCTGAATATTACATTTCTCAGCTTTGAAGGTCTGAGATATTTGCCAGAAAATGTATCTATATATACACAGTATGGTTTATATGTATGGCATAAATGGAGTATATGTATATATATATATATATATATATATATATATATATATATATATATATATATATATATAAGAGTTTACCGACATAATGAACACGAGGAAGACATGATAGTGGGTTAGAGTGTATTTTCTATGGCTAGAGGAACAATATGCCCTTGCTTAAAAATGAAAAATTTCTGCGTGTTAAGTAAATAGGAAGTGAGCAGGCAAGCAGTGGAGCCACCATCGGAGTTGAAGCCTGAGCAGTAGATGAGTAGTCCGAGGCTCAACCAGCCGATTACTGGTGGCTGGGTGTTAGGATAGTATAGAATTCCGGGTTATTATACTCGTATAATTCTTATAGAGCATATATATACACCATATATACCATACCATCATCATCATCATCATGCTGTCGGTCATAATGCGACAAAGACTGCTTTTCTTTCTTAACTGCCACTCTCCATTTAGCTCTCTGCTCTGAGAGTGATGTACATGAGTCGGTCTTAATGTCTCTCAGCTTCAGGTTTCTCTTGATAGTATCCTTGAACCGGAGACGAGGGCGTCCTCTCTTTCTCTGACCAGAAGACAATTGGGAATAGAGGATCTGCTTTGGTAGCCTGTCCGTTGACATCCTCATCACGTGTCCAGTCCACTGGAGGTTCTTTCTGATCAGAAGATCTTCCATAGAGGACAGCCCTGTCCGATCGAGTATTTCCCTGTTTGTCACTTTGTCCTTCCAGGTTATCCTCAAGATCGAATGCAGATGTCGCATCATGAAGGCCTGCAACATTTTCACCTGTCATCTGTACACTGTCTAGGCCTCAACTGCATATAGTAGGGTGGATAGCACGATTGTGCAGTAGATCTTGCCTTTCACCCATGTGAACACATGGTGGTTGTGCAAGAGTGTCTGACGTAGGCAACCGAAAGATGCGCTAGCCATCCTCCTCTCTATCTCAGCATCAATGCGGCCATCACTTGATATAGTGCTTCCGAGGTAGGTGAATTCTGGGACAGAGTTCAGCTTGTTTCCAACAACCATGATATCCTCCTGTCGGGTTCTTGTAGAGTTGGGTTGCTACAGCACTTCCATCTTCTTGATGTTAATCTTCAGGCTGAACTTGTTTGATGCATGGGAGAAAGTATCCAGTATTCTGTGGATCTCTTCAGCAGAGTGGGCAACCAGTGCACAGTCAGCTGCGAATAGCATCTCTCTCACCAGTATCTAGGTAGTCTTGGTCTTTGCTCTGAAGTGTGTGACCTTGAATAGGTCAGCACTCTGTCTAGACTGTATATAGACGCCATCCCCCATGCCTCAGAAGGCCTCATTGATCATTGCCGATTGGAAGATGGACGAGAGCATGGGGGCCAGCAGACAGCCTAGCTTGACACCATTTGCAACACCAAACGTTTCTGAGACTTCCCCTCCAGCACTAACATTTGCCATCATTCACGTATGTAGAGCCTCAATCATAGTTCTGAACTTCTCCAGGCATCTATACCTTCTCAGAAGTTGTCATAGCCCGGTCCTCCCGACTGTATCGAATGCCTTCGTGAAGTTGACAAATACCATGTACAGTGGTCTGTCCTACTCAATGCACTTTTCTTGTAGTTGTCTGAGACAAAATATCATGTCCACTGTGCTCCGGTTGGATCTGAAGCCACATTGTGTCTCCGGAACTACTTCTGGTGTTATGTGAATAGATAGTCTATTGAGGAGGATCCTAATGAAGATCTTGCCTGCTATGGAAAGAAGAGAGATTCCTCTATAGTTCTCACAGTCTGTTCGATCTCCTTTCTTGTAGATGGTTACAATGCTGGCATCCTTCCACGCCTGTGGTACAGAACCCTCCTCCCAGGCTTTGGTGATTAGTGGTCTGTTGAACAGATTGTCTCCTCTGTGCTTCCATACTTCTGCAGGAATTCCATCACTCCCAGGTGCTTTGCCATCTTTCAGGTGCATGATTGCTCTAGCCATCTCATCCATGGTTGGAGTCTCATCGAGGCATGTGTTGGTAACACGCTGCTGGATGTTCTCTACTGTGTCATGTTCAATGTCACCAGGGATGTTGAGTAGCTTCTGGAACTGTTCACTCCATCTTGCCACAACTCTCTTGCTATCAGAGAAGGTTTCCGTTCCATCTGATGATTTCAGGTGCACAGGCCCTTTCTTCTTGGGTTCCCACACCTCCTTCAGTCCACTCTAGAAGCCCTTCATGTCGTTTTTATCTGCAGATCTCTGCAGCTCCTCTGTCTTGATTTCCCACCAGTCTGATTTCAGGGCATGAATGCACTTTTGTAGCAGTCTGCAGGAATCTTTGTACACTGCAGTGGTGGATCGGGTGCTCCTGGTCTGGATCACTCTCTGGTGGGCTTGGTCTCTTCTACTTATAAGATTCTGTAGCTCCTGGTCATTGGGGTCAAACCAGTCTTGGTGTTTTCTGTCTGGCTTGCCAAGAAATGTCTTAGCTGTGTTGTGTACTATCAGTTTCAGAGCTGCCCATTCCTCATCTGTTGTTGAGCTTTCCTCCTGTTCCCATTTGGTGAGAGTGCTGTCCATCTCCTGCTTGAAGCTCTCCCTATGGTCGATGGCATGTAGTTTTGCTGTGTTGGTCGATTTTCTTGCACCTTGCATGTTGTGCTTTTGTTGTATTCTGAATGCAATTTTTTATCTCAGCATTTGGTGATCGGTCCAGCAGTTTTCTCCGCGCATGACTCAAGTTCTGTAAATGTCCATCTTATCCTGACAGCTTGTGATGATGAAGTTGATCATATGCCAGTGTCTGGAATGAGGATGCATCCAGGTAGTCTTGTGTTCATCCTTCTGCTTGAACATGGTGTTCGTCACTATCAGTTCAAATTTGGAGCACAGGGCCAGGAGAAGCTCACCATTGGAGTTGCATTTCCCGATCCTGTGTTTGCCCATAACCATGGGCCACTTGTTGTTGTCACTCCCTATCCTTGCATTGAAGTCACCTATTAGCAGTAGCTTATCGGTACGAGGGATGTCTCTGAGTGTATTTGCCAGCTGGTTGTAGAAGGCCTCCTTATTTTTGTCCGGGTTTGTCATTGTTGGAGCGTTCAAACTGACAATTGTCGCAAAATTTTCCTTGCTCAGAGGTAGTCTCATCATCATTATTCTGTCACTTACTGGCCATAGCATTTCTATCAGCTTTGTCACGATTTCCTTCTTGATAGCAAAGCCTACTCCAGCCTCCCTTCTCTCTCCTTCAGGTTTACCACTCCAGAGGAAATAGTATTCCAAGTCGCTAAGACTGCCAGACTCTGATAACCTTGTTTCGCACAGGGCGACGATGTCGATGTTGTACTTGGCAAGTTCCATTGCTACTAATGCAGTACATCTTTCTGGTCAGTCAGCTGTTTCTCGGTCGAGTAAAGTCCTGACATTCCACTGAGAAATTGTCAGTAGTTGTGATCTTTTTCTTCTTCCTACCTGATTTTTTCACTGTCGATGGAAGATGAGGTCGAGCAGTGCGTTCCTTGGTAACCCGGGCGACGACCGATCCGATATGGTATTTTGTGCAGTTGTGCATTTCATAAAAGCTGCTTACAAAGTGTTGAAGTGCTGTTGACTTTTGCAAGTTACTAGCAGCACTCTCTCGGGGAGGAAATAGAGGTCTCACACCAGCAAGAACACATCAAGACAGGCGCAAGCTATTTGTCTCTGCAGTGACTGGCCAGGAGATATTGGGAGTTCCATTCATCACCACCCTTAATGCTGCCATGGAAGTAAGGTTTTCTGTTAGGGTTTGCTCCCTTAGCCTTTGGTTCTATCAAGAACCTATACCACAAGGCAGTGGTTTATAACTTTGCAAGGCAAGGGCATCAAACTCCCTGAGGTATTTCAGCAGATAGGTACTGCAATACACGCATACCCACAGTGTACAGTGTACCATACATATAAACCATATATATATATGTGTATATATAAATATCTCTATATATATATCTATATAAATATATATATAGATAGATAGATATAATATGGTCGCATAAATTTCCGATTGATGCAATGGTTGGAAATTGCTTGGCATTGCTTAGAAATAGCATTAATCTTTGCATTGTTCTTCTATTATGGCCTACTATATACTGTAGGCCTACAGTAGTACATATCTTCACAGGATAATCTGATCCTGACATAAAATGTGTCCCGTCAGTTTAGAGGGATAGTCAAATGAAACGAAACAAGTCTGTTCATTGAAAAATTGTTCGCATATATGGCAGGGGTTCATCGATCAAAGGGGTCGCTAAAAACTAGCACTTTTGTTTTCACAACTTCCCAATCTCAATTGGGGAAAATAAACACGAATAACAAGTGGATAAGTAAATTAAACACAACTTTTCATGGAATTCATTTCAATTACAATGAATAAGTTAGGCACCTTTATCGTACTGGTCGCCTCCCCCAAATATGACTAAAATAAATAAATAAATAAATAAATAAATAACTATAGAACTACAGTAAACCCTCTCTAAATCGACCGACCACGGGACCGACTTTAACTGGTCCATTTAGGGAGGATATTTTATCGTTACAATGCTATTGTATGAGCGATCGTTTGGGACCCAAGTAAAGCGATCAATATATGAGAGTGGTCGATCTGTGGAGGTGGTCGGTTAGAGAGGTTTTACTGTATATGTAAGAAGGGTATTTTCAAATATTTGTCTGTGTGTATATACAAGGCAGGTTTTAAACCAATTTGACCAATTGGGTCACATGACCAAGGAGCCGGCGAGGGTAATCTACTGTAGCCTTATAAACCATTTCACCGAAACAGACTTTGGCTGTGAACATGAGGGCTCGCCCCACAGCTCCCAAGGCCAGCTCCATAATATATATGTATATATATATATACAAATCTATATATATATACACACATATATATATATGTATATATATATATCCATATTATATATTCATTATATATATACAAAGGATATATATACAGTAAAACCGCTCTAAATGGATCGACCTTGCATGGGACTGACTTTAAGTGGTCCATTTAGGGAGGTGGTCGGTTTAGGGAGTTAGACTATGGTTACATTAGTATTATTGGGACCCAAATAACGCGATCAACATAGGGGAGTGGTTGATCTGTGGATGTGGTCAGTTAGAGAGGTTTTACTGTATGCCCTATAAGGCTATATAACTAAATTGTGTGTGTACCATTTTATGATTGTGATTTATTTTCGATAGACTGTATCACCATTCGCTGGTGGTCGCAGAAAGGACAGGGGGATATAATATATGTGTATATATATGTATATATATGTATATATATATAGAAAGGACAGGGGGATATAATATATGTGCATACATATATATATATATATATATATATATATATATATATATATATATAGAAAGAACAGGGGGATATAATATATGTGTATATATATGTATATATATATATATATGTATATATATATATATATATAGAAAGGACAGGGGGATATAATATATGTATATATATGTATATATATACGCATACTATAGTGATCACTATACACATATAAATATTTGCAGAGATAGGAATGGCTTATTTATATTTATATTGCTATAATTGCATTATAGAGCATATATACTTACACTATAAAGACCGTGCAGATGAGTAGAATGAAGCTGTGGACGAAGAGGTATTTCTGGTCAGTGTCTTTCCGTGTTCTTCTCATATTTCCACCACAGCAACCAGCGCAGCGACAAATGCAGAAGCAGCAGGCAATGAGAGTGAAGATCACCATGAACAGGACACCTACGACAACACAGGCGGTGATGCCGTGTACGTATCCGAGAGCCTGTTTGAAGAGTGCGCATCCGCATGCATTACAATTCTCGAAACAAAATTAGTTATCTAGATTTGATTCGACATGTCTAATTTAGACAAAGATGCATTTATTGAAATTTGTTGTTGTAAGAAGGGTATTATTAATTCCTTCCATAGCAATTAGACAACAGAAGAAAGGAGACGAGTCAGATTTGTGTGGATCGAGCCTATAACTCTGGTTGGCCCTTAAGACCTACCTCTAATTTTATTGAACTAAATCGCTGGCGAAATGGGCCGTTAGTAGGTGGGTGAGGCGCCGCCTGGAGGAAAGGAGGGGAACCACGGGAGCTGCTTGGTAGCAGGCCTCCCGGTCTCCAGACCGCACCCCCAACCTCCCATAACCCATGGAACCAAAGAGCATATCAAAGGAGGTTTACAGGAGCATCCTTGGAAATAAGAACAATAAGGACAGGAACATTACATACATAATAATATTTGCATAATTACTTTATACCTCACTTAATTACTTAATAGAACCTGTTACCGCAGAAGCCTGCGATGCCGAGGTTTTTTTTCATGTGCACACCAACATTAATTTAGCATATTTGCACTTCAAATATCTTAAAATTTAGCCATTCAAAATAAAAACTACTTTAAGCCAAACTAAGGTGGATTAAAAAAAAGCTGATATATTTATCAGAATTTTTTTTTAGAATAAAAACTAAAAACCATGGAACTATGTAATTTTAACAATCTGACTTATTTTTTAATTACAAAAGAAGTGGGGACTGGGGGTTCATTTTATTTGCTGACGTGGAAAGTATGAATATCGGAATGTGTTTAATGAATTAAAATTGCACAACCACAAGGTGGTGTTCTCTGTGGCAGAGTGGTTAGAGTGTCTGACTTTTGTCTAGGTCGGACGCCTGATCTGAAGGTCGGTGGTTCGATTCCCCGTGCCCCCACCTCTGCCAATTTGGATTTCCACCGCTGTGTATAACTTACAGCATCATCAAAGGCCGGTTGCTCTCATACCATGTCTATGTGGTGTGGGAGGTTAAAAATCCCTTGGGTCGGTAAAAGTGTAGGCTCTGGCTTTCTATTGACAAACTGTCTAATGGTGAAAACAAGTTTATTGAGACTTATCCATGATGGGCAGTATAAATCATCAAGAAAAAAAAAGAAGAAGAAGAGCGCGCTGTAAAATATTCGATGTAATTGTGTAAGCGAGTATTTACAATATCATATTACTTACACGGATTTGATTATGCAAGGTCCACCTAAAATACTAATGTTTTACTAAAGATTTGAGCCATGATAGAGTTGAAAATGGCAGTTATTAAGGAGTAGTTATGATACAAGTTTTTTCTGCTTGAATATAACTAACATTGTTAGGGTAGTAGGCATACTACTATAATATGGTGCATTATGTAATTGTAAAAAAACTACATCTACATCATCCGATATAATTAATTTTGCACAAACTTTCTTCGTGTTAGTTATTAACACGGATTACAGTATAACCTCGTTAAACCAAACTTGAAGGGACCCTAGAAATTTGTTTGGATTAACCGATCATTGGGGTTAACCGAGCTTTGGCTTTGAATAAGCATGTATTGCACATGTAATATACAATGTATGTGGACACTTTGATTATGGTTGTTGATCCATATACAGTATAACCCCGTTAAACTAAGCTCGGTTAAACCAAACCATCGGTTAATCCAAACTTTTTTTACGGCGGCCCAGAAAAATACTACCATTTATCATATAAAACAGTCTGTGGGGTCCCAGATGATGTTATAACCACATGAAAGTTTGGTTTAACCGTACCGGAGTGGTCTGGGGTTGTTTGGATTAACCGATAATTTGGATTAACCGACTTTGGTTTAACCAACTTTTTTATATGATAAATGGTAGTATTTTGCCGGGCCACCGAAAAAAGGTTTGGATGAACCGATCATTTGGTTTAACCGAGCTTGGTTTAACGGGGTTGTACTGTATATCAATATTCTGAATTTATGTCACAAAATAAAATACTTACTCCGTAGCGATAGCGCGTTGAATCTCACAATATTAACGCTGACTAGTTGACGACCACACACTGTACTGCTACTTGTGGCAGTCACTACACGACTTGAGGTTCAGTTAGAACTTGGTTTTAAATAGAGGGGATGTGGGTCCGCTGACAACGGGGGAAGCTGTGAGCAAGTTTTCACTTTACATATATTAAAACCGGGTTATTTGTCATGAAGGTTACTCCGACCTATATAAAAGATTCACCCGATACTTGTAGTACACGGGTGAACGACAACGTAGTCTAAATACGGGCGAAAATAGCGTTAGTATGGAACAACAAGTAGAATGCTTGGCACCAGTGTCAAATGGTTACTTATATCAGCACAGAGTTGGTGAAATGGGAGAGAATGCAAAAAGACAAGATGGCGGCCAGAGAACACCGTCGGTTTCACTTTTAAATTGCATTAAAGTATATGTTTTATTATATTTTCCAACTCAAAAGTAGCAGGTAAACATGACAACATATACAAATAATAAATGTCACTTCTTAGATTGTGAAATTGGGCTCTCATAAAGACTCAATTCATTAGCCCGATCTTTCGACCGTTTTTATATAAGGCTGGTTTTCACCCCTGTACTGGAAGTACGGGGTGAATCTTTTATCTAACTCCGACCTAAAATATATTAGGTTAACGTAAGCAAATGAACATATTTATTAGAATAAAATAATGGTACAACCCAATACTACTTCATAGAAACTGAAAGCAGGTTTATATTTGTATACCGGACTCGGTGGCCGAATCGGTAGAACGCAGGCCTCCAGTGCGGAAGGTCGGGAGTTCAATTCCCGGTCGAGTCAAACCAATGACTTAGAAAATTGATACTTGTCAGTTCCTCACCTGACGCTTGACATTAGTAGGATAGGGCAAGGACTGGTTTATATTGGTGTCAGGATAATGTGACTGAGTGGTATATCAGGTCATGGTGCTGGCATCCTGGTTTTCCAGTGGGGCAGCACTATAAAGTCGCCATGAGTGCGCATTGTCACAAGTTGGTACCCATCCTGATATTACCTTAGATGTTGATAGGACGTACAACTACAACAACCAACTATATCTGCATCTTCTGTACAGTGAGGTGGTTTATTATCTTTCACGGTATATAACTTTATACACGCGTATAATATATACAGTAAAACCTCTCTAAATTGATCGGCTTTGGGACCGACTTTAAGTGGGAGGTGGTCGGTTTAGCGAGTTAGAATATAGTTAAAATGGTATTGTTGGGACCCAAATAAAGCGATCGATATAAGGGAGTGGTCGATGTGTGGAGGTGGTCCGTTAGAGAGGTTTTACTGTATATATATATATTTACATTTGCATATAATGTACACACGAAAGATACATATAAGCAGTTATTGTTCGATATGATTGTTTGTTTGTTTGTTGTTGTTTTACATCCTAGCAACATCTTAGGTCATATCAGGACGGATACTGACTTGTGACAGTGCACACTCATGGTGACTTTATAGTGCTGTCCCACTGGGAAACCAGGCCATCGGCAACATGACCTGGTATCCCACTCAGTCACATTATCCTGACACTGACCACACCAGTCCTTGCCCTATCCTAATAATGCCAAGCGCCAGGCTAGGAAGTGACAAGTATCAATTTTTAAGTCATCGGTTTGACTCGACCAGGGTTCGAACCCACGACCCCACGATCTACCAGCACGGGAGACGGGCGCTCTAACTCATTCGCCATCCCGTCTGGTCTGTGTTCGATATGATGTTTGAGCCCCGAGACCCCCTGGGAACTAATTGATTAGACGTATCCTAAAAGTTACTCAATCTGTCATGTTTAAGGTTTTTTTTTCATCAGCAGACGTTGCCTTTCATTGTACGTTAAAAGGTAACTGGCGGTAGCAAACATCTCAATAATGTGATATTAGACTATAGCCAGACCAATATCACTCTTATTAGTCATTTATGGCTGGTTTTCTTTTGCGTTACTATCAACCTCCAATACGTACTTTCTTGTATTCCTTGGTGATGTCTAGATTTCCATCTATAGCTTTTTTGATCAAATCTGAAATGGAGAGCAATATCTATCTTATGTAAGCAATCGTCAATGGTATTCCCCACTAACTTTAATAGCTCTGTCATTAGTACTACTGCTACATGATTAATCAACTCTGCAGTACAAAAGTTGCGGGATGTGATAGATACACACTTGAACAATGCATTTAGGATATTGGATCAGGAATTCAATGTGCCTATTTCCATAACCCGGTGTTGCAGTTTCCGCGGTACGCCTCTTTGCGAGGTACACATCCATTCACATGCATTGTCAATACATTTGAATGGATGGTCATACAGAAAAGTCAAATATCTCTCAAATTACACTACCTACAAACAAACCGCTTGGCACACATACAGAAAACATATTCAACAAACAGATTATATTAAATTTATAGGGTTACGGTTCTTGATTTCTATTAATTTTGAATAAAACTAATGTTTTGCACTGTGCGTACCATCAAACTCAAGGCATTGTCAATGGTCGTGAGCAATCTTCATACAGAAAATACAGAAAAAGTGAAATATCTCTAAAACCACACCACCTAGAAACAAATCGCTTGGTACACATATAGAAAACATCTTTACCAAAAACATTATATTAAATTTATAAGGTTAGTGATGATGCTGTTCGATTTTGACGCATGCGCAGAAGCGATGTGGACCTCGCAAACTGGCGTACCGCGGAAACTGCAACACCGGCTAACACTTTTTCTATAGGGTGTTCAACAGCAGGGGAGAGTGACTGCTATGTAGCAATGTATCATTTGCTTTGTTTTTCACAATGTATGCAGTTGTGTACATTAAAACTGCTCCATTCGAATGCAATGATGTAACCAGATTCCCTTCAGGCAGAGAGTTAGATTAACAAATGAAGTAGAGCATCCTAGTCTGTAGATGCAGAGTGAATAGTACCCGCACTCTAGCAATATTGATTCTATTTGTGGTTTGTGGTGGAGAGAGACCTGAGGTCAGGAAACACTCCTTTTTCTTTCGAGTGACAGATCCATGGAACACTCTCGCAGACCATGTGGTTGAAGCACCCACAGAAGAAGCATTTGAGGGCTGGACAGATATTGGACTTGCAGAGGACACCCACAGTTGTATGACTTCAGGGCACCGTCGATCTCCATATGTGTGCAACAAAATACAGTATAACCCCGTTAAACCAAACTTGAAGGGACCCTAGAAATTTGTTTGGATTAACCGATCATTGGTTTAACCTAGCTTTGGCTTTGACTTTGACTTTGACTCCCCACTGCCCCCCCCCCCCCCCCCCCCCCACACACACACACACTACTGCCCACACACCCACTCACTTTCCCTGTCCAGCTCACCACCCTACTCCCCCCTCCCTCCCGCACCCCCCCCCCCCCACACACACACACTACTGCCCCCACACACTCACTTCCCTCCTCCGGCTCGATACCCTACTCCTCCCCCCCTCCCCACACACACACTATTGCGAACACTTAAGGTGGCATTCCTTACACGCGTAATGCGTAATGCGTAATGCGTTATGCGTTATGCGATGCCATCATTCCTTACACACGTTATGCGTAATGCGTTATGCGGCACACGACTGGCTATATTTAAAAAATAAAAATAAACAATTATTCTCCATACTGCTCTGTATATGACCAAATATTGCATGTATATCTATGTAACTTTTTGTACGTCACATGGGGGTTCCTACCTTTATTATAGCCAAATTATAGATAAGTATTCATATTTCTGTGCATATGGTATCATTTTGAGCTTTCCCGTAACCATATGTCTCCCGGGTGGACAGCTCACCATGTGTTTCCAATCAGCACCCTGTGTGTGACTGTTCCGTAATGCTCAGTCGCCTCTCCTAGTGTTAAACTAATGGACACATCAGACTCAGGTTTCTATTCACACCCAGCTTGACGCATTACGCATTACACACCGATCGCTACATGGACCGATCGGGATAATGCATTCGCATTCACATTCACATTACGCGTGTAAGGAATGTAGCTCATAGGTTTCAAGGCATTTCGATTTTTTGTCGCATTCGCATTCGCATTCGCATTCGCATTCGCATTACGCATTACGCATTACACGTGTAAGGAATGCGACCTTTATCCAAACCACCGTGGTGTAAGATGCTGTGGGGTCTCAGATGACCAGATGAAAGTTTGGTTTAACCATACCGGAAGTGGCCAGGGACCGACAATTTTGTTTGGATTAACCGCTAATTTGGATTAACCCGACTTTGGTTTAACCAACTTTTTTATATCATAAATGGTAGTATTTTGCCGGGCCGCCGAAAAAAGTTTGGATTAACCGATCGTTTGGTTTAACCGAGCTTGGTTAAACGGGGTTATACTGTAGTTCTTTTTTGCCATAACGAGCTGGCAGAGGCCAGAAGAGGATCTGTAAGAGGTAAATGAGGAATGTTCAGGATACAAACCCGAACCGTTTTAGAAAGGAATAGTATTAGTTTGAATATTGGCTAATAGTGAATATGAAACCCTTTACCTGCCTTATATCCGATGTGATTCCACCTAATTATTCCCGGTCTGACGTCAGATAACTCAACATTAGGGATTGATCTGTCCAGGACCGTTATAGCGAGAATCCTATGACTATTCTTTAATACAGGAAAACCCTCTGTAAATCGACCGACCGTAGGACTGACTTTAATTGGTAACATTTAGAGAGGTGGTCCTTTTAGGGAGGTTTTTGTTGTTGTTACCATGGGTGATCATTTGGGACCCAAATAAAGCGATCAATATAGAGGAGTGGTCAATCTGTGGAGGTGGTCGGTTAGAGAGGTTGTTGTTGTTACAATGGTATTGTATGGGTAATCATTTGGGACCTGAATAAAGCGATCAATATAGAGGAGTGGTCAATCTGTGGAGGTGGTCGGTTAGAGAGGTTGTTGTTGTTACAATGGTATTGTATGGATGAATATAGTGTTAAGATATAACGAATATTCATGTCAGGAATACATGCTAACATAAGATAACCAGAGCTTTACGGGAATACGGGTGCGAAATTACGCAGTCACTTTTCCAAGGCTGGTAACGACCCAATTAAAGCTGCATGGTCCGATGAAAACATCAAAATTTCAAAACCAAAACAATTATCTAAATTTGATTCTACACATCTAACTTAGATACTGGTGCACCTATTAAACATTTGTCACCACACAGAAGGGAATAGTGAGACAGCTGAAAGAACCTGTTACTGCAGAAGGCTATGGTGTCAGAGTTTTGGCAAGCTTACCAAAATTAATTGGGCGTGTTGTCACTTCAAATATCTCAAAATTTAGCAATTTAAAATAAAAGTTACTTCAAATTAAACTAAGATAGATTATAATGATCAACCTTATATATCTATCTTAGAAAATGATAAAAGCTCAAAACCATAATCCGATTAACGCACCCAATTTTTGAAACCATAGCACCTATCTAGATTTGAACCTACATATCCAATTTAGGTACGGGTGGACTAATTCAGTATTTGTTGCTAAATAGAAGGGAATACTAGGTCAATTTAATAGAACATATTACTGCTGAAGCCTATGGGGGTCAGAGTTTTGACAAGCACATCCAAATTATTTGTTCATGTTTAAACTCCAAATATCGCCCAAGTTAATTATTTTAAATCAAAATTACTTCCAACTAAAGCCAGATAGATCACAATGACCAATCTACTATATTATTATTAGTCTAAGAAAATGACAGAAACTCAAACCCCAATCGGACTATGCAACTTTAATAGCTCAGTTTTGCGCGGGCTCGTTCACTTACCATAAGGGATCCCCTTTGACATAACAGTGTTGATGAAGCTTCTGGCCAAATTGATCATCCCCCCGACATTGCCGTCGTCTGAGACAATGGCCGCCGAATAGGGCTTCCCTGGAGGGATGGGCCCCCAACTAATGGTGCTGTTAGCGTCAGCCAAATTCCCGTTGCTGTCCTTCACCTCATCCGGGGTCAATACGGGGTCAGCGCCCTCCACTACACAGGGAATAACACCAGTGGCTACCATCAGCACCAGCAGGCTGACCCGGCCGAGCATGCCCAGAAGCATGGTGCCAGTCGCCTTGCAATATCCTTCGATGTGGGTGTCTACAGTCACAGATGGGTCGGAAGGAGTTGGAGAACTGAAGATGGTTCTTTAATGCCCACTTCCTTTGGACTTAGAAAATTGGTGTGATTAAAGACCAGATGGGAAAGCCAAGTTGCCTTCTTGAAGTTGAAGGCAGCAGAGAGGTTGTGTTGGAACGCTCCTCAAAAGTAGCAGCGTTGTCTACTGGTGCTGGGTTGTCTACTGCTGAACTGGACACACCGGGGTTATATATATATACTGCCGACAGAACCGGTATTGACATCAGGGCCAGCTAATCAACCGCTGCTGTTATGGCTACATCACGGTTCCAGCGGCGCGGTGCATTGTGGGATGCGTCAGAGCAAAACATACCCGCGAGAAGCACATGGCACATGCTAATACACTGGGTGCAGCTATGAAATGTGCTAGTTTCAACTCATCTCAGCTCTTGTTTGAAACATAGAATACCAACTAAAAATATATATATAATAAATAAAGATATTAATCTTTTATCCAGCATTGCATTTACATCAATATAATCAGCACATCTTATGCCATGTGCATTTAAATTGTGACAAATCTAGGCACTCAGACTAGTGTTAGAGCCATAGCCAGAGTCAGTTTTACTTATTTTATTCATGTTTTTATTTATATCCTATGGTTAATGACATATGTAGAAATAGAAAATGAGTAGGGTTAATCAGATATTGGTTATATATTTCTTTGAAACAAGTTTTTGTTGACACATTTGACATTTTAATATTTAGAACAAGAATTACTTCTGGCTAATCAATGGTGATGTAAACATCAGCCTGTAAAGTAACTGAAATTGTATGTTTCTTAAGCTCAAAATGCTTAATTATGGAGAGTTGTGTCTTAATCATATTCATTATATTATTATATTGCATTCTTCTGTCCATATTTGTGCCAAATTGTTATGTATTTCTATTTATTTTAAATAAAATGGCAGTTTTGACCAAAGCGTATCGGCAAACTCAATGGCTGTACACCTTTGCTACTCGGAACCGTGATGTAGTCTATTATTCATAACGTCACTGAGGATCCATTCTGCCTGGTAACGACTGCGCGTTGCAGTAGGGTCAAGTTCGAACATGCCCTCAAACCAAAAGTCACGCAATAGGGAGAACCTGACGAGGAGGACACAGGAGAGTTCCACACCATGGGAGAGTTCCGCAGTTCCAGAGTTCCATACCATAGGAGAGTTCCACACAACTGGAGAGTTCCACACCATAGGAGAGTTCCACACCATGGGTGACTCACATAGTGTGCACTGTAGATGGGTGACTCACATAGTGCCACTGTTTTAGATGGGCACCTTTACTGGACTATGTAGATATTTTTTAAGTTGCATAGTCCAATGAAATAATTACTTTTTTTTCGAGACCAAATCCGTGGCCGAGGTTTGTTTTGTCATCGCTAACGCAAACTGGTGCACTCATCAAGCATTTATTGTGGCATAGAAGGGAACACTATGTCAATTTAATAGAACCTGTTTCTGCTGAAGCTTATGGTGTCAGAGTTTTGAGGTGCATGCCAACATTAATTTAGCATGTTTTCTATTTCCAATATCTCCTAAGTTAGCCATTTAAAAGAGGGCAGTGGCTACCCGTACGTGACCGTACGTGTAGAGTTGAAGTCTAGGCGTATGTGCGCATGCGCGGTCGTTCCTCAGGTATCTTTAGCAGTTGCTAAGCATACGTGACCGTACTGGTAGAATCGAAGTCTAGGCGTACATGCACATTCCTCACGTATCTTTAGCAGTGTCTACGCGTACGTGATGCCATACCCAGTTTCACTGAGTTTATTTATGATTTTATTTAGACCCTATGCTTAAATATATATAATAAATTAAGATTTTAATTTGGTGGAAATAGCCCTAACCCTAACCCTAGCCCTACAGATGCGCACGCAGCGCACGCACGTACGCATAGACTTCAACTCTACCCGTACGGTCATGTATGGGTAGACACTACGTTAAAATAAAAGTTACTCCAATGTTCGCATCATCATCACAGGAACAGTCGGATTGGCAGGTTCATGGCTTTGTGATTGATATACCATAGAAATATATTGGCTTCCTGTATCCAGATATGAAATATCAAATACATCAACAAGAACTTGGTTTAAAAATCCCATTTGAATAACAACTAACTCCTGCCAGGGGCGTAGCTAGGCGTATGCGCGTACGCCAAAACGTCCACATCGTTTTGTCAAAAAGAAAATTAAATTAAAAAATAATAAAGAGAGAGAGAGAGAGGAGGCATGTAGTAGTCTGGAGTATCGAAAACTCAAGTCTAAAATGTGTAAAATCCGCCAGCTTAAGCTTAAGCGGCCCCCGAAACCCTCTGCCGAAATTAGGAGTACACATCGTTAAAGGTCTAGCTACGCCCCTGCCTGCCCCTTCTCCAGTCTGGTTTTTTAGTCAGCATAAATAATATAACATAAATAAAATAAGAAAGCAATGCCTTCACTTCCGTTCTAAAGCTAGACTTTTCTGGATCTTAAGGCAGAAAATGCCAAATATGTAAAGTAGAGGGTTCTGACTGTGTTCTCACTAAGTTCATTAGCAATAGTACTAGTACTTTTATACATTGTATTACTGTATTTTCAGATGACCGTCGTCATTGTTGAACACACTGAATAAATGGTTCCATACTTATCTATAAAGAAAAACTTTATATAAGGACATGAAACGACTGATGGATCCTACCCATTTCTCAATTAAGTTCAACAGGAAATGATTTATAAGCTGATTTATTGCTGTATCTACGGTTAGGCGATCAAAACTATCCAGTTCAGGGACCATGTATTGCAAGTGCCAGTGTCTAGATGCGCATATATCGGTGTATGTGTAGCTTACTGGACTGAACGGCACTTCACAGAAAAACCAGCTGATCACAGAAGCCCAGTATCCTATGGGAGGGGGCACGTCCTCCTCCCTTGACATATTTTATCTACCAGTATTCGCTGCAGAACACACGATGGTGGCTCCACCACAGGGCGTCACAGGTACTGTGGGAACGTGATTCATCTTTCACTTCTGGTACAAATTAGATTTTATGTAAGGTGGTCAAGGCCATAAACCTTGCGTTGCCAGAGATTAATGATTTTGTTGTTTTGTTTGTTGTTGGTTTACGTCCTAGCAACATTTAAGGTCATATCAGGACGGGTACCAACTTGTGACAGTGCACACTCATGGTGACTTTATACTGCTGCCCCACTTGGAGACTAGGCCACAAGCACCATGACCTGATATCCCACTCAGTCACATTATCCTGACACTGAGCCAACCAATCCTTGCCCTATCCTAATAATGCCGAGTGCCTGGCTAGGAAGCGACAAGTGTCGATTTTTAAGTCATTGGTTTGACTCGACCAGGGTTTGAACCCATGAACCCATGGGTTCGGATCCCCTGATCTCCCAAAACAGAAGACGGATGCTCAACTCATTCGGCCATCCCATCTGGTCTGGGAATTATGCTGAGCCCATTCCTGTTGTTTTTGTTGTCTGTGTGTAGTACAGCTTATAGTAAATGATATACAGTAAAACTTCTCTAACCGTCCACCTCCACAGATCGACCACTCCCCTATATCGATCGCTCTATTTGGGTCCCAACTAAACCATTGTAACCATATTCTAACTCCCTAAACCAACCACCTCCCCAAATGGACCACTCAAAGTCGGTCCCAAGGTCAGTCGATTTATAGAGGTTCCACTGTAATCTATTTATATCTATATCAGTTTTATGCACAACAACTGTAAGATGTACAGCTCGAAGGCCATTCATAATAATAAAATTAATTATTTATTTCCACGTGATCATTGTACATACATATTTATATCAGTAATGTTTCACATGAAAAGGGAGAAAGCAGAAGTACAATACTTATGAGGCGCTTTCCCAAGTTGAAAATAACACAGATACATTACTAATATGATAATATGTTTGTGTTGAATTTAGATACTTATGAATAAGTGTGAATACTTAAAAATAATTAGGGCCTACCTAAATTCCACCAGACAAGGATGGCCTTATGAGATACGAGGCCTATTTGAGAACATTTTTGCGGGGACCCCAAGTTCACAGACATGGTATGTTTTACTGAAATGATACCCGATACTAGTGCAGGTTTCAATTGGGAGTAATTGGTCCAAATGGTTCACAGACAAGGTATGTTTTACTGAAATGATACCCTATACTAGTGCAGGTTCCAATTGGGAGTAATTGGTCCAAATGGTTCACAGACAAGGTATGTTTTAGGTTCCAATTGGGAGTAATTGGTCCAAATGGTTTTAAAAAGCTGGCCCTGACACCAGAACTATATCAGATTTAACACATTTCAGAGCCAGCAAAATCTGTCCAATATATTTTGATAGTTGCCGGATCCAATAGTTGAAAGCATGAATCGAGAACCAGATTGTGCAGTTATGGTTATTCATAGAAGAGCACCGCATGCAGGATCGTGAAGTGGAATCAGAAAGAACTGTTGCAGTGTGAGGTCAATATCTGCGTTCTGCGTTCTTCAGCCAAGTAGTTCGGTGTGTTCATTATTTACCAGACAGTCTTATTCTGATCATGACAACGGTACAATGCATAATTTATTCAGCTTAGGAATGCATACCAGTTCATTTACCTCACCAACTTATGCACACAATAAACAGGCAATGCACACTGGCGATGTGACCCTTTGGAATAAGACGTCAGTATTTGTTCGGAGTCGAATAAGTTTAGTTTTCTTTTATATTTAGGCCTACAATGGAAAAAGATTGATGGCACACGCCGGTTCTTACAGGGCACCCAGGGTAACTAAGAAACAAACAGTTCCCACTGGTTCGCAGATCATGATCATGCTGGTTCCTTAGAATACGGTCAGGTAGGAGGGACACACAACACAAAATACTAATACCAATACTAACAACAACAGTAATAATTAAAATAGACGATCTTTCAATAAGCATTCATCATGTTGAGGGAGCGGGACGTAGCTCAGGAGGTAGAGTATCCACCTGTGAAGGTGTGAGTGATCCGATCGATCCTGCTCAGTGGACACATTTGCAGTTTGGGCTATTTTCTGTTCCAACCAGTGGTCCACAACTGGTTCTGTGGGAAAGTGCATATAAAAGACCCCTTGCTGCTTATTGGAAAGAGTAGCCTACGTGGCAGCAGCGGGTTTCCTCAAAAGAAATATGTCAGAATGACCATATGTTTGACGTCCAATAGCCAATGGTAAAAATTAATGTGCTCTAGAGGCGTCGTTAAATAAAACTAACTTTTTTTCATCATGTTGATGCAACAGTACCAATATTATCGTATCAATAATATTATACAAAAGAGGCATTCGGCCAATCATTGACTATAATCATCTAAACTTTAAGACCAGACGTGATGGCCGTCTCCCGTTTTGGTAGATCGTGGTATTCGAAACCACGGGTTCGAACCCTGGTCGAGTCAAACCGATGACTATAAAATTGATACTTAATGGCGCTTCCTAGCCAGGTGCTCGATATTATTAGGATAGGGCAAGGACTGATTGGCTCAGTGTCAAGATAATGTGACTGAATGGGATATCGGGTCATGGTGCTGGTGGCCTGGTCTCCCAGTGGGGCAGCACTATAAAGTCACCATGGGTGCACACTGTCACAAGTCGGTACCTGTCCTGATATGACCTTAGATGTTGCCAGGATGTAAAACTCAGAACCAACCAGTCTAACCTTTAAAGCTGTGGTTATATCCGTGACACAGCCTTCTGGCCTAGTGAGGCTATGGCAGCACGGGGTGGAACTTTTACCTAAAGGGGCTGTCAGACTACGACGTATGGCGTTAGCGTATGCCGACGTATGCGATTTTCGGCCAACACATCGGCATACGACGTCAGAGGTTATGCATAGGATGGGCATACGTCAAATACGCTCAGCATACGGCGTCATAGGTCGGCGTATGTCGAGCCGCAAAATAATTTGTGTGCATGTTCAAAATTTTCAATCTATGCCGGTGTACGGCTCATACCTTTCTCATATGCTCGGCGTACGCTGGCATACGTTATGCACACGTTAGGGGTAGGTCGGGATAGGTTGGAACACATTAGCCGTACATTCAGCAGTGCAGTCCGCATACAGCCAACGGATGCATAACGTACTCCTAACGTACTTCGAACGTATGCCTGCCATATCTCCAGCATACTTAACGTATATGCCATACTTCTAGCGATGAAGTAACATACGTAACGTTGGTCAGCGTACTGTGAGCATATGCGATAGGTCAGAGATACATTCTTCATACGCTACATATGTTGTGTGTACGTCGTGCGTATGCCCATTTTTATCCCCCGCCCCTGCAAAGTTCGACGAATGCTGATGTACTGGCAAATTGTCGTACATTGGGCACACGCTAATGCCATACATCATAGTGTGATAGGGCCTTAATCAATCATAAATGTTAGTCTTTTCAATATATATATACAAGTTCTGTGGTCAAAGCAAAGACTTGCAGAGTTGATACTGTTCGCTACCTTGCTGAATGTCGGGATAATTTGATTGAGTGCACCAGGGGGGGGGCGGAGGTCGAACATACTGGCAGAATCCAAGACAGTTGTTGCCTTTTGGGCGATAAATGGATCGACCACCAACACAGCTGGACGCGCGCCATGTCTCTGAGGCACACAGCCAGCCAAATGCGAGCATTGAGTTTATTTGATACGATTAATGACGCAATATCGACTTCCAATTCACAAACGATGGATGGCAATGTTTGATCAAAAACATTGTCCTACGACTTGGTAATTAATGTTACTGTGTCATATGATATTGCAGACTGGCGACGATTCAGTGATTCGAAGAAGGGAAGCCGGAGACCAATGTGGGAGTAAGAGCGGTATTTTATTTTGTATCTAACCACAACGAGGGGACAGTCATTCGACATTGTCCAGGCCGAGGGAGCCTTCCCCGATCACCTGCACCTCGGAGTCCGCCCAAGCCGACCCCTACGAAGTAGTCCTTAAAAAGAGGGTGGGTGGATGTGGTAAAATTGACGTTCACAGTACAATATAGCGAGGCCGAATGGCGAGCTCGGATGGGGGGAGGTTTCTGGGTCACTGATCTTTGTGTTTGCCGCTTGGGACGTGGTGAGTATCCTGCTCCCCTCCTCAAATCAACCACAGTTTGGAAATGATGCGCCAATTGCAAATCATTGGCCCTAGATGTGGATTTTTCCTCGGATCATGAGAAGATTTCGATTATGTAAGTAAGTATGTTTGTTTGTTGTTGTTTTACGTCCTAGCAACATCTAAGGTCATATCAGGACGGGTACCGACTTGTGACAGTGCACACTCATGGCGACTTTATAGTGCTGCCCCACTGGAAGACCAGGCCGCCAGCACCATGACCTGATATCCCACCAGGGTTCGAACCGACAACCTACAAACACGGGAGACGGACGCTCTAACTCATTCGGCCATCCGGTCTGGGTTGTATGTATATATATATATATGTATGTATATATATATCTTCATATATATATATGGGTCAGGATCACGAAAAGAGGCCAATTGGGGAAAGTTGTCGACGTCGAGCATGGATGTCGGTGTCGATCGGTATAATTATAATTTAGCATTGACAGAGGTGTTGGAAAGTCTTAAAATTTATCCTGAATGTAAAGGTCGAGAAAATACAACCTTATTTGTTTCTAGGATAATTTAATATAAAACAAAGAAATGCACAAGACTTTAAGAAATGCGACGCCAACATCTGTTAAAGTTGTCGGCGTCGATCATTGGATGTCGGCATCGATCGGTATAATTATAGTTTAGCATTGACAGATGTTGGAAATTCCTTAAATTTATCCTGAATGTAAAGGTCGAGAAGCTACAACAACCTTATTTGTTTCTAGGATAATTTAACATGAAACAAAGAAATGCACTACACTTTTAAGAATTGCGACGCCGACATCTTCAATTGACCACCGATTGGCCCATTTTTGTGAGGCTGACTCATATATATGTTCATATATATATATATATATATATATATATGTTCATATATATATATATAATATATGTGTGTGTGATGGATAACGCATTATGCGAGTATAAAGGCATGGAAGGGAATTATTGTTATTATTCTGTACTCTGGTGCCTTGACTCCACCCATGTGACTGGTGCCGCTGTCACCGGTCTTCCTCATCACTAACGGACGCGTAACATTGTCAATTGCACTGGAGAATTTTTCTTTGCATATAGACACATGCACACATACACACACACGCGCACTATTAAATATTAGCTACTATAGCACACACATGCTTCACAACCATAACACAGCTGGTAGTGGGTAGTGGTACCACCTAACATTCACCTCAGTTACACTATTTCTTAACCACATCCTGGTGCCCTTACTTGTCAGGTTCACCCTGACCTCTGGCGGCCTGCGCCTTAAACACCTCCAATAGCCCGCGGGCCTTCATCTCTTCCTGCTTGCACTTGAGCTGCTCCTCTAATTCCACCCCGGCGTCGGCCGAGAGCAGCCCGAACAAACTGTCCAGCTTGGCGAGGTCGGGCCTGCTGCTCTCCAGCTTCACCTGGAGAGGGTGGAAGCCATTCTCTTCCAGGGCGCTGACCATCTGTCCACGCTTGTGCTGCCCCCTGAGGAAGGACACAAACACCAGTTTGGCCTTGTGCACCTCATCGTAGTATCTCTTGTACAGCTCAGCAAACCTGTCAGAAAGGAACAAGTGATGGCGGTTAGGCCAGATAAAAAAATATACAAAATTGGTGATCGTCCCCGCCCATGCCCGAAAAATCGCCCTGACTAAAAAAAAAACCCCAAAACATGCTAAAAATGCGTCGGGCTAGCAGCAATTTAACGTTTGTATCAATTTTTAAGTAATTGATTTGACTCGGCCAGGGTTCGAATCCAGGAGTTTGAATCGAATCCCATGACCTACCAGAATGGGAGGTGGATGCTCAACTCATTCAGCCATCGCGTCTGGTTACGTATTACGTCTACGTCATATACCAGAAAACGATCAAAGTAAAAATAAAAACCGCCCCAGGCCCTACTTTGTATAATCAGAAGGACGATCACCAATTAAAACAAATGTATTTGGCTTTATGGGTAGGCTGATGCTGTGAGCTTAGAATCTATGAACACGAATTCTCTGTGGCGGAGTGGTTAGAGTGTCTGACTTTTTTCTAGGTCAGACTCCTAATCTGAGGGTCGGCCGTTCGATTCCCCGTGCCCCCAGCTCTGCCAATTTGGATTTCCACTGCTGTGTATAACTTATAGCGTCATCAAAGGCCAAATCCCTTGGGTCGGTAAAAGTGTAGGCTCGGGCTTTCTATCGACCAGCAGTGGAATGAGGAAGACCAGTCGTCTATGACTGAAATTTCCCCTGCTTAAACAACTAATGGACAAAAAAAAAAAAAAAAAAAAATCCTGAAAGGGCCAAATTAGCCTAAGCACAGAAGCTGGAAATGATGGAAATTGCCATTCAATTAAATTCAATAACTTTTATTGCGACATATTACATGTGTATCTTTAAAATCTATAGAACCTACTGGCTTGAAAGTAGAAGTAAATAGCATATTTCTCCCTTATTAGAAAATGGTGACATGCGCAATGCCTCACTATTCATAATACGTTGTAATAATCCATTGCCCCCACAGAATATCTCACTTTTGCTGCTGTTGTATTTAATATCATATTTTGTTGTTGTTGGTACATTAGTTGTTTAAGCAGGGGAAATTTCAGTTGCAGATGACTGGTCTTCCTCATTCCACTGCTCCTTGCCCTATCCTAGTAATGCCGAGAGTGTGGCTAGGAAGCGACAAGTATAAATCTTTAAGTCATTGGTTTGACTCGATCAGGATGCGCCATGGTCACGGTCCCACAACCGTAGTGTTCGTATCGCCATCAGATGTTGCATGCATTGTGAATATTGTGTATTAACAGTGACTTACTAGTTTGGTACCCTTCTAAAAATTTTAAAAGGGTCTACACATGAAAATTAATTTTTCTTGGAAGCTCCAATGATCTAAATGCAATATACTTTTGGAATTTTCAAAATATAATGGTAATTTCCATAACTTTTGTATGCGCTGTGGCAATGGTCCCACAACCGTAGTGTTCGTCGTCGCCATCAGATGTCGCATGCGTTGTGAATATTGTCAATTGTGCGGCAAGTGAGGAAAGAGTACAGGACTGTGGAGTGTCGAAAGCAGCCATAGGTGGTGCTAGTATCGAGGTTTGACTGCAGGGACAGTGGTTAGTTAGCCTGCAGCAAATGCATAATGATGGTTCGGCACACGCCAATATGCATATACAGTAAAACCTTTCCCCCAGGGTGCAGTGCTCAGCCCCCTCCTCTTCAGTGCTGTGGTGGCATCTTTCGTGAGGAGGCTTAAACAAGACCTAGCCACCCAAGAGATCAAAGACACAACCATAGTCTGCTACGCAGATGACATTGCCATCACCTGCTCCCATGCAATCAATGCACAGGATCTGGCTGAGCAGGTGCTCCACCTGGTAGGAAACGCCTTCTGGGACCTTGGACTAAAAATCTCCCCCACCAAGACAAAGATCATGCACATGATCAGAGGTCAACCACTTCACCCCATCTATCTAGATGGATCCCCTCTCGAATGGGTTTCCACCTTCGACTACCTAGGTATCCGTCTAGACAGAGACCTTAACATGAGAGCCCTCTTCCACCACCTAGCCACCAGAATGACCAACAGACTCCTCTTCATGAAGAGGATCTCTGGCTTCTCCTGGGGTGCCCCGGACGGTGTACTCACACTGTTCTACCGCCAAGCAGTCCGCTCCCTCTTCGACTACGCCACGCCCACACTCGCTCTCACAGCCCTCGGGCTTGACAACCCCCAAACTTGACTACCCAAGAACAAGATCTTCCTGAATGAGTTCCGGAAACTTGAGAAAATCCAACACCGGGCTGCCAGGCTTGTCCTCCCTGTTCGCAGCACCACCATGATTGAGATCCTCCTCCTTGAATACGGCCCCCTCCACTCCACCTCCGATGCAAGCAACTTCTCACCACCCACCTCACAAGAACCCTCTCCTCAGGCCTTTCAGAGATGCGGCCTACCACAGTCCTCTGAGTCCTCTATATTATCAGTATTTACTTGTCCGACAATCATGCATTTCATAGGCTACATTAATTTCATAATCGGATTTTTTGGGGGGATGGAGCAACTTGATTTACATAATTGAAACATTAATTAGATAAGTAACCTACCTGAAACCATTGAAGGATTGGTTCTCCTCTTCATCTGTGACTATAATGAAGGTCTTTACTACCTCTTTACTCTGGTAGAAAGGGTAGAGGCTGACAGCTGGTGCAGTTCCACCCGTCGCAGTCACTGTCACAGCCAATTCCAGGATCTACGGGCAATACACACAAATACACATTCATATTATTAACGTCACTCCCGACAGACATCAAAGACACCTCCCCTAGTCAGACCCCCGACCCCCTGGTTAGGCGAGAGTCAGGGTGAAGCCCACTGCACCACTACACATAGGCCTATATACAAGATTCACCCCTACCCAGAGAAAGGCTGAATGAATGTCTTAATCCGAGCAAAACCGGTTCAAATAGGATTTAACTGTGGATGTAGTGGTTCCAATGTGCAACATTGATTTATATTGGAGTAGAGTTGGTCAATGTGCAGAGGATGCAAGCATACAAGATGGCGACCCGAGAATGCTCTCGACTGGAGTTTAAATGTCTATTATTAATCTACATTATTTAATCAATTATTTATTCGAGAGTATCGGGTAATGTACATATATATAAATATATATATCTATCTATATATAGTATAGTTTAACGAATCTTACCTGGGTACAGGGGATAGTCGTGGGTCAAGGAGAAGGAAGCAAATCCTTTGCATACTTTATAGGATAAAATATTATCTTAGTTTTGTGTGGATACTTTTGTGTTTTCGTTTTGGTTCTAGCGAGATGTGACGGTCGTGGCCGGGTAGGGTGGGCGGGCCCTGACCCACAACTATCCGAGGCTAGTACCTCGGGAAAACACCAGTTATCCATCATCTGTACCCAGGTAAGATTCGTATATCTATACTATTTTACCACGGTACTACGCCTCTAGCTACTTGTAGTCCAGGGAGAATTTTACGTAATTTCATTTTTGATCCTTTTATACTTAATGTTGTAATCATACTATTGTTGTTTTTTTTAGCACAAAATATTCATTTTGTTTCTCACCCGTCCTCAATTGGTGAGTAGGTGAGTCGCCAGGCCGCCTGGCTTTTCTAGTCATTTGTTGTAATGTTTTGCAAACGATCTACCCATCTTCCACCCAGTGTGAGCAAGGATTCTCTTTACTGAGATCCTAATTGTCTTGCCTTAGAGACCATGGCTCCACTCTTTGAGTGGGATGCGTAGCGTCCAGTATTGACACCTGTCTGTTTAAGCGCCTTGATGGTCCATCTTGCGTTTATCTTCTGGAAAACTATTTACATGTACTGTGGACAGTGGGTCCCCTGTGTGATTCGACTTTAGTAATGTCTCTAAACTGAATGTTGCCTCATCCTTATCTATCTCTAGTCTATCGAGTGAAAGTGCCACTATGGTTTGGCCTCTGTGTCCCGTCACTAGCAGTAATAGTAGTGCTAACTTAAATCCTAGTTCCTTCATTGATAAATGTCTATTACTAGGCCATGACATAAATAACTTAAATACTATAGTCACATCCCAAAACTTATTATATTTGGGTTTGGGTGGGTTCCTTTCATACACCGATCTAATGAACCAATGTACTACCTGATGCTTTCCAATCGTTTGTCCATCTATCCTTGGTAGAATAATTGAAAGCGCACATCTTGCTAATTGTACCAAATCCTAACCCTTCATCTTCTCATATTCTAAGAAATCTTACTCTCTGGGCTATTGTAGGTTTTAATGGTTTTACTCCTTTAAGCAGACAATGAAGTCCCCATTTCTTTAAATAACTTGTATATAATTTCACCGTTCCTTTCCTCCACGCATGTGAAATTAGTCTTTCTTGTGTATTTTGTCTAAACCATATTGTTCTAAATGTTTTCTTAGAAAAGGAATGCCAAAAGGGGTGTTGTTGAGACGTCTTCGTAGACTGTTAGTGGTGCCTGATGTTGTAGGTTGTTCCTTTCTCGGGGGAAACTGAGCATGTCTTTTGTTGTTAATGTTATTGCTGTTAGCCATGGTTGTGTGTCCCATGCTGGTACTATCAGTACTGCGTGTGAGTGATCCATTTTGCTGATAATGCTGAATGGTGGGAATATGTAATAGAATTTATCATTCCAAATTAATGAAAATGCATCTACTCACCCGGTTTCTGGTTCTGGATGCCAAGACACATATTTAGGTAACTTTTTGTTATTGCATGATGCAAATAAGTCAATTTCCAGTTTACCCCATTTAAAACAAATGTGGTTTAAAATACCCTGATTCAGCGACCATTCTAAATGGTTGTGAAAATGTTGGCTCTTCTTGTCAGCCAAAGTATTTTGACTGCCTGGAATGTGTGCTACTGTTAGCCATATCTCGTGTTCCTCTGCCCAGTCCCAAATAAGTTTGGCCATATAGTTGCATGGTTTGGAACGAGTCCCTCCCATATTACGTATGTAAGCCATAGCTGTCGTATTATCTGTTAAAGCCCTTACATGATTTCTAGGTAAGTGAACTAGACTATGTAATCCTAGATAAATAGGTCTAAGATCTAGGACATTCATGTGATCGGAGATTTCATCTTCCATCCATCGACCACCTGTTGCCTGTTGGTCTCTGTGAGCCCCCCCCCCCTTCCTTCTAGTGAAGCATCTGTTGCATTTGTGTTGTGACTGTAGTGTTGGGCTCTCCCATTCTAATTGGGTTGGGTGAATTTTTAATGTGTGACAACCACCACAACATATCTTTTTGACCTTCTGGCGAAATCGTCATGGGCCGTTCAAATTTACCTTTTGTGCGAGCCAACGCCAAGTTCTTATCTATTTCTAGTGATTTGATATGAGCCTTACCATAAAGAATAGCTGATGCATATGCTATCATGATTCCTATCAGTATTGCAACTTGTTGTATCTTTGGTTTGTTCAATTGTAATAATTGGTTTGCTGTTGTCATAAATTTATCAACTTTTTGTTCTGTTAATGAAATGGTAATTTCTGTGAAATAAAGAATACCAGAAACTTTAACTTCTTTGTTGGTGTTAATACTGATTTACTTTCATGTATGTAGAAACCTAATTTTTTAAATGTCTCACGTAATTTGTCTACTGCTGTTTGGCATTGTTGTGTTTTTGCCACCATAAATGAGTCATCTATATATGGAAACATAATATGTTCTTCCCGAGCCATCTGGGCACCAAGCTAGTCCATTAGGCATACACATGAACTCATACAGTTCATCATTCCAGCTAAACCTGAGATATTTACGATAAAGTTTATAGATTGGTACTGTATAGTATGCATCTCTGAGATCCACACTGGCTAGCCAAGAGCCTTGTGTTACTAAGTCTCTAGCTGTGTGTAATGAAAACATCTTAAAATGTTTGTATTCTACAAATTTGTTGAATAATGTTAGATCTAAAATTAGTCTTACGCCCCCATTTGGTTTGGGTCTCAAGAAACTATTAGATATGAATTCCCCAGGTACATGTAGTGCTGGTTCTATGATGCCTTTTTCACAGAATTTAATTACCTGTTTATCTAACGCCTCGCATTCTGAACCGTGAATTCGGTAATGTAGCAGTCACACTACGACGACAAGGGGGTGACGACAGCCCAGCGACTTGGATTTTGTGAAAACCCGACGACATATGCAAATTCGGGCCAAGTTGGACGACAATCGGACGACATCCGGACGACAGCCCGACGACATTGGGACGACAGACGGGACGACAGCGGGACGACAGTGTCTGTGTGTGTGTCTGTGTGTGTGACTCTGTGTCTCTGTGTGTGTCTCTATGTGTGTGTCTGTGTCTCTGTGTGTGTCTCTGTGTGTGTGACTCTGTGTCTCTGTGTGTGTCTCTATGTGTGTGTCTGTGTCTGTGTGTGTGTCTCTGTGTGTGACTCTGTGTCTCTGTGTGTGTCTCTATGTGTGTGTCTGTGTCTCTGTGTCTGTGTGTGTCTGTGTGTGTCTCTGTTTCTGTGTGTGTGTCTCTGTGTGTGTATCTGTGTGTGTGTCTCTGTGTGTGTGACTCTGTCTCTGTGTGTCTCTATGTGTGTCTGTGTCTCTGTGTGTGCCTCTGTGTGTGTCTCTGTGTTTCTGTGTGTCTGTGTGTGTGTCTCTGTGTGTATGTGTGTGTGTCTGTGTGTGTCTGTTTGAGTCTCTGTGTGTCTGCAACAGAGACACAAAGACACAGAGACACACACACACAGACACACACATAGACACAGAGACACACATACAGACACAGAGACACACACAAAGACACACACAGAGACACGCACACATACACAGAGACACACACACAGTCACACACACAGAGACACAGAGATACACACATAGAGACACAGAGACACACTGATACACACACAGAGACACACACAGCAACTGAGACACAAAGACACAGAGATACACACATAGAGACACAGAGACACACTGATACACACACAGAGACACACACACAACAACTGAGACACAAAGACACAGAGACACACACACAGACACACACAGAGACAAAGAGACACACACAGAGACATAGAGACACACACAGAGACACACACAGAGACAGAGACACAACACAGAGACACACACAGAGACACACACACAGAGACACAGAGATACACACATAGAGTCACAGATGTAATATATGTATACTCGTGGCGATTGGGAATACCCCCCCACGTCACGTGACGTCATAGACGACGTAGGGAGATGACGAGAAATAAACCAGTTGGAACTAGCCTTCGCCGTGTGTGGTCATTTTGTATCTTATCACTTATTACATGGTGTCAGATACATAGAACTCGGAATGGCGCTCACCGGATTAAAGCCTCCTGGACCATTAAATCTGGAGGACAACATGTCCCTAAATTGGGAACAATGGCACGACTCTTATGAGTTTTACGCTGCTGCTGCTGGAATTCACGCAAAGCCTGAAAAGGTACAGTGCGCAGTGTTTCTACACGTAGCCGGTGCCGAGGCACAAAAGGTTTACAGGACGCTTAAGAGTGATACCAGCATCATCGACAAGATACAACCTTTAGTTGATGCTTTCCGCACATACTGTAAAGGGAAAACAAATATCACAGTTATACGCTATAAGTTCAACTCACTACAACAATCAACCGAATCAATGGACGCCTACATCCGCGAACTGCAATATCGGGTAGCACATTGTAACTATGGAGAACTGACTGACTCCATGTTGTGCGACCGATTAGTTTGCGGCGTCAAAGAGGATAAACTAAGAGACCGATTACTACAAACGGCTAACTTAACACTCGAACAGTGCATAGAAACCTGTCGTTTAAGTGAACACAAGGCAACACTATTGTCAGAAGCGACACTGACAGCAGAAATCGACCACGTCGACGCTGTCACCATGAGGCCGTGGACAACCGATCCGCCGCCACAACGGACGCCCCCATGGACAGGTCGGCGCAGTCAATCGAAGCCTGCGAGCACACGAACACAGTGTGGTAGGTGTGGATACGTGCATACACCCGGACAGTGCCCTGCAAAAGGTAAACAATGTTCGAAATGTCACCTGCTGGGACACTTCTCCAAAGTGTGTAAAACAAAGCGACCAAACTACGCAAGTCTCAATGTCATCCAAGTGGATGATAACAACCCTACTCCACCCGACATGGACAGCAACTACGACATGGATAATGACTTATTCATCGGGTGCCTCTCTCAACATGACAGTGACGGCACCTCCCTCTGGTACGCTACCATATTCCTCGACAATGAGAGGGTGAGATTCAAGTTGGACACAGGGTCTCAAGCCAACATAATTCCGAAGGAGGTGTATGACAAGCTAAGCAATGTGCCCCTTCACCCTTCAAGATGCACGTTGGTAACGTTCTCGGGGGAGAGAATTCGTCCTGAGGGAGAAGCCGACATCGTGACGAATGGCAGACGACTACGCTACCAGGTTACAAGTACAGGCTGCCCGATACTAGGAAGCGACGCGTGCGCAGGCCTAGGCCTAATACGACGCGTCAACACGGTATCAACAGTAACGTCGGCGATGTCACCTCCCGATACGGCACCAATCACTGTGCAGGCAGACGACCCGAGCGCGCAGTTGCTGGTAAACAAATATTATGACATTTTCGAAGGTTTAGGGAAAATAAAAAGCAACGCAATCATTCAGACTGATAAAAATATAACACCATGTATAGACCCACCCAGGAGGATACCTCATGCAATAGCCGATCAAGTAAAAAATGAATTGAAAAGAATGGTTAGGCTAGGAGTAATAATTGAAGAATCGGAGCCCACCCCATGGGTTAGTTCTATAACTGTAGTAAAAAAGCCTAATAAAATTCGCGTGTGTTTGGATCCCACCAAATTAAATAAAGCAATTCTTAATAGTCCATATCCAACAAGAACTATAGAAGAAGTCATAGCTAAAACTTCAGATGCAAAATTCTTTTCAGTTATAGATGCCAACAGTGGCTACTGGCAAATCGAATTAGACAAAAGCAGTAGCAGACTATGCACTTTTAATACACCGTGGGGCCGGTACCGATTCACTCGTTTACCGTTTGGTATTAAAACCGCGGGAGACATTTTCGTACAAGAAATGAATAAAATTTTATACGGGTTAGCAGGTGTAAATGTAGTCACAGATGACATATTAGTATACGGCTCCACCATCGAGGAGCACAACACACGGTTAGAAGCCGTATTCAAAAGAGCTCGCAATGCAAATTTAAAATTTAACCCATCCAAGTCAAAAATATGTAAAAAAGAAGTTACATATGTAGGACATACGCTCACACAGGCAGGGGTCAAACCTACAAATGAAAGGATTCAGGCCATTGTCGAGATGCCGGCACCAAGCGATAAAGCCGGAGTGCAGCGATTCCTAGGGATGCTAGGGTACGTCGGAAAGTTTATTCCGAAAATGTCAGAAATAGCTAAACCTTTACGACAATTACTAGGTAAGAATGTCGCCTGGCACTGGCAACACGAGCAAAAGGAGGCATTTTCGATGTTAAAAAAATTGTTAATCACGGCACCTGTATTACAATACTATAATGTAACAAAACCAATAACATTACAGGTAGATGCATCCCAGTCTGGGCTGGGAGCTGTACTGTTCCAAAATAACAAACCAGTAGCGATGGCTTCTAAATCATTAGACCAAACACAATCAAGCTATGCAGTCATCGAAAAGGAACTCCTGGCAATATGTTTCGGGTGCAAGAAGTTCCATCAATATATATTTGGCAAACAAATAACAATTCAAACTGACCACAAGCCCCTAGTAGCAATAATGGACAAACCGATACATGTGCTATCAGCTAGAATGCAAAGGATGAGACTCCGTTTGCAAAACTACAATATTACATTAATGTATATTAAAGGTACCGATATGTACTTTGCAGATGCCTTATCCCGAGCCCACTCTACAACCATCCAGCCGAATAATCTATTCGACTCAAGCCTAGCCGTCGCACAGATCGATGTGGCGCCACATATCCTTCAGAGAATTAAAATGGAAACTAAAATAGATGAGGCATTACATGAAGTCATTAAATTGACACAGCAAGGTTGGCCCACTGAAAAAGGGCAAATACACCTATTAGCAAAACCCTTTTACACGTTCAAAGACAGTTTGACATGCGTGGATAATGTGCTACTTAAAGATAACCAAATAGTAATACCCTCTAAGTTGCAACACGAAATGCTAACCTTGATACATGAATCGCACTTGGGCATCATTAAATGTAAGGAGTTGGCCCGTGACAACGTATTCTGGCCAGGTATGTCGAAACAAATCGAAGACATGGTTGCTCGCTGTTCAAATTGTCAATCATTACGAAACAAACCACACTCCGAACCAATGATATCACATCAAATACCCCAATTACCCTTCCAAAAAGTAGGTATCGATCTGTTTCAAATACACAACAAAGTTTTTCTAGTAGTAGTAGACTACTACTCCAAATACCCCGAAGTGGTAGAATTAAGAGAGACAACAAGTAAAGCCACAATTGTAGTATTGAAACAAATATTTTGCCGATTCGGTATACCAGAAACAGTGGTCTCGGATAATGGTCCTCAATTTCAAAGTGCAGCATACAAAGAGTTTGCAAAGGAGTTTGGATTCCAAACGGTATTCTCTAACCCCCTGCACGCTCAGAGCAATGGCCTGGCCGAGAGGTACGTGCAAACAATCAAACATATTATAAAAAAGGCTACAAACGACAACAAAGATTATAATATTGCACTGCTAAACTACCGAAACACACCCCTCACCACTATAGGTGCCTCCCCAGCACAACTGCTTTTTAACAGGAGACTAAAATGCAGATTACCAACAACAAAAAAAACAATTAAAACCAGAGATCCCCACACATAAGATAAACCAATTCAACAGAGCTCAGCAGTCGCAACGTAAATATCATGACAAACATGCAGGTGTACAACATGCGAAACTACAAAAAAAAGACCATGTCCAATACATTGATCATCATGAAAAATGGAGACCTGGAATAATAGTACAAACAAACACACCCGGCCCTCGAGATTATAAAATCAAAAATGCAGAAAATAATGTATTGAGAAGAAATCGGAAATATATATTCAAAGTACCAAGTAGCCAAGCAAATCAAGCAACATACACCATCAAATCAGCACCACCGCAACTACTTTCAAAACAGTCAACCAGTAATAATGCCCCGATCACAACACCTTACATCACTCGGTACGGTCGAATGTTGCGCCCAGTGGAAAGACTTATACAGCAGTAGCCTCCGGCGAACAAGTAAGAGTACTTAGAATTAAGACGTTGTCACTAATAGTATTAAAATAAAACAAAAACAACAACATAGTAACTCGTTCATCAATAACATGTTAGAAAATAAGATTATACGATATATGAGAACAAACTATTAAACTGTATCACGCTGTTGCACTGTTACACTGTAATTGAACCACCATATATATATAAAAAAAAAATTAAAAAATTAAAAAAAAAAAAAAGAAAAAAAAAAGAGGGGAGATGTAATATATGTATACTCGTGGCGATTGGGAATACCCCCCCACGTCACGTGACGTCATAGACGACGTAGGGAGATGACGAGAAATAAACCAGTTGGAACTAGCCTTCGCCGTGTGTGGTCATTTTGTATCTTATCACTTATTACAACAGAGACACACTGATACACACACAGAGACACACACACAGCAACTGAGACACAAAGACACAGAGATACACACACAGAGACACAGAGACACACTGATACACACACAGAGACACACACACAGCAACTGAGACACAAAGACACAGACACAGACACATACAGAAGCAAAGAGACACACACAGAGACACACACGGAGACACACACAGAGACACACACACAGACACAACACAGAGACACACACACAGACACACACACAGACAGAGAGACACATACAGAGAGACACACAGAGACACAGAGACACACACAGATACACACACAGAGACACACACACAGACACAGAGACACACACACATACACACAGATACACACACAGAGACACACATATAGAGACACAGAGACACACACAGAGAGACACACACACAGACACAGAGACACACACACAGACACACATAGACACAGAGACACACATACAGCTGCTATGGAGAGAGAAGCGATGACAGCTTAACGACAAAGACGACACCTTAACGGCAAAGACAACACCGTATCGACACCGTACCGACACCGTAGCGACACCGTATCGACAGCCGAGCGACACTGGCTGTCGTCGAAGTTTTTCAACATGTCCAAAAAGCCGACGACAACCAGGCGACAGTCGAGCAAATGGAGGTGATGCGGAGGTGTCACGGCGACAATCAGGCGACAGTCGAGCGACACTCGACGACACTCGACGACAGACCGGAAGTCGCTGTCGCTGGGCTGTCGTCGCCGCTTGTCGTCGTAGTGTGACTGCTACATAAGGGAAAGGTATGCTATTTTGAATAGGTTCCTCTATCAAGGGTATTCATACACCTTCTGCTAGACTAAGGATAGCTAGATTCTCTGTAATGTTATTCCATTCCAGTAGGCAATTATTGAGGTTACCAGCCTGAAAAACGCTGACTGGTGTTTGTGTCGCCACCTTTATTTGTTCCCTGGGCGGGGGAACGGCTTCTGTGTGTTGAACTCCCTCTTGAAGGGCTGGAAGTTGATACTTGTTCCAAACTGGCCTCCTAGTTGTCCGGTTCGCCGGTTGAAAAAATCCTGCCTCGTCTTCTTGAAGCGGGTAGAATTCGTGTCTGCAGACTTCTTTTTGTCTGTTTCCATGTTTTCCACACTTGTAACCGGTCTCCACTTGTTTGAACAAGTGTTGGAGTTGTCCACCGAACATCTTAGGAAACGTCTGTAGGAAAGGAAGTTGCTCATTGGCGTCAGCAGCGCAATTCCTCCATTCATCTCCTCGCACAGGGATGAGAATTTATTCTCAGCCATCATCCTGTTGGCTATACGTGTAATGGCTTTGTTTGTTTGTTTTGTGTTGTTTTATGTCCTAGCAACATCTAAGGTCATATCAGGGCGGGTACCGACTTGTGACAGTTTGCACTCATGGTGACTTTATAGTGCTGCCCCACTGAGAGACAAGGCTGCCAGCACCATGATCTGATATACCACTCAGTCACATTATCCTGACCCTGAGCCAACCAGTCCTTGCCCTATCCTAATAATGCCGAGCGCCTGGCTAGGAAGCGACAAGTATAAATTTTTACGTCATTGGTTTGACTCGACCAGGGTTCGAAGCCACGCCCGAGTCCCGGTCACATCCGACCTCACCATCACCAGCCCACCGAGCCCTACCTTCCAGAACCACCATAAACACCCTGACCACGCCCACCACATCACGGCGTAGGCAGAGGAGAAGCTTCGCAGGGGCGCCCTGCTGGGCCCCTTTGCGGTGCCCCCCTTCTGCCCCTGGGCGCAGTGCAGCCCCATAATGACGCGCCCCAAGTCCACCCCCGGGAAATGTTGAATCATCGTCGACTTCTCATATCCCCCGGGCAGCAGCCTCAACTCGGGCATCCGGAGGAAGGAATACTTGGGGCACCGCCATGCCTACAAGCTTCCGGCGACCTCCGACATCGCCTTCCGTATGGCGCACAAGGGCAGGGGGGTCTTCTGCTGGTCCGCGGACATGTCCCGGGCCTACTGCCAGCTTCGGACAGAACCCTTGTTGAGCCCTCTCTTCTACATCACCGTCGATGGCCGCCTGTACCTCGACATCGCCCTGCACTTCATTTTTGGACGCGATGCATGCCTTCGACGTCTTCCGCGATGTCTGTGCCAATCTCGGGCTGGCCCTCGCCCCCGACAAGTGCTGCCCCCCAACCATGACACTGGTCTGGCTCGGCCTAGAGCTCGATATGGAGGCACTGGTCCTCCGCATTCGAGACCAGAAACTCGAGGAGGTCATCCGCTACTGTGACTTCTGGCTCGGGCACCCGACCCTCACCAGGAAGGCCCTCCAGCAGCTCGTGGGGTGCCTCGCCCACATAAGCACCTGCGGTCCATCTGCCAGAAAGTTTATGTGTCACATCCTCCGCAGCCTATAGGCCGCCCCCGCCAGCGGCCCCGCTGACTTGGACTTCGACATCAGGCATGACGTCCGCTGGTTCCACGACTTCGCGGCCAGAGGAAATGGTGTCTGCCTCATCCTGCCCCTGCTGGGTCATTGAGTGCGACTCGTATGACAATGGCCACTTCATCGCCCACCTCCACCGCAAACTCCCTTCTCCCGCGTCGGTCACGAACGCCCTCTCGGAGGCCCGCTCCTGGCTCCGGAAGGCGGGCGAGGACCTCACCTCCATTGACGCTGCATTCGCGGAGAAGGTGAGGAAGGGCGGTGAGAAACTCTTCGCCTACCTGCGCTCCCTGGGGCACATCGGGGTCACCCCCTGGGCGGCCATCGTCATCGCATACTTCACGTTCATAAGGCAGTCCAACCTGCTGTCGCCCTCTCACACCCCATGGGGTGGTCCACACACACTCCACCGGGATGACGTCCAGAATGCCCCCAGTGGCCTTCATATCCGGCGGATCTCCTCTTCCAAGACCATCCGCATCCCGGTGCAGGCGGTCTTGCTCTTCGTCCCCATGCTTTCCGGGTCGCCCCTGTGCCCTGTGCGTGCGTGGGGGCGGGCGATCGCCCTGGTGCCGGCCCCGGCCGACACCATGGCATTTTTCACCCACGCCGGCACGCCATTAACCACCCATGATCCCCCTGCTCCGTGTGGCACTGGAGACCGGTGGCATCCCGGAGGCATCCAGGTACACCCTCCACAGCCTCCGCGGGTGTGCCGCCCAGGCCTGCTCCTCCAGGGGGGTCGACCTATCCGCCAGAATGGCCCAGGGGACCTGGGAGTCCGACACGGTCTACACCTACGTGCCCAAGGTCATGCCGGCGGACGCCCCGAGAGCCTTGGCTTTGTGTTTTGGGGCGGCTCCTGGGCCTACCTCCTGCGGCTCCCAGGTCCTCCCTCTCCCATCAGCTGACATTGACCAGATGGACTGAACTCCTCCAACAAACAACATTTAACTTCGTCAGAACATTTGTGTAACCTCTTTTTATGTACTGAATAACCCCCCCCCCCTTCTCCCTCTTCAGTCTCAGGCTTCCTCTGTCCGAATCACTACAGTCGTCTATCGGCATTACCGGCCAGATAGAGTAGTACGGACTGGACTCCCAGGCACGTCCGCACTAGTAAAAGGTGTGAGGCGAATGACGATTTGGGGGCGGATGGCACCGGAAGTGACGGTGGAGCCAATAGATTTGATCCTACTTGTTTTAGTCATGCTACTGCCCATTTGAAGCTGATTAGTCCGATGAAGCATCAAATTTCCCAAACCAAAAAAACTCACCTAGATTTGATTCTACATACCTAACTTAGATATTGGTGCACTTATTAAGCATGTTGTAAAATATTGTGATAATGATGCATTGGTGGGGGAATGCAACTGTTCTATTATGAAACAGGTATACATGGCCAGGGCCCGTATGCATGGAGCAGTGTTAGCGGCGTGTGGTGGTAACCTTCTAATAAAGGGTAGCTATCACCGGTTATCAGGGGCGTCGCGAAGTATGTCACACCATATGCATGGTGGCCTAAACGGTTTGTGTTAGCTATATGTGAATTAATTTATACATTATGGAAATCTCTCTGAGCCTGTTGCCGGCGAGCACCGCTATTTCCCAATACATTCGTCGATTCGACAATATTAATGTCGCCGCCGCTTTAGTGGCGGCGTTAATATTGCTTCAATTTTAGGGTTAATTTAATCAAATTTCACTTTTTGAGTGCCTTATTCTATTACATATGGTCGCATTGAATAGATTTGGGCTGAATCGGTACCTAACACCGCCGGTCACCAGCCTCACTTGTTATTGCTGAGCCTGTTGCCAGCGAGCACCGCTATTTGTTTAGTTTACATTCGTCGATTCGACAATATTAATCTCTCCGCCGATGCGGCGGCAGCGTTAATATCAGTTTGAATTTAGGGTTAATTTGATCAAATTTGACTTGTTGAGTATGTAATTCTGTTAAATATGACAGCATTGAATAGATCGAGACCCACACACGCACACTAACCGGCGCGCCGACAGTATGTATATCGACGTCGATGCAGCGGCGGCGATTTGTTTAGTCTACATTCATCGATTCGACAATATTAATATCGCCGCAAATGCGGCGGCTGCGTTAATATCGGTTTGAATTTAGGGTTAATTTTATCAAATTTCACTTATTGAGTATGTAATTCTGTTAAATATGATAGGATTGAAAAGATTTGGGCTCCATCCTGACACTAACCTAACACGAACACCGCTGTAAACTTGCTATGGGCTGGGGTTAGAATCTCCGACTTTAAACTCGCGGTGTTGGCCTAACACTGCCCCATGCATAGCGACTTTTCGGCGCTAAACCAGAAATCCCGCCCTAACCCCGGTTTGGCTCGCTAACACCGCTCCATGCATACATGCCCTGGCAGGTGCATAAATGTGTTTATGTAGTTGCTGATGGTGCTTGATTCATAGGTAAATAGACATAGTAGTGCTAGCAGAACTGTGTTGTGTGTAAGGGGCACTCAGAGCCCTACACACTACCCCCTCCCCCCTCTGCTAGTCAGGATCACCACACGATTGGCGTGATTAATTTGGCATGTTATCACTTCAAATATTTCCAAACATTAGATATTTTAGCTGAAGGTTTCTTCAGCCTACAGTAAAATGCATAAACTGATCATTCTAATGTATTTTATCTCAGAAAATTGCAGAAATTAAAAACCATCGGCATAGGCAATTTTAAGGAAAGGTTGTTTTAGTCATGTTACTGCCACTTTAAGCAAAGTAGTTTTGGTCATGTTACTGCTCCTTTAAGTAAATTATTTCGGTCAAGTTACTGCCCTTTTAAAGTAAAGTTGTTTTGGTCATATTACTGCCCCTTTACGTAAAGTTGGTTTGGTCATGTTACTGCCCCTTTTTTGTTGTTGTTAATGGTACATTAGTTGTTTAAGCAGGGGAAATTTCAGTCGCAGATGACTGGTCTTCCTCATTCCTTGCCCTATCCTAGTAATGCCGAGCGTCCGGCTAGGAAGCGACAAGTATAAATTTTTAAGTCATTGGTTTGACTCGACCAGGATTCGAATCCACGATCCCATGGTCTACTAACACGGGAGATGGGTGCTCTAACTCATTCGGCCATCCCGTCTGGATAAAGACGGGATGGTCGAATGTATTTAAGAAAAGTTGTTTTGGTCATGTTACTGCCCCTTTAAGAAAAGTTGTTTCGGTCATGTTACTGCCCCTTTAAGAAAAGTTGTTTTGGTCATGTTACTGCCCCTTTAAGAAAAGTTGTTTCGGTCATGTTACTGCCCCTTTAAGAAAAGTTGTTTTGGTCATGTTACTGCCCCTTTAAGTAAAGTTGTTTCCGGGGGCGTAGCTAGACCTTTAACGATGTGTACTCCTAATTTCGGCAGGGGGTTTAGGGGGCCGCTTAAGCTTAAGCTGGCGGATTTTACACATGTTAGACTTGAGTTTTCGACACTCCGGACTACTACATGCCTCCTCTCTCTCTCTCTCTCACTCTTTATTATTTTTATTTTTTATTTTTTGTTGACAAAACGATGTGGACGTTTTCTAGCGTACACCCCTGGTTTCGGTCATGTTACTGCCCCTTTAACATAAGTAAAGTTGTTTGGTCATTTTACTGCCCCTTTAACTTAAATAAAGTTGTTTCGGTCATGTTACTGCCCCTTTAACATAAGTAAAGTTGTTTTGGTCATTTTACTGCCCATTTAACTTAAGTAAAATTGTTTCGGTCATGTTACTGCCCATTTAAGTAAAGTTATTTTGGTCATGTTACGTAATATCATGTACTTCAAGTCAAGACTCACGCTGTCGACGTTGCGAGGCATTCGCTCTGAGCTGATCTCCAGGTTGTCCGTGTTAAAGAACACGAGCTTGGCGTGAGAGATGGCCGTCAGGATGCTGGCTAGGATGGTGCTCGTCCGGATCGCCACGCCCATGGAGGCTGATCGGTCCCCAATCACCACGATCGGAGCTTCCAAAGGAAGGCTGCGCAAAGTCAAAGTTGCAATGTCCAATGGTTTTGAGTTTCTATCATTTTATTGATATATTGAGTTTATTGTTATGATCTAGCTTACATTAGTTTGAAGTAACTTTTATTTTAAATGGCAATTTTGTTAATAGATATTTGAAGTGTAAATATGTCATATTAGTTTTGGCAAGCACGCCAAACCTATAACGCCATATGCTTCTGCAGGAACAGGTTCTATTAAATTGGCTCAGTATTCCGTTTTACATAGGATCAAATGCTTAATAAGTCCATCAATATCTAAGATAGATTTGTAGAATCAAATCACAATCATTGTTTTGCTTTTGAAAATTTGATGCTTCATCGGACTAAGCAGCTTTAAAGTTGCATAGTGCGATGAAACTTTAAAAAAAAGAAAAAAAAGAAGAAAGCTCCTGGTGTATGTCATTATCACACATCATTGTGATGGTGTACACGTTATTATGGCTATGGGGCTCCTAGTATATTTGTTAAATTAATATTATCACACTTTCTGGTGATGATTTAAACGCTATCATGGATATGTGGTTCCTAATGCATACGTTTTTTTTCTGAACGCAGTTGTATGTTATAGCACATTAATTAATCATAGTTAGATGTAGATAAAAGATTCACCATGTACTTGTAGTACACGGGTGAACGACAATGTAGTGTAAATACGGGCGAAAATAGCTTTAGTATGGAACAGGAAGTAGAATGCCTGGTTCCAATATCAAATGGATACTTATATCGGCACAGTGCTGGTGAAATGGGAGAGAATGCAGAAAGACAAGATGGCGGCCATAGAACACCATCGATTTCACTTTTAAATCTTATTGAACTAGATGTTTTATTATATTTTTCAACTCAAAGGTACCAGGGGAATATGAAGACATATACAAAGAATAAATGTTGCTTCTTAGATCGTAAAATTAGGCTCTCATTTCATTAACCGGCTTTTTCGACCGTTTTTATATAGGGCTGGTCTTGACCCGTGTATTGCGAGTACCGGGTGAATCCGTTATCTAAGTTAGATGGTGCTACACACCTGATTTTTGCGAGCCTAAGCTGTGCCTCTGATATGAGAGGATGTATGAAGGTTGCTTTAGAAGAGTCAAAGTGCTGCCTAGCTGGATGCTCTTCTTGGCTGTACCAACAGCCCGATGGTTCCTTGATATTTTCGCGGATGATCTGAATATGTATGGACATAAATGCAAGGTTTAATTGCATGTCAAGAATTATAATATACTGATTAATTAATCATTGGATACAGCCTTATCACTTTGTGTTAAGCGATCTGGTCATATGATTTCACCATGTTTTCATTACAGGACTATTTGATGTATCTTAAATTTGCATAGTCCGGTGGTTTTGACTTTCTGTGATTTTTTTCTGAGATAAATATATTAAACTGGTTGTTATAATGAAACTTACTTTAGCTTCAAGTATTGTTTATTTTAAACGGCAAAGTTTTGAGATATTTGAAGTGCAGACATATGAAATTATTTTTGGCAAGCATGTCAAAACTAACACCATAGCCTGTAACATTAACAGGTTTGATTAAACCCCGTCACCATTCCCTTATATGTATCTGTTGCTACATAGTTAGATCGTTAAAATCAAGGTTAGACAATTGTTTTGGTTTTGAAAATTTGATGCTTCATCGGACTATGCAGCTTTAATGAAAGAACACACTGTTTGAACTGGAAGCCAGTGGGTTGGGATTGCTATTATTACTAGTTTTGTGACGTCACACAGGGAAGGGAAGGGTGCATTCACATGGGTTATAAGGCAGCCTCAAAAGGCTTCAAATCTGCTTTAAGTGCTAGTAGGGTTTGCACTACTTTCCAAAAGTAAAGCTTGTTTTATTTAACGACGGCTCTAGAGCACATTGATTTTTATCATCGGCTATTGGACGTCAAACATATGGTCATTCTGACATATTTCTTTGAAGGAAACCCGCTGCCGCCACAGAGGCTACTCTTTCCGATAAGCAGCAAGGGGTCTTTTATATGCAGTTTCCCACAGACGGGGGACAGCACATACCACAGCCTTTGATGAACCAGTTCTGGGCCACTGGTTGGAACAGAAAATAACCCAAACTGCAAATGGATCCATTGAGAAGGATCGATCCAATGACTGACAGCTTTGCAGGTGGACACTCTACCGCCTGAGCTACGTCCCGCTCCCCACACTACTTTCCAAGTGTGTAATATTCCCCAGTAAGGCCTGTAGTGAATGAATGTGCTCGGTGGGACCAGTCACCCTACTTCCGCTGTGTAAACATGCCGGGTGGCAGCATTCATACTTTCTCAGCAACCAGCGGACATAGCTTGGTACCCCGCCAAGAACAAGTTAGTTCTTAGGCTTGGCATAAACCCTGACGTCATCAGGACCAGTGTAGGTGTTCGTCTGCATATGCGCTATTCTGCGATGGGGCAGTCAAGGCGTTAAGGTCATAGACCCGATTTACGGTTATATTGTGCAATAACTATGTACCGGCATCTCACTTTGAGAGTTTTATTTGAATTATATATATTTAGGGATTGTAAATATCAATCCAAAAATAGATGCTGGAATTGGTATATGTTATAGGCTTAATAAATTGATGGCCTATGGGCTTAATGCCTTGATGATGACACACTGCAGAGTAGCGCATGCCATGGGGAGGAACAACTACACTGGTCCTTCCCTACAGGACTTCCATAAATAGCCTGATGCGGTAATGATTTGTGCCACGCCTAGGGACTGCTTGTTTGTGGCGGGAAACCAAGCTACGAGCGGACAGCAACTGGGAACTCACGTGATGTGTGCACATGCGCAGTACCTACTTTGATGGTTAGCAGACGCTCCAGCAGTTTGCCATTGTTCAGGGTGACTTCGGCTCCTGCTAATAGACGCTTCTCCAAGATGGCGTCCACCTCATCACAGTGCAAGTCCTCATAGTACCTGCAGGAAACGCAGAAATCTATGTTTCATCAAAGGTAGTAATTATCCAATTGGGTGTCAAAATTTGGTAGAAACTGATGACCTACTCAACAAACTTGTTTTGATCTAAACAATGGACCGATCACTGAAGGGAAAGTAAAATGCAACATCGTACTTTGAAAAATTGTCCACACATGGCAAGGGTTCGTCGATCATAGGGGTCATTGAAGACAGGTACTACTGAGATAATGCCTGGTCAACAATGTCTAAGTACTTGCAAATAATTTAAATTTTAATTAGTTTTTAAAATTATATTAAAGTTGCATTATCCGATGATTTTGAGTTTCTGCTATGCTTTATTTCTTTTAATTTTGTTTGTATAGATAAATACATTATGTTAATCATAATAATCTATTTTAATTTAGTTTGAATTAGATAATTTTTTAATATACTTTTCCACGGTTAATTTAGGAAATATGTGAAGTAAAAACATACGAAATTAATTATGGTGTGCATGCTGGATGTAGGCTTTGTTTAGCCATTCTCGCGCTTGGCAGTGTAACACAAGAGCACCACATTACGCGGAAGGCTGAAATGCTTAAAGTTGCATCGTCCAATAAGAGCATCAAATTAGCGAAACCAAAAGACTTATCTAGATTTGATCCTATATAATTTATCCAACTTAGATACTAGTCCACTTATTAAGCATTTGTTGCTGCATAGAGTGTGGGGAAATGCATAAAAAAGACCCCTCGCTGCTTATCAGAAAGAGTAGCCTATGTGGCGGCAGTGGGTTTCCTCCAAAGAAATATGTCAGAATGACTATATGTTTGACGTCCAATAGCTGATGATACGAAAATCAATGTGCTCTAGAGGCGTCGTTAAATAAAACAAGCTTGACTTTGTATTGCTGCATAGAAGGGTCGTACCAATACCAGTGGATTAAAGGGCACCTGTGACTGGTTAACCAACCCTGTGGTGTCAGAATATTCACATGAACACAAACCTTAATTTGTCATATTTTCACTTAAAATGCCTCCAAAGTTAACCTTTTCTACTTCAAACTAAAGTTGAATTGATTATAACAATGGATCTAATATATTTAGCTATTTACAAAAAAAAATGCAGAAATTCAAAACTATCGGACTATGCAACTTTTAATCAAGGATCAAATCCAGGTCAGTGTTTTGCGTTTAATAAATGTTATGCGTTCATTGGCTTAGTTATGCAGACTTAACATGTACCATAAGATGGTGTCGACCTTTTCCACGGTGGCCAGCTTGACCTTGGAATCGGTGGTGAGCTCCTTATTGAACTTCTTTATGTGGCTGTAGGGGATGTCAAACTGACGCAGCAGGTCATTGACCGTCTCCGCCGTGATATCCTTACAGCAGGCGACCAACGTGCCCCCTGGTGCCGGCTGTCCGAAGCAGTAACTGAGGAACCACGGAAGTCCCGGGAAGTCCTGTGCGGATGCAATCAAAATGATAGGATGGTTGATGTTTGGTTGTTGGGGTTTTACATCCTGGCTACATTTAAGGTAATAAAATGATGGGTACTGACTTGTGACAGTGCGCATTCATGACGACTTTATAGTGCTGCCCCACTGGGAGATCGGGCCACCAGCACCATGACCTGATTTCTCACTCAGTCACATTATCCTGATACTGAGCTAACCAGTCCTTGCTCTATCCTATTAACACTGAGCGCCAGGCTAGGTAGCAACAAGTATAAATTTCGTAAGTCATTGGTTTGACGCAGTCGGTTTTCAAACTCCCAGCTTTCCACACAGGAAGTCTGTGCTCTACCGATTTGGCCATAACGTCCAGTATTAGGTCAATGAGTATGGTGCAAGATTCTGCATTCTCCTTTTGCAGATCGTGGGTTCAATCTCTGGCCTAGTCGAACCAAAAGCTTACAACTGTGATGCTTGTCGCTCTCTTGTCTGGTGCTCGGCGTTGCTGGGAATAGGGCAAGGAGTAGTGGAATGAAAAGAATACTAGTACTATATTACTAGCTAGCATTTTGGTTATACCTCAAAAGCACAATTAATCATTTATCAAAAGGAGTATTATTCGCAGATGGACCGGTGTTCAAATGGTCAAAACGTGATAGGAGGAAAAGAGGACGAAAATAGTTTTAAAAAAGCAAAAAAGCATCAGAAGAAAAAGATGAAATACTTTATACATGACCCCACATTCAACGAGAGACTCTATAATACTAAGACAGCTCACTCAGCCTGTACTGTGTAATCAAAATGATCAAACCCACCACTTGGTGCGCTGGCTGTTCTCTTGGTTAAACAGGTGCTATATTATATGTATAAATGTATATATGAATGTGAAAGATGTGTGATGATGGTGATGCTGATGATGATGCTGATGATGATGTGTATCTGTTCATAGCAATTTCATATTGATGTGTATTCATACTTACCTATCTCACGTATAATATAATTGTATGTGCTTACATGTGAAATACCAACCAGCAGCTGGGCTGATCAAACCCACCACAAGGTGGCAGTGCGAAATTTACATTACCATGTGAGAGATAGGGAGTGAGCCGTCTTAGTATTATAGGGTCTTTGATTCAACACATACTCAGTGATCCATGCTTCAACGTTACAGGACGTTGTAGGTTCAATTTCTAGCGGAGTCAAACCAAAGACATAGAACACTTTATAATTGTCAGTACCTTTTCTGGCGCTCGGCATTACTACAATTGGGCAAGGATTGGCTGGCTTAGTGTCAGGATAACCTGACTGAGTGCCATATCGGGTCACGGTAGCATCGTATTCCCGTGTGGAAGCACTACCAAAGGTAGCCACGAATGTGCATTGTCAGATTTAAGTTGTTACCAGTCCATATTAGATAAAAGAATCACCTTTGATTGGTCAGAGGTGAATTACAACCCTATGTAAAAGTTGGAAAAGATGCGCTTCACTGTGCCTACCTTGTGTTGATTCCAATCCAATAGTTACAATCGTATTGTATATGTTTTCCCTCAACATATACTCTCCCATATGTTCAAATCACATAATATCAAGGCATAATGACACACAATCAGTTTGAAGTCACAATTAGTCCATGAAGTAAATCCTCCATATTTGAATGAACTGGTTATACCACCTGACTATCTCAGCCAATGAAAATGACTGCTTCCTGACCTAGATTAGATTATTACCCAGGAACCTCTCAACTTCCTGTCAATGGCTGCCATGTTGATATATAGGCTCTATCAATTCAAAATTCAAACTTTAAAGTTCATTGATCTACTGGACTAATTTACTAATCAATTCAAAAGTTGAGGGTAAATATATCAAGGTATGTGAAGAATATATTTTGCTTTTTAGATTAAGAATTTATGTGCTCATTTCATTTACCCACATTTTCATGACTTTTTATATAGGGTTGTTCTTCACCCCTACTCAGGCTACTGTAATATGAGGTGAATCTTTTATCTAGTTCGGATAAGATCTAAGATGTTATTGCTAGGATGTAAAACCCCACTCGCTCACTCACCTTTTCTGCGTTAAAGTGGCAGATGTCGGCTAGGTTCCTCCAGGGCTCTGTTGGGTAAAATAGTGCGAAGAATTCTAACTCCTTCGCTGTAAATGTCCTTGTCCAGCGCTTAATGCGTTTACACATGGCTCCGCTCATCGAACCCATCTGTTGACATAAATAGATTACATTAAAACAAGTTCACCTTTGTTTCAAACATTCGGTACAGTTAGTTAGCTTTAATAACAATAACATTGGTTTGTAAAGTTGCATAATCCGATGAAATCATAATTATATATATATATACATATATATACACATATTAAGAGTTCAAGCGCAAAACTACGTAAACGCCAATCCCGAAATGTAGTTTACATAAAAGATGTTGCCCTGAAAATAATTTTAATTCTCACTAATTCCACTTTTCATACAACCATATGGTTATGCAGCAATGAACCAAAAATAGGAATAACAAAAAGTACTTTTTGTAGATTTGATTCCAATGTTTATCTCCATTTTTGGATTGGCGTTTACTTGGTTTTGCACCTGAACTCTTGATATATATATGTATTTTAATCGACCTACATTTGATCCAATATAATTCAGAACAAGAGGCGGAAGTATAGTATGGAAATTTATTAATCAAGGGTAGTAATAAGGCAATGTAGTAATCAAGAATCAATGTAAGGTAATGAGTATCAAGTGAGGTGATAATCAATGGGTAAAGTTAAGTAATCAATGTAAGCGAATCAATGTCTAGATAAGAGGATAATAGGAGTAATCATTAAGTGATGAGTATAATGAGTAAGTAATCAGTTCGGAAGGTAAGTGGGTAGGAAGTCGTAATGAATAGAGTCTGTTGGTGACCCGGGCCTCAACCCTTAAGGATGAAAGTTGGGTGGGTGGGATGGTGAGAAAAGGTGTTGCTGGTCCGGCGTCTGGTGGAGAAGTGGAGGGAGGACGGAGAGGGCGGAAGTGAAGGGGGGGGGGGGGGGGGGGAAGGGTACCAGCGGCGGCACCAGCGCAGAGCGATGGTGGTGCCGCCTGGAGGTATCCGGAGAGGTGAGAGGCGGGGGGAGGGGGAGAGGGCGGCACCGGGCGGTGCGAGGGTGGCGTCGCCTGGACTTAGGTGGGTAGGGAGAGTGGGTGGGGAGGGCGGTAGGAGGAAAAAGGGGGGGGGGGCGTCCGCCTCTATCCCAAATTACCCATATTGCCTCAGCAATATGGACAATGCGATTCCACACTTCCGGTTTGCGGTTGCTTTCTCCTCTGCCATCCACTAATAGGGGCCTACACTAGGCCTACATGGACTCACTTCTTTAAAGGGTCCGGGTATAGCTCGTACCGACGGGAACCGTTCTCCAACAAATGCTCTTTGCGCACAACTTTGCTTAGTTTTTATGTTTATATAACCAGATATTTGGGAGAGAGTGTAGTCACCGCACCTGGACTGGGTCAGGGAGAGGGCTGAGGTCAATTGGGGGAGCAGGGGGGGGGGGGGTTCTGAATCTGAGGCTGATAATCCAGGTACTGTTTTGAAAATGGCTGGGTGACCGGAGAGAAGGGAGAGTAAAAGTTAGGTATTTCAATTTGTTAGAGTATTCAAACAGGAAATATATTTGCTCTAATGTAAAATATATGTTAGTACAGTTTCATTGCATAATTTATTCAGAAACACATATAGGAGGAAAACGTTATGAACCAAATGGAAATTGAACCACTAACAAGTTCAACACCCTAACCACTAGACCACAGAGGCCACACATAGTTTCTTGTCTCAGTTCAGGTTATTTGCATATATATATATATATATATACATATATATATATATATATATGCATATATATATATAGATTAGTTAGACGAATCTTACCTGGGTATAGATGATGGATAACTATTGTTTTTACCGAGGTAGGAGCCTCGGATAGACGTCGGGGGGCGAGGGAGAAGGAAGCACATCCGGGTCCAGCAATCTTTTACCTACTAAATTCAGGATAAAAAATGATTCCAATAAACCAAAAAACTATGGTCCTGTGACCTAATCTTGGGTTACAAGTGATTGAATAGACGTGGCAGGGACGTGGTGGGTGGGCCCTCGCCCACGTTCTAACCGAGGCTCCTACCTCGGTAAAACAATAGTTTATCCATCATCCGAATACCCAGGTAAGATTCGTCTAACTCTAATCTATTTTACCTCGGTATACCGCCTCTGGCTAGCCGCATGGCTAGGGAGGACCTTTCCTGTAATATCATTTTTTATCCTGGATCTTCCTGTTTAGTTATTATCGATTCTATTATGAAAGTCTTATTGAAGTATGTGTGTACAATTGGTTATGCAATAAAGACAATAAAGCGAAAAGTTCCACTTTGGTCTCACCTTTGTCTTTTAGTTGGTGTGAGTAGCATCTGTGCGCTTAGGTTGAGGCTTCCTCAGTCGCTTGTGATAATGTTTTGCAAACGATCTAGCAGTTTTCCATCCTGCATGAGCCAGGGTCCGTTTCACGGGAAATATGCCTAGTAATCTGGGCTTTAGATTCCCATTGCAACACGTGTAGAGTGCGAATGAAATATCTGTTTGTGTTTACTCCTGGAAAGTTTTTTTAACACAGTCATTGTCCATCTGGCGAGGGTTGTCCCTCGAAAGTCGCCTTGTGGTGGCTTAATAAAGCTCACCAAAAAGCTGCCTTGAGTTGCGTATTGTTCTTGTTCTTGGATATATATATCCGTGATTGCGGGGAGACTTACACATAATGTTTGCGATCCTCTGGTGAAAACTAGTGACACTTATTGTCGGACAGGGGATCACCCTAAACGGATTGGATTGTTCAAAACAAAGTCTGTTAAATCAAACGTTGCTTCCTTGTTATCGATTTCAAGACAGTGAGCGAACAGGGCGGAACTAATTGTTTGGCCCCTGTGTCTGTAACCGCAGAAGAAGCCAAAGCTACTTTGAACTGTACCTGCAGAAGGAGCCAAAGCTATTTGAAACCCTATTAGCTTAACGTCCAGGCAACGTATTTCTTCTGGACCATTCCTTGAAGAGTTTTAAACACAAGGAGATACATCCCAAAAATCAAGTATATTTGGGTTTGGGGAGGGTTCCTCGGATAAATTGATCGTACGATCCAGCAAATAACATGGTGTTTGCCCAATTTGTATGTCCCATTAATCACTAGGGAGGATTATTGACAGCGCACATCTGGCTGCATTGATATAGCGCCAATATCCTAAACCTTCATTCTTCTAAGAACCGTAGGAAACGTCCCTACCTGGGATATAGTTGGAGTTCATTGGGCATCAACTTTCTTAAGTAAGCAATATATAACCCCATCTCTTTAAATAGCTTGTATACATTTTCACAGTCTCCCTTTCCTCCAGGCGGTCGAGAAACCAGAAAAAAAAAAACCAACCGTTGGATGTGTAATCTTATGCAAGCCGGAATTTGTTCCAAATATTTATTTAAAAAAGGGAATGACTACCAAGGAGTCGACGACACGTTTCCGTGGCGCGCGTAACGGGTTCCCTGATGTTTCAGTTTTCTCAGTATCTAGGGAATCTGTAGAGCTGCTTTTTGTATCTGGGACGCGTTAGGCTGCTTTTGGCATCGCGGGAATAATCTCATACTAAGCCACGGTTGAGTGTCCATTCGGGGGACGATGAGGATGGCATGGGTTTTCCCATTTGTATCTTTCGGGCGGCTTTGCTAATAATTGGTAAAAGGGGGGGAAAGGAAATGTAAAAGGAAATGAATTTGCCAAATTTTTCGCGCTGAAGGCATCTATGTGCCAGCGCATTCGGTTTCGGGGTGCCCACAAAACATATTTGTCCCAGGTTAAAGTTATTACGTGAAGCAAATAAATCTATATTCCGGCCCAGCCCCATGTGTTACAGATCTCTTTGGAAAATTGATGGGTTTAGTGACCACTCTACGTGGTCATGGAAATGGCGACTCATCTTATCTGCTAAGACAATTCTGCGTACCGGGTATGTGTGTTATTGTTAACCTCAGGACCTCAACGCTTTGCGCCCAATTCCAAAATGAGTAGTGCCAATTCGTTACCCTTTATTGGTTATGTACCTCCCATATTTCTGACATAAAGCCATGGCCGTGGTGATATCCGTAAGGATAACGTACATTATTTTGGGGCACTTTAACAAGGCTGGATAACCTAAGTAAATGGCTCTAACAAGGCTGGGTTAAAACACTATTATGAACTCGGATTAATTTCTGAATCTAGCCATCGTCACTCCCGTTCGCTAATTTTGATTCTAGCCATGTCCTCCCAGTTGCTACATCATTGCGATGTGCCCCCAACCTTGCAGTGGACGCGTCAGTTGTAACAGTAGAATTGGGCTCACCCCATTCTAATAGGATTGGGGGAGTTATCAAAGTGACTTAAGCCACCAAAAATTTTTAATAAATGTCGGCAAGGTCCATTCTCAGAGATAAACATTCTCTTTTCAAAAGTTACCCTTTGCTCGGGCCCAAAGCTAGATTTTTTGTCAATTTCCAGGGACTTAACGTGTGCGGGCCCCATATAAAAATCGCAGGGGCTTGTACGAAATCATTATATACCGATTAAGACGGCGACCTGGTCTTATACTTTGGCCTAGCAAATGAGTCTAAACAGCTGGTATCGCTGTGTCCCGCAACTAATCTTCTTTTGTTGTGTAAGTGTCACCGGTCTCATAGCCGTCGTGTTTAAAATGAAACCTAGACACTTAAGCTCCTTAGTAGGAGAAAGAAAAACACGGATTTCTTGTCATGTATGAAGAAAACCCCCCGTGTTTGAGAAAAGTTGACATAAATCTTGAACGGCGAAGCTCGCATTGTGTGAAAAGATTGTCCCATAATGCAAGAATCATCAATGTATGGAAACATTACAATGACCAAGTTTAGCCATTTGTGGAAAAAACTGGGTATTCAACAACTTAGGTAAAAAAGGTGGTGCACACGCCAAAAACCAATTAGGTACGCAGTGTAAATTCAAAAAAGCTGGCCATTCCCAGACAAAACCCAAATTATTTGCGAGACACCTCCTGAATAGGGACGGTTATAGTAAGCATCTCTTAAATCTGACACTCGCTAGCCATCACTCTGGGGTGATCAAATCGCGAGCTTGTTTCTAAAGGACAACATTTTGAAATGTTGGTATATTCAATGATTTTCTTCTAATGTCGTTAAATCTAAGATCATTCTAATGGAACCCATCTGGTTTAAGGAGTGGAGAAAATATTTGAAAATGAATTCACCTTCTAGCTGTTGTACTCTTTTGACAATGCCTTTGGGCTTCAAAAAAGCCTAAACCTGTTCAATTTAATTGAAATCTTTCTTGCGAATTGAATTTATTAGATGGGAAAAGAGGTGCTCTTGTTCTGGACAGGTAATTGTGTGAAAGGAATTGCAATGCCTTTAACAATACTAATAACCTCTGGGTTTGTGGTTAATTGTTGCCATTGCTCTAAATAATTAACAATGTTGCCCGCTTGAAAAAAGCTTACGTCAGTTTGTGTTTCCTCTGTGACCATTTCAGGGCCAGGAGGCTGAAAGGTTTGTGTGGCGTTCTCTACTTGTTCCCTGGTTTGGGGAACTGCGGCTTGGGGACAAAGTCCCTTTTGTAACCGCGGTTGTCGTTCCAGTTTGAGGGTTGTCTGTCGCCTCGACCTCTTCCCCTCTGGCTGAATGCGAAGGATGGGCCGCCCCTGAACGGCCTTCCTCCCCGGCAGAAGCGAAAATCCGTCCTGCTTCGTCTGAACCCGAGTGGGTTTTGGGATTTACGGCCCTTGAGTTCCGTGTTCTTGGCACTCTTAGTGTCCACCTCTACTTGCTTGTACAGATAGGCAAGCTGACCCCCAAACATCTTGGACTTGTCCAGAGGTTTGCCTTTGATGGGGGTAGGTCCGGAATACACTGTGTATTCCTTGCCGTCATGATCAGTCATCTTCTTTGACCGGGCGACCTCTTTGCCCGCGTCGGTAGTGACGGATTTGAACACATTTTCGAAGCGGCGATGTGTCATGTAGTTACTCGCCGCAGCGAGCAAGGCAATGCCCCTGTCCATTACCCGAGCCAAGGACGAGAACTTATTCTCGGTCTGCATGCGGTTTGCAACCGGGATAATGGAAGTCAAGGACCCCAAAACTGCCTTATGGATCAAAGATAGGGCAGTTTCATAGCGGCGACGTTCGTCGGACAGATGGATGCCAGCATCCATCTCCTTACACACCGTAGCGGGAATACCTTTGACGCCGGAGATCTGTTCAGTCAATTTATTAATGACCTCAGCTGGTTTGAAGGTTGTAAAATGGCCATTGACCGTTTTCCTCATCATGGTTGTGGTACAAACCTTTTTTGCCTTTTTCTTGACAATCTTCTTCCCAACCTTAGCGCCTATTTTGGCGTACACCCCAGCGCGTTCCGTATCGGAATCGGATTCCGTGGAAGAGGAGTCGTCTGACGAGTCTGAGGACGAGTCTTTCTTTTTCTTTTTCTTTTTCTTCGACTTCTTAGGGCGTTTAGCGTTAGCGGCCTTGGTGAACTCATCACCTGAGCTGCTTACTGTGCGGCGTTTCTTGCCGCGTGCTTTCGGTTTCGGAACCTCGGGGGCCGAAACCGTGTCTTCCTCGTCGTCGGAAAAGTCTTCCCAATCCTCATCAGGGATTTGGGGAGGGCCCACAAAGGAAAGAGCCTGGAATTGGCGCATCTTTTCCTCCATCATAGCTGCCATCTTAGCCTCCCAATCACTTGGTTGAGGTGGCTGGTCACTGTCTCGGTCGGACGTCTGTGCCCCGGGCTGTGGGGACGGCGGAGCCGTAGCCGCTGGTGACGAATCGTAATCTGTAGGGGCAATGCCCTCGGCTGCCGCAGGCTGCTTATTCCGCCGAGTGGCCATCGGTTCCTGTAACGACAAAGGTGTTACTTAACCGGAATCATCTCAACTACACAAAGTGTAACCAGTAAACTGGGTTGAGGTAACAGGTACAGAATAGCGTGTATTACAACGTTTCAGTACAGGCGTGAAGCTATATTTTGCCGTAGGTTTAGGGTAACGAAACCAACCAAACGGGGGGTATCGATCCTAAGATCGCCCACTCTCTCTGTTCCGTACACTTCTCCCACCCGCGGCTACGACGCCAGCAAGTTGGAGAAAATATTACGAAACTCGGAGGTTCGCCTTAAAACCGGTCTGGGGTGTCTATAAAAAACACCCAGAAGCATCCCCAACAACATCCTCTATTCAGGATCCGGGAGAATTTTCTTAGGAAATGAGCAACTCGGGTTACCATTTCTCCCTGTCTCAAAAACAGGTGTCGATAGAACAAAGGACTATCGGTTTCGTTTGTGCCAGCGGCACCCAGTGTTCTATCCTCAAGTAAAAAACACGTACAAAGTCTAAAAGGGACCTGAGAAAGTTCTGAACTTTCATAATGTGATGCTATAAAGCATCATAAACAATTTTACCTAAGATTCCATTACTTACTTTGTGAATAAGTAGTCTTAGTAGATAAATCCTGTTGGAGCAACTCACAAACGTCCTTCCGTTGTTAGTCACTTATGCTAATTGCTGGACCCGGATGTGCTTCCTTCTCCCTAGCCTGCGGCTAGCCAGAGGCGGTATACCGAGGTAAAATATATATATATATACCAGTCATGGTGGCCGAATGAGTAGAGCGTCCATCTCCTCTTTTGGGAGATCGGGAGATCGGAACCCATGAGTTTGTGGGTGCAAATCCTGGTCGAGTCAAACCAATGACTTAAAAATTGATACTTGTCGCTTCCTAGCCTGCCGTTCGGCATTATTAGGATATGGCAAGGACTGATTGGCTCAGAGTCAGGATAATGTGACTGAGTGGGATATCAGGTCATGGTGCTGGCAGCCTGGTTTCCCAGTGGGGCAGCACCATAAAGTTGTCATGAGTGCGCACTGTAACAAGTGGGTATCCATCCTGATATGACCTTAGATGTTGCTAGGACGTAAAACAACAACAAACAAACTATGCATATATAGTAGAACTTTGGTTTTCATTCACAATGATACAGGTCTAAATACCAATAGTACTACTAGCCTTTGGTTTAATGGCAGTGAGATTGTCGATTGTCGACTTCAGCTTGCCGATTTTCCTGGGGTTGACTTTTCCTTTCTGCATTTGAAGTCTCATCAGAACTTTCTCCACTGCCTGGATCTGTCGCCCGGCATCCAACATGGTCAGTGCTATGAAGGTAAATAGACACCCTTCACATTCACAAAATATACTACATTTATAATGCTTTGTCGTCCTGATATGACCATAGATGTTGCTAGGATGTTAAAACCCAAGAAATAAATGAATATATTACTTTAAGATAAGATTCTTCACTGCGGTATTATTCTAGCTTGATTGTATATGAAATGAAAAAAATCTCTGGTGCGAATGACAATGAAGTGTGTTCGTTAGGGACGAGTCGGGCCGTTGGCGTCGCCACCAGTCACATGTGTGGGGCCGAGGAGCCAGCACAGATAATAGAATGTACAATAATAATAATGGACAGTAATAATGCAGTTTCCTTCCACGCATTTATAATACATAAAACTTATACATTACATTATATTGTACTTATTATTTTGTATATAGTGTACTTATTGTATATATTACATACATTATATTGTATAATTATATAGTATGTATTATATATATTATATTATATATTGCATAAATATTATCCATATAATTCTTCAAATCTACTGTCTGTCTCACTCTTATGCCCCGGTCACATACACGTTAGTGGACGTAGTTGAACGTAGTGGAGGCTAACGTAGTTGAACGTAGTTGAACGTAGTTGAACGTACCGGAGAAGTACAGATGCCGGTATGTTCAACTACATTCAACTACCTTCAACTATGTTAGCCTCGACTATCTTCAAATACGTCCACTAACGTGTATGTGACCGGGCCTTTAGTGTCTCCTCCCCTCTCCATGAATCAGCTGCAATTCTTATGAATTACACACCAATAATACATTGCTCGATTTAACTGTCGTGGGGGCGATGAAAGCGGAAGTATTGCGCCTAGAGCGGTTACTTGCCTGAGAGGTCAGTGCCAACTACTACACCTGTCCCCCTGGAATTGTAAGTCTTTTAATGCTTACAATTACATACAGGCAATGCACCACACTTACATACACAGGGTAGGTTCAACAACCATACCGCGCATAGCTTGACCAAGATCATGGTCACGGCAACCAGTGTCATGGGGGTGATGAAAATAAAAAATATTGCGCCTAGAGCGGGACTCAAACCAACATCTCTATGCATCCAGGGCCAGTGTGCTAACCATTACACCACCTAGGCTCCCTGATATAACCACACTATCCACGCCTACCTGTCTATGTGGTTACTTGCCTGAGAGGTCAGTGCCAACTACTACATAACTATGCATATAATACAATTATACACATTTCTTTCTGATCAGGATCTCAGCATGAGAGTAGGCTACACCCGTGAGACAGACAAACATAGTCCTGGCACTAAAATTGCATTGTACAAAGATCGGAATGAATAGAAAAGTAATATATTCAGAACTTGGATCCAATTAAATATTTAGATGCAGGCAATTTGCAGTGACTGAAATCGATTTACCTTTTAAAACCTCGACCAAACCGAAGTTGGATCGATTTGCCAGGAAAGCGTTCGCCAATTCATCATCGTGCAACACCCAAGCCGCTACCAGCGCCCTCACCCGGGCATCTGTGGAACCAAATAACCATTATTTTATAATACGATCCGGCAATTTGATATTAAAGTTGCAGAGCCCAATGGTTTTGAGTTTCTTTCAATTTCTGAGATAAATAAATGCAATTGCATATCATAATCTACCTTACTTTAGTTTGAAGTAACTTTTATTTCAAATGGTTATCATTTGAGATATTTGAAGTGCAAACATGCAAAATTAATATTGGCAAGTATTCCAAAACTCTGTTGCCTTAGGATTCTGCAGTAGCAGCTTCTGTTAAGTTGACTCAGTATTCTCTTTGATGTGGCAATAAATGCTTTAAAAGTGTATCTGTATCGAAGTTAGATATGGAGAATCAAATCTAGATAATTATTTTCGCTTTGAAAAATGTAATGCTTCATTGGACTAAGCAGCTTTAAGTGGAGGCAATGGCGTATCTAGGGGGGTGGGGTTGGGAGCGACCACTCCTCATCCCCATATGCATATTCTTCAAACGTGGCACCATTTTAAGAGTTAAAACAAATAATAAAACCTCGTTAGTTCCCTTGTGCAATAAAAGTTGTACTTTCCTTGCATTTTTATGTCAAATAGAAAATAAAAATGTATAATGAATGTATTAGTAGTTGGTATATGTCATGGTGCATTCTTTTTATAAGCTTACTCAAATCCAACTTTAGAACCTGACTACACCCCTGAATAAAAAAAGAAATTCAGTATTTATTTTTTAACTTTGAACATATATTGAAATGTATAGGTAGATCAACTATTACTATGAACAATATCTTGATTCTATAATCGGAAGACAGGATTTTAGATGTCTGAAAAATCGCCCGCCGCTGATTATAAAAAAGAATTGTTTAAAAACTGTTAAATATAGGTAGGGCTAGCCGTAATTCAACTTTCGTAAGCCTTAGATACCATTACATAAAACTGTATGGTTGTTTTACATGTCAGGAGGCCTCAAACATATGTCAAAATAAAAATAGTTGATTTCCAAAATTGAAACTTCTGGAATTGTATGATATAATACTGAAACAAAAATAAAAATAAAAACCGCCTGCCCAACCCTGATTTGTGTGATCAAAAGGACGATCACCGACTTAAAAAAATGTGTATTGGGCTGAGTGGATATTCAACCCCTGTCCATATTGTTGGTAACGAATCTAAAATCCCACTGTAGTGGTGGCATATGTACCTTATTTTATTTATGTCTTAAATTACCCTTGCTGACCCATAAAGGTCAAGGAGACTCATTCTTGCACTATGTTGAGTACCTACGGTGTACACTATACAGCATAGGCTGCTCCCCCACTTTTAATATTCAGAACGGGGCGTGCTGCACACGATGCACCACATTCCACTTCCACATCACCATGTACAAACCAAATATGATCGCTTCAATGGCTGGAAGACCAGTGCCTCGGCTCTGACAAAATATGTGTGTGTGAATAAAATATTTACAACAACAAAAAAAGTGATATAGAATGGGCCGGGTGCCTACTTGTTAGTGATCATTGCAATAGAAAGCTGCAATGAGTCTGTTGTTGTTGTTGTTGTCATCCCACATGCATGCGTAGACACAAAAGCACCATGTGATATGTGACGTCACATACAAGTCCTCACGTGACCTACTGATACCTACTCTGAGGTATATCCATGCCGTTGTCGAGGAAGACAGACAGAGCTGCGGCATATCGCAGCCGGTTGTCCTTCTGCCCCTTGTAGTGGTGCTCGAAAGTGGCGCTTGCCTGCCCCACGAAGAACTCGTGCACCGAGTCGTTGATGTCCAGATCGCTCTGTTCCACGACCGGTTCGTTTTTTAAATTAGTCTCTTCCTCGGACATGTCTTGCGTTGCTACACCTCGCCCACGACCTCGCCCTCGCCCTCTCCCTCGCCCTCGTCCTCGCCCGTGTCTCTGGAGGCCTCGTCCTGGCATTTTAATTTCTTTTATTGAAAATTATTTGTTTTTGTTTAAATAGTTATTTTAGTTAGTAATGGCAGCTTCCGAAGTTTGCTTTCGTCGCCAATGCTAATGGATCGAATAGGTCTCAAAATATGGAGACACGGATCTTCTAAATTTCTGAAATGATAAAGAGAATCAGCGAAATAATGTTATGTTTAATTAACTTGGAACTGCCTAGTCCGATGAAAACATAACATTTTCAAACAACGCATATGTGTAGTATTTCGCGGTGCACACGAAAATTAACTTGGCATATTTTCAATTCAAATATTTCTTTAAAGCTGCATAGTCTGATAAGAATATCAACTTTTCAAAACCAAAAATGTTATCTAGATTTGATCCTATATATCTAACTTAGATACTTAGTCTTTTCAAATAAAAGTTACTTGAAACTAGAGTGAAGTGGGTTATAGCGATCAGCCTTATAGTTATATACTTATCTAAGAAATGTGGCGAAACTCAAAGCATTCAGATTATGGAAGTTTAACCTAAAATGAGCAATGAGGGTTATTTCAAATACCAGGCTCCCTAAACTAGCAGTAATGGCCCTGTCACATTACAAACGCATCACGCAAGCATGTGGCCAACAGCTAAAATCACTTTCTTATGTCGAGATGCGTAAAAGTTTCCGGCGCTGGGGGACAAGTTGGACGTCAGTGCAATGTACGGAATGTACACAGAACGTATGTGCGACATATTGCTAGCGTATGACAGTGTATGAGAGCGTATGGCCAAACCTATGACTAACATGCCTCCCGTGTTCTAGGTGCATGGCCAGCGTATGCATAGCATATGAGTAACCTATCCCCAGTGGGAGGCACATTGGTCATACGTTGGCCATACATTGACCACACGTTGGCTTGAAAAATGCTCGCATATGCTCACGTAACGTTCTCAGAACACCAGCGAACGTTATATATGTTATTCGATCATCAGAAGTATGCCCTATACGTCAAACACGTCAAGACACGGTGGAGAAATGCTGAACATATGTTATACATACGTCAGACATACGTTATCCATATGTTGTTATACGCCAGCTCAACTTACGACAGACATAGTTCAACATTTGTATAACATACCTCGAAGTATGTCTAACATATGCATAACGTAGGCCCGACATAACAGCCACACGTTGTTGTACGTAGAAAGTTTTGTGCATGCACAAAACTTTTGCGACCCCTTGACGAGTGGCGCCATATAACAACGAACATCGACATACATCGATTATACCAACATACGCATAATGAAGCGTATTGTCAGAGTAGCGCATATCGACGTAGACCAACATAGAGGCCCAAAACCACCTTCGTCAGCACACGTTTGTGCGATGTGTCGTAGTGTGACAGGGCTATCGCACTAAGGCTGAATTACTGACCATCTAAGGAATATACATCTGCACCTACACCGTCCATTTAATTATAAACCACTCTCTATATTACATAGAGAATTAAGACAGATTATATGCCAAATCTAACGTTGAGTTAGCTAATTCTAGAAGCATATATCCATTATATGATATACTGAATTCCCAAACAAGAACAACCACCGATGTATACTTTTTGTGCTGGGGGCGGGGGGGGGGGGTCGTTAAACAAAGAAAGCACAGTGTCATAGTATCCCGTGGTACAATATTTACCCCACATTGTTAAAATAGTTTATGTTAATGACATATGGATAGTATATTAATGATCACCACCAGCACCGGGCGCGGTGGCCGAATCGGTAGAGCGCAGGCCTCGCGTGCGGAAGGTCGGGAGTTCGGTTCTCCGTTGGGTTAAACCAATGACTTATACAATTGATACTTGTCACTTCCTAGCCAGGCTCTCGTCGTTATTAGGACAGGGCAAGGACTGGTGTGCTCAGTGTCAGGGTAATGTGACTGAGTGGGATACCAGGTCATGGTGCCGGTGGCCTGGTTTCCCAGTGGGACAGCACTATAAAGTCGCCATGAGTGCGCACTGTCACAAGTCGGTACCCGTCCTGATATGACCTTAGATGTTGCTAAGACGTAAAACAACAACAAACAAACAGACCGATGGTCTTGAGTTTCGATCATTTTCTGAGATAACTGAGATAAATATAGGTTGATCGATACTTCTGCCCCCTTTCTACATGTTTCATTTGGGTGTATAAATCAAACTTAGACACCGTAAAGTGTAAAATCACTTACTTGGAAACGCCCAGGCCTCAGGGTGTGGTGACCGAGCTGATGTTGATGCTAATTGAACCAGAACCGAATCTGCTTTATCTCCCTGGTTTGCGAGTATGAATACTCCAGGAGGCTGAAACAGAAATGAAAGCCCGAGAATATATAATGGAGTAAATCGAAGCGGGGCATCGGGTAGACCAAAATAATACACCGATATAATCTTAATAAACAATATTTAATATCAATACCAATTTCCCTCCGCCGATTTGTATATGCACAATGCTTTACGCGTTCTATAGTTGGGTGGCTGTTGGAGTTTTACGTCCTGGCAACATCTAAGGTCATATCAGAACAAGTACCGACTTGTGACAATGCGCACTTATGGTGACTTTGTAGTGCTGCCCCACTGGGAAATCAGGCTGCTGGCATAATGACCCAATATCCCACTCAGTCACATTGTCCTGACTCTGAGCTAACCAGTCCTTGCCCTATTCTATTAATGCCGAGCACCTGGCTAGGAAGTGACAAGTATCAATTTTATAAGTCATTGCTTTGACTCGACCGGGAACTGAACTCCAGATCTCCCGCACACGAGGCCCGCACTCTACCGATTCGGCCACCGCATCCGGTATGCGTTCTATACGTTCTATATACATATATTATATATATATATACATAGAACGCATAAAACGGCTAGGTAATAAATCCATAATATTACAAAGGTAGCACAACAATTAACCAAACTACAATAAGCACATAAGACCCTTACTTACCAGGCTGAGGTTGGCAATGCTATATGCAGTGTACAGCCCGGTAGCTAAGTTATACCGAGGCTAGGTATTGCACCACTTGAATCTTGCATCACAAGGTGTCAGACATTAGAACACTTCCGGTTAGACTGGGAGATTGCTGCGACACATGTGTGAGTTAGCGTATGAAACTGGCGGGATGCATGGTTGCCTAGCAACGTAATAAAACATTAATGGCCACGCTGATCCAAACATGTCGATAGACATGACGTGTGTGAGCGTGTGTTAGTTGTAATAAATATGTTGCTGTATGTGGGTTAGATTGATTGGTGATGTCACACTATGCCGGATTGAGCAATGGAGAGAATTGTCTAGTCCGGTGGTGATAAGTATCAAAATGTATTCAAATGTGTCAAAGTGTTGTGACATAGGGTCTACAAACGGACATGAAACGGACATGAAACGGACATGAAACGGACATGAACGGATAGCCAACGGACGAAACAAAATCAAACTGGACAAGAACCGTAGACGTCAATCCGGTGGCATCCGTTCCTAGTTTTGTGCATGTTCAAAACTTGTACGGACACAAACCGGACATTTTTCGTTTTCTGTCCGTTTCCCCCAATCCGGTGAGGTGTGACAAGGCCTTTAACACCGTGTGAGCAGCAAAGGCCACATTCACAGTGAAAACGTATTGTTTATGGTTATTAATGTTATGTTGTATAATATTAATATGGACAGCACCAATAGGCAATGTTCACCTGGAGCCTGACCAGACAGGATGGCCAAATGAGTTGAGCATCCGTCCGTCCTCCGTTTTGTTAGATCGTTGTATTTGAACCCACGGTGGAGTCAAAGTAATAACTTAAAAATGTATACTTGTCGCTTCCAAGCCAGGCGCTCATCATTATTATGGTAGGGCAAGGACTGGTTGTCTCAGTGTCAGGATAATGTGACTGAGTGGGGTATCAGGTCAGGTCTGGCGGTCTTGTCTCCCTGTGGGGCGGCACTATTAAGTCACCATGAGTGTGCACTGTCATAAGTCGGTACCCATCCTGATATGACCTTAGATGTTGCCAGGAGGCTGAATGGGTGTGGTTCACTGGTTGAAGGCGTGTTGCTTGTTATTGGGGTGGTTTGTAACCTTACCATGGTTACCAGCTGAAAAACTGCTGCAATATATATAGAAAGGCCCCGATAAATCGGTCCAATCTTTGGTTGAAGATTAATCTTCAGGTGGGACGGTTGTAGAAGCTGGGGATGTATTTACAACATTCAAAACATCGAAGAGTTGGGGTGGCCCCAAATCACTCCGGTCCGGCGGTAGCAGAGCAGTCGTAGCCAGCAAGGGCTCAGTAGGAAGGGACGGGTAAAGGTGTGTCCAGCAGGTTCCATCAACAAGAACAAAGCGAGAGAAACGATGAGGTACAGGGCCCCACCCAAGCAAACAACTCCGTTGATCAGGGGGAGAAGTAGATAAAAGATTCACCCTATACTTGTAGGGTACAGAATTGTCACTATGTTGTCGCTCACCTGCGACAACATAGTGTAAATACGGGCGAAAATAGCTTTAGTATGGAACAGGAAGTAGAATGCCTGCCTCCAGTATCAAATGGGTACTTATATCGGCACAGAGTGTGTGGGTATGTAGGCCAACATGCACGCTAATCACTCTCGCCGTGGGTGTCCGAATGAATGCCTCGCGTATTTATGTTTACAGGTAAAAACACAACCTGAAGGAAGGAATTACTAGAGGAAGGAACCTGTTTGTCTCGCCATGCACAAAATCTACATCTCTGCGCTAATTCACTCTGAGAGGACACACGTGGAATATAGACCTATGCAATTTGTTATATACGGGTATGTGTGTATATATATATATATATATATATATATATATATATATATATATATATCCTTCCTGTATAAATTCGTCTAGCTGTAAAGAAGAGAAATGGAGCAGAGGACTAGGAGTGGTGGAAGCCCTTTATTGTTTTGTGGCTCTGGCCGAGAAAAAGGGCCTATCATACCCAATGAAGCTAAAATCTTCATGAGAATGCGTAAACAGTGGCCGAGTCAGCACCGGAAGTGACGGTGGTGCCGATTGCCACCGAGCAAATAATATATGGACCGAGTGTAAATATCACAAATTAGCATATCACAGAGGAATACATAATTAAAGAAGCAGCACCGGCAATTTATATACATATAATACTTATATTACACATAAATATTATATATAACCCATATATTCATGCATATATTTATGCGTATATCTATGCATATATTTATGTATATATATTTATGTATATATTTATGTATATGAAGAGTTCAGGCGCAAAACCACGTAAACGCCAATCCAAAAATGGAGATAAACATTGGAATCAAACCATCAATAACCTTTTTCTTTTTTTATATTCTACTCTTTTGTTCATTGCTCCATAACCACGTGATCATATGAAAAGTCGAATTATTGAGAATTACAATTATTTACAGGTGAAAATTTGTTATTTAAACTAGATTTTTGGATTGTTGTTTATGTGGTTTTGCACGTGAACTCTTCATATATTTATATATATATTTATGTATATGTTTATGCATATATCTATATTTATGTATATGTTTGAACGTATATATTTTTATGTATATATTTGTAGGCCTATATATTTGTAGGTCTATATATATTTGTATTATATATTTGTAATATATATTTGCATTATATATTTGTATTATGTATTTGTATTATATATTTGTATTATGTATTTGTATTATATGTTTGTATTTTATATTTGTATTATATATTTGTATTATATATTTGTATTATATATATTTGTATTATATATATTTGTATCATATACTTATATTATATTTTTGTATTATATATTTGTATTATATATTTGTTATATATTTGTTATATATTTGTTTTATATATTTGTATTACGTATATATTTGTATTATGCATATATTTGTATTACATATATATTTGTATTACATATATATTTGTATTACGTATATATATTTGTATTACGTATATATTTGTATTACGTATATATTTGTATTACATATATATTTGTATTATATATTTGTATTATATTACATATATATTTGTATTATATATTTGTATTATATATTTGTATTACGTATATAGTTGTATTACATATATATTTGTATTACGTATATATTTGTATTACGTATATATTTGTATTATGTATATATTTGTATTACGTATATATTTGTATTATATATTTGTATTATATATTTGCATAGAGGAAGGGAGAGAGAGAGAGAGACTCAGAGCATTGATACCAGGAAGTTGGCGGTAATTATGGATGGATCCCATGACCACACGGAAAGTTGGTCACCTAACCACTAAAAATAGCCTTTTCCGATCACCATACGTAATATTATACAGTGAGTACCTAGTGTTATTCCAATCTACCAGGTGACAGCACCTGGCAAGGTATGTCAACAATGAGAGGGACGCCTGCATCGTTACCAGTTCCTCGTGGTAACTAGGTACTAGGTCTACATGATAACACACCCGATGTTCTGCATTTTGATAACGAATGACTACTTGCTGTATACATGACCATCACGTTACAAAAGAACAGTGGAGTGAAATTCATAAGTACCTGCAGTCCACACAAATGTGTCACTCACCGCATTCCACACTAGTCACCCAGTTTGAGAACCACATTGATATTGCACCATAATATAAATAGTGGCGTCATATCGGTACGCTCCACTAACACTAGGGGGCAGCACTATACGGGAAGTTGGTAAACCTGTTGCGGGTGGACGCCGTTAGGGGGTGGGAGCCATGCGTGGCGAGAGAGTCGGTGATGGATGGGTGGCGATTTTCCAGGACTTTGGGGTTACCCTTCTTCCTGTTCGGCCGAATGGCCCTAGTGTTTTATGAATCTGCATCGTGGAGGGAGGGGGTGATGAAAATGGGAAATATTGCGCCTAGAGAGGGACTGGAACCAACATCTCTTTGCATTCCGGGCCTGTGTGCTAACCATTTCACCACATAGGCCTTCTGATGTTACTACACTACCCACGCCTACCTGAGTATGCGGCTCCTTGCGTGAGAGGTCAGTGCAAACCAGGGACGTAGCCAGGATTTTCTAGGGAGCTTTGCCTAAACTTGTTGAGATGATGCCGTCACCCACCCACCCACCCACCCACCCACCCAACCAACCACCCACCCAGGTGTCTGTTCGCGGAAGTATCATGTCGGTCCATTCGCATTGCATCAGGCCTTCTGATGTTACTACACTACCCACGCCTACCTGAGTATGCGGCTCCTTGCGTGAGAGGTCAGTGCAAACCAGGGACGTAGCCAGGATTTTCTAGGGAGCTTTGCCTAAACTTGTTGAGATGATGCCGTCACCCACCCACCCACCCAACCACCCACCCACCCAGGTGTCTGTTCGCGGTAGTATCATGTCGGTCCATTCGCATTGCATCACGTCTACACCCACCCCCCCTCCCCCCACCCCCTCCCCGATGTCAATCTAGGAAAACAAATATATACATTTCATTTCACTCTTTATTCAGTTAAATATATATTATATACATTCAGACTGACTGAAGGAAGTGGAACATAGGTGACTGTCACTTGGCCATGATAGGACTTATGACACAAACAATATTTGGGGTGTCCTTATATTGCATCCTACATGGCATGCTTTCATCATTGACCAATAAAAATGGAGATTACAATTATATTATCCAATTAAAACTGAGTGATAATGTGTCATCTTGGGATTGTGTCACCTTGGGAATGTGTGAATAACTTCAAAGGGGTCTTTGGAAGGTGTACTAATCTCAATTGGGAGGTGTGACAACGTACAAACGGGTCTTTGAAGGTGTAATAATCTTACTCGGATGTGTAAGAAAGTACAAAGGCATCTTTAAAAGATGTAAGAAAGTACAACGGCATCAGTTCTTTAAGAGGTGCACTCCCCTCACTGTGACGTGTAAGAAACTACAAAGGGTATCTAATGTGTAGTAGTCTGATTGACTATATTATTATTTCCTTTTACATATTCTGCTTGGTTTACATCTATTTAGTTGTACACAATCATATATAAAATATATTGGGGCTGAGGATATTGGGATGAGGTGGGTAGGTGCTGAGGATAATGGGATGGAGATGGGGCGGGCTGAATATATGGGGCTGAGTTGGGGCGGGGGCTGGGCTGAATGCAAGACATGTTTATTGTTATTCCTTTCTCTTTCCCTTTCTCCTTCTCTTTCCCTTTCCTTCTCTTCTGGGGGGGGGGGGGCTGTATTCCCACATCCCCCCTGGCTACGCCCCTGCAGACTACAACCAAATCCATTAACATATGGTTGCTTAGCAACAGATATAACTCAAGCCATCTAAGCTACATGCCAAAATAAACCACAACAAACACAAACCGAGGACATGATCTTACATAAACATACAGGTAATATAATTCATAGTAATCTATATGGTTAGAAGGACTGATCTCAAATGGGACTCCGCTTTTCATTTCTTAAACTCGATTCATTTAAAAGAATTCTACCCTCCAGAATTTAAACATTTAGCATGAACAAGAAAATATTGATAGGAATATCCATAGAGTATATACAATCTCCTACGGGTTTTCTTATTCAATGCACGATTTTATCTACACTAACCCACTCTCGGACCGCAGTGGAAGCAGTAGCTCAGCTCTTGGGGGCTTTGTAACCTTATTATGGTTACCGGCTGCAGAACTGCAGCAATATAGAAAGGCACCGATAAATAGGTCCAATCTTTGGATTGAAGATCAAACTTCAGGTGGGGCGGTTGTAGAAGAGGGGATCTCTTTATAACAATTAACGAACAGTCATTGAGGCGGATCCAGATCACTCCGGCCCGGAGGGAGACAGTGCACTTGTATCCAGCAGCAAGGGGTTCCAAGCAAGGGAAATATAAAGGTGGGTTCAGCAGTGAGGAAAAAGCGAGACAGCGAAGAAGGAAAAGGCCCCCACCCAAGCAAACAACTCCCTTGATCAGGGGGAGGAGTAAGAACGGGATAACAAAAAAAGAGGGTAGAATAGAGGAAAGAGAAATGAGAGTTGAGTCAAAGAGCCGTGTCTCTTTGCTCTCTGGTGACAAGCCAGCGAGCCAGAGACATGCATGGAGTAAGCGGTAGAAAGTGAAATTCCGGCCAGCTCCCCCCCCCCCTCTCCATCGAACTCTTTTCAGACATAATCAAGGAGGAGCGAGGCGCAGCTGAGAGGAGAAGAGGTGTGGATGAAGTGTGGACCGGATAACAAATGGAAGCAGTAGGCCTACGAGGTGAATGACAACTAACGTCTATAAGCCTGAGAAAAGGTGTTTTGGAATGAATCACCTGTAAATAAGAAGCTGAGCTCCTGATTCCAACATCTAATGTTTATCTACAATGAAGACAAAAGAAAACAACAACAAAAAGCAAAATAAAAAGGTGGTGGCTGCAGCAGCTTACTGTGCAGCATATTGAGGAAAATGCCTGATTGGAGAATTTCCATAACCAACATGCCCTGTTGGGCGTAATCGATTAACACGACCCGGGCGACTCATGTCACCCGAGTTACTAGAATTTCAAATCGAACGCCGCGAGTGGAGTTGACAAAAACACGTGCTGTGTGCAAAACGACCCGACCCCCATAACCCACCTCTTGGCTGGGGCTGGGTAGGAACAATGACGTCACATTTGTGCTGGTACCATCCTGCAGGATAACAGCTACCAGTTCCAGTCCTACATGTTTTTTTGTGGGTAATAACACAGATTAATGAAATGGAAATATAACTAAACCATGCACGTTAAATCCTATTTTGCTGTAGTTATATTGGTTATTATTAAAAAAAAAAAAGATTTCGGTTTAAGCCACCATTTTCAATTATTCGACCCGAGTCTGTAGAATGTGCGCATGCGCGAAAAAGTGGCTCGGGTGACCCGAGTTGATTAATCGATTATGCCCCTGGTGGGGGTGGTAGGAAATAATGTGAATAACAGTGAATAGACAAATGTGTGCTGTTAAAATAAGTCTATTGCATGCCGTGCCTTCAATTACTGTAGATGGCGCCATTGATGTGGGTTGATTTTCTATTTATTTATTAACCAGCAAACGTTAAATCATGGCATGTCTCAAATACGGACTCACACTCACCAATCACATTTATCGAATTAATGGCTGATGTCCATTACTTTGATTCAAATTGATTTGCTATTACTTGACAAGTAGGCCTATATACAAGATGGTTTCATTTTGTAGCCCGTGCTAGCTTGACGAAATATATATTCGATAACAAAATTAAAATTGCATTATAAACTATATATGCACAGAAATTATAACATAAAATGATTAAAAACATCGTCCATTGCGCTTTGTTTGCATTAATATGGAAGTTTTGGAACTAATAAACATTTCATAGATCACAACGATGATGGTTTGTATTCGAGTGATTGAATAAAATCAGATGGTGTTAAAGAGGTCTCGCATGTTAATTGTTATTAACATTTAAAGATATCATGTCCTTGTATCAACACCATTTTAATGTAAATAACATGCAAGACTTCTTTACCGACGTAAAGCATGAACAAATTTAAGTTTCTAAAAACAACTGGGCTATACTGCTGCTTCCTGTAGCTTTAGTTATGTTTCGTGAGTTATATTTTGTTGTCAATTGACACAAATTTAACCATTTCAAAATTGCATAAGAGGTAATTGTTTCTGTCATTTGGCATGGATCTGACCATTTCGGAATTGTGTGTAAATTCCAATGTAGTTAGTTATGCGAGGTGTAAAGTATGTATGCAAATATTATTATGTATGTAATTCTCCTGTCTTCTATTGTTATTATTACGTCTGCTCCTGTAACCTCTCCTTTTGATATGCTCCTTTCTACTTGGGTTACTGGAGGCTGGGGTGCGGCCTGGAGACCGGGAGGTCTGCTTCCAAGCAGCTCCCCTAATTCCCCTCCTTGCCTCCAGGCGGCGCCTCACCCACCTACTAACGGCCCATTTAGCAAGTGATTGACAAGACTGATAGATTAGATACTACTAGCTTTTTGCCATTAATATAGATAGTCCTTGCTGCTGACATGGCATTTCACCATTGCCTGGCAATCAATCAATCAATCAAATACGATGCAGATTGTTCATGGATATTACTAAAAATAACCTACAGCAGCACATTATTACTAATTGTGGAGAGAGAAGAGTTATTCTGGGAACTAGCATCGTCTGAACGAATACGGATATACTGACAATTGCGTAGACAGAAACAAGTGAACAAGCACACTACTTAAACAAACTGAAGTCTGTACATCATTTTATTGTTATTATAGGAATCCCACAAGGCCACTGCAATGTGTATGGCACTGATGTATAGCAGGTCATCTCAGTGGTCGCAGATGCTGCCACGTCGAAGTAGGTCAACATGGGACGGAGTTTTGGGTCATATGAAGTACTACGGTAAGGCCATCTAATATTGTATCTAGATCTAAAGGCAACAAATCATACAATGCTATATATGCATATATATATATATATATATATATATATATATATATATATATATATATATATACACACATACATATATGGAATATATAGACATATACATACACGCGAGTGGAGAGTCCCACCCCATGGAAGGGGGGCGGGGAGGGCATGCAGGACCCTCCCCCCACCCACCCCAGGGAGTGGGGGATGGGGGGGGGGGTGGAGACCACTACACAGCTTATTACACGCGATAAAGGGTTTATCACTATCCATACACATATTTATATATATATATATATATATATATATATATATATATACATACATACCGGGCACGGTGACCGAATCAGTAGAGCGCAGGCCTCCCGTGCAGGAGATCAGGAGTTCAATTCTCGGTTGAGTCAAACCGATGACTTACAAAATTGATACTTGTCACTTCCTAGCTTGGTGCTAGGATAGGGCAATGACTGGTTAGCTCAGTGTCAGGATAATGTGACTGAGTGGGATATTGGGTCATGGTGCTGGCAGGCTGATTTCCCAATAGGGCAGCACTATAAAGTCGCCATGAGTGCACAGTCAAAAGTCGGTCCAGGTCCTTCTATGACCTTAGATGTTACCAGGATGTAAACCTCCAACAACCAACCTATATACATATAATGGCATATATACATATATTGCATTCACGTTCCCATATATAGGATATATATGTTTATGTATATATATATATATATATATATATATATATATATATATATATATGAGCACGAAGGCAACGCACCATGTTTACAGCAGACACTGAGTAAAGAAAATATCCGCAAAACAAAAAACCCTTTTCTTTACCAAAATATATAACCACCAAATCACCCCCATTTTAAATAACCGATGAACAAATTAACATTATTTATATGTAGAGTGTAACATGTTACGCAAATATTATTAAAAGCTGAGGCTTCTATTACTTGGTGAAACGGTCCGGTGGGACGTTGAAGCCGCCGTGTTTGGGCAGCACTGAGCTGCTTTGATGCTTTGTGCAGCCCGCTGCTGCTTTGATGCTCCTGGGCAGCGCCTAACCGGCGCCGGCAGCGCAGCGCGGGCCTTCTGCGTCTGCGCGACTTTGCATTTGCATTCATTCGGCAGGTAAATTTGCTTCGAGCAGACGTGCCAGGAACCCGCCCTGCCACGTGAAGTGAAGTCTGGTAGGACACAAGTCTGGTAGGACACAATCATAGTGGATTGCGTCACGTCTTGGTACGATGGCTATCGATTTGTGCCAAGGTTGTGGGGACGAACATGAAGCACCACGAGGGTCGAAGTGTAAAGTTATCAAAGCAAAGTTAACGAGGCGAATGGCAAAAAGTGAGCCGCTGGGCGAACACGGCGCGCCAGGGGCAACTGGCTGCATGGAAGAGGCGGTAGACAAAATGTTGTCATTGTCAGTCGGCGGTGCGACGGTGGGTGAGCCGGCGGCGACAGGGCTGATAAAGGTAGTGGAAGTAGAACCTGATGAGGAGGAGTTGGAGCTGCGGAGAAGGCTGTCGCAGAAAGTCCTTGAGAAACGCAAGATGAGGCTACGGGCAGAGCTGGAAAAAGACAGCAGCTCGGAGGAAGAGGAAATGTCGCAGTGCAGATCGCGGAAGAAGAAAAAGGAAAGGAAAAGAAGGAAAAATTCAAGGAAACACAGCAGGGGTCGGAGAGACGAGGCGCAAGGAGGGGACCGATACTCAAGCCCAAGCAGTGACTCATCAAGTTCGTCGTCGGAATCTTCGGACACCGACAGCAGCAGTGAACGTAGTAGGGAGCGCAGGAGGCGCCGACGAAAGAAACGCAGTAAGTTTGCTCTGGACAAATACACCAAAGGTGGAAAAAATGTTAGAAAACTGAACTATAATGAACTTATGTATGCATCGTGCTTGTGGGGTTCAAAGAAAGCGAAGAAGGCGGGTATGGATTTGGAAGCCCTAATGGGTTATATGGGACACTTGGCGTACATGTGCATGCACGCTACAACCAATAATTATTCTGATGAGGCGTACAGAGGCTACGACAGAGCGATACGGGAGAAGGCGAAGGAGAAAGGGTTGCGGGCATTCAAAATGGGTGACAATGGCTTGTCCCTGTTGCACTTTAACATGGACAACTCCAAGTCATACAAGGAGGTGAGGAAGCCGAAAGGCACATACAGTAAGGAAAATGAACACAGGGGTACGACACATAATAAGGTGAAAGGTGCGTGCTTCGCACACAACTATAACAAGGAAGGTTGTACACGGGAGAAGTGCGCATGGGATCATCATTGTGTAACGTGTCGCAGTAAAGCTCATGTGGCCGAGGCATGCCCGCAGAAGAAATATTGACAGTCACAATGCGTTCCCAGCAAGGGCGGCATGAGGCTGGAGGGCGCCGAGGCAGAGCACGGGTCTGGAACCACGGCGCCAGCAGGGGAGAGGGAAGACGGTAAACCCCAGGATCATCCCGCCACCGGGCGGTTTAAACCACTATACACACGAGGGAACCGGGACCGACCCGACTAATTCCGCCACGGGGATTAACATGGGAAGCGGCGTCGGCCAACAAAGGGAAGCTTTGGTGATAGAAGAACCGACAATGGAGGATGCGAGTGCTGCGCAAACAAACCCGGGCAGGGATCTCGTGCTTGAGACTGTCGCGGGGGTAGACAACAACAATAGGACGGGCATAGACCTAGACGGGGGGGGTGGTCGCACCCCTATTAACTTTGATGTATCGCATCCGGAGTTGTCGGCCCGTAACGAGGACTGGTTCAGGGTAATCGGCCCGGAACCAGCCCGCATGGAGAGTGGCGAATTAGTCTGCACACTGTGGGTAGTGGACAGGGAGTGTCGCTATAGCTGGACTGAACACTACATTGATGTGTTGGATGCCTGCATAGGGGGTTACTGTGACTGTGTCTATTACATCGATGGGGCATTGGCCCAATTAAAACCATGTCGTGTGTTTTCTGAATGCTTTTGTAGGGGGGATGTCGATCCCGATTGGGAATATGTGTTGCGGGGCGCTTGTTTTGGTTTCAGGGTAATTGATGAATCTTGTAACAGCAAATACAATAAAGCCAATTATGGCTCTATAACTAAGGGCGAGGTCGGTGTAGCAATGTGTGGGAGGTTGCAATCTGAAATTGATGATCAACTGTTGACTATTGTTGATGAACCATGTGTGTGTATTCATGGCCTGGGCGCTTGTACCTAAAGGTCATGATGATTTTAGGGCTATTGTGGACTGTTCTAGCCCAGACGGTGTATGTGTCAACGACTACACCGACGGCTGCCGGGCTAACTTTAGCTATAACTCGGTGGAGTCAGTCACGAAGATACTACAGGTAGGGGATTACTTAGCTACGGTCGATATAAGTAATGCCTATAGGGCGGTGAACATACACCCTACATCCAGAGAGAAGCAGGGCCTGGCCTGGGATTTCGGGGGAGGCACGGTCTACCTTCGCGACAACCGCCTATGCATGGGGCTGAGTAGCAGCCCGTACGTATTTTCCAAAGTGAGTGATATGATTGTTCGTTGTATGGTAAGGGAAGGGTACACGAGCTGCATTAACTATCTGGACGACTTCTGCGTGGTGGCACACACAGAAGGGGAATGCAGGGAGGCGCAGTGGGTTCTGGTGAAAATACTGCGTAGGCTGGGGTTTTATGTCAGCTACAGGAAACTGGTAGACCCGAGTCAGACCATACGTTTCTTGGGCATCGACATAGACTCAGTGTTGATGGAGTTGAGGCTCCCGGCAGACAAACTAGGGAAACTACAGACACTGCTGAAGTGGTTCCTACGTAAACGAAAGGCGTCAAAAAAAGAGCTCGAAAGCCTGGCAGGGGTCTTGGCGCATTGTTGTAAAGTGATCCACGGTGGGAGGACTTTCTCCCGCCGTGTGTATGATCTAGTGGCCTCAGCGAAGAAAGGCGCGCACAGGATTAGGCTCAATGACGAGTTTAGGCTAGATCTGAAATGGTGGATTGAGTTTGCCAGCTCGTTCAACGGGAAGGCCAAAATAATCGAACCATGCAAACCCTGCATCTCAGTCTACAGTGACGCGTCCTTGGTGGGATTCGGGGCGATACACGGGGAAGACTGGTTGGCAGGCGCCTTTAACATAAAAACAGGTAGGAAATTGGGGAAGTGGTTGGGACACCACTTCGCGGAGGCGAAAGGTGTGGGATGCAGGACGGACAACATAAATGTGCTAGAGCTATGGCCTATCCTGGCGGGAGTCCGTAGGTGGGGCCACCTATGGGAAAACAGAACAGTGATATTCGTGACTGACAATACCCAGGTAATGGCAGCCCTCAACTCGGGGAGAAGTAAAAATAAAACCACTATGACCTGGCTGAGGCTAATATTCTGGTTATCAATAAGACATAACTTCGATGTCCAATCGGTCTATATAAATACGCGAGACAACGTGATCTGTGACAGCCTAAGCAGGCTGGATGCATATAAAAAACATTGCACGCATACGAGATGCGGACACTGCACGAACCATGTGCTGCCATGACCTGTTTTCCTGTTGATTGCAGATTGGGGGCGGCTTACGCTGGAGTGTGCCCGATACGAGGGCGCCCACCATGCAGACTCGACAAAAATAACTAGATCTGTTCAAATAAAAGCATATTTTGAGTTCTGCGAAATCTTCGCGGACCAGTTGTCACCATACCCGTGCTCGACATCCCAGGCATGTCTTTATATATCCTTTTTAGCGAGACGTTTGTGCTACAATTCGATCAGGCAGTACTTGAGCGCACTCAGCAATCACTTGAAAGACGTGGGGGTGGGGGCCGTTGACTACACCAGTCATAGGCTGAAGAAGTGTTTAGCTGGGATACGTAGGATCCTGGGCGACATGCCGAAGCAGGCAGCGCCCCTATTACCTAGACACCTAAGGTCAATATTTAGCTTGATGCTGCACACAAGGGGGCACGTAGCGCTAAGAGCGGCCATACTGGTCTCATTCCGGGCCTTACTACGTAAGTGTCATGTATCAGAATCGGACGCCTCACTAATAAGATCCGACTTCGCATTCTACGAATGGGGTATGATGGTGAGGGTACGGAAGTCGAAAACTATACAGTACAGAGAACGGGTACACCTAATTCCCGTTTCCAAAGTCGCAGACCAGGCACTATGCGCAGTCTACTGGGTGAGAGAGCACTTCCGGGACGTGAGGGCGGGGGGGGACGCCCACGCGTTCAGACTGCCAAAAGGGGCAAGCTCCGTATCAATGCCTTACTCATTTTACTTATCATCGTTAAAGATCCTATGCGCGCGGGCGGGTTTGGACCCCCGCGACTTCTCTACACATAGCCTGAGACGGGGAGGCGCAACCTTTCTACGACTATGTGGCGCCTCCATACTGGAGATAAAAGAGAGAGGCGATTGGAGATCAGACGCGGTGTTCGAATATCTAAGGGCTTCGCTACAAGAGAGAATGTCAAGGGATATGCGGGTGGCCACGCTACTGGCCGGCCGATAATAACTAGCTGGTTTGGGTGGTTTGGGCCTTTTAGAGGTACCAGCCAGAGGTATAACTCATCCAATTGTATATATGTTAATGTCTTGTTCCTTTCTTGCTACGGCGCGTATTAATAATGTAGAGTGTAACATGTTACGCAAATATTATTAAAAGCTGAGGCTTCTATTACTTGGTGAAACGGTCCGGTGGGACGTTGAAGCCGCCGTGTTTGGGCAGCACTGAGCTGCTTTGATGCTTTGTGCAGCCCGCTGCTGCTTTGATGCTCCTGGGCAGCGCCTAACCGGCGCCGGCAGCGCAGCGCGGGCCTTCTGCGTCTGCGCGACTTTGCATTTGCATTCATTCGGCAGGTAAATTTGCTTCATGAATAAACGGAGGGGCCTTTTAGAGGTACCAGCCAGAGGTATAACTCATCCAATTGTATATATGTTAATGTCTTGTTCCTTTCTTGCTACGGCAACTTATGTATGCATCATGCTTGTGGTCTCAAGCACGAGATCCCTGCCCTGGGCGCTGTACCTAAAGGACATTATTTATATGTAGAATAATTAATAAAGGCAAATAGAAATTAGAGAACGAACATCAATATGTGCCCAAACTAATATCTAAGATTTCCACGGGAACTTAAAATAGCAGTAAATTATTTGTAGTACCATGGTAAGATTGTATAGAAATGTTAGCATAATAGAGCGTTTTCAATTGCCATGCAAGTCGTTCTTGGAGTACTCGATTCGTATTGACTATTTCCATCAAATACTCACTTCAGATGATTGTAATCTGTCAACATTGTACCTGTTTTAATTATAGCAGTTGCAATAAATAACATTTACCAATAAAATAATAGTGTATTTTAAAAGCGTGTTATGAATAAACCGAACTTGAAAATAAGCATATTTAAATTATGGTAACGTAGCGTTCTTAGTTTCCGGTTAATGTTTCTTTGGCCGGTATTAAATAATAGAAATCGATATTAAACTACTGTACATAATACTACATCAAATAAACGAGATTATCACAAAATAGTGTCGATAGTATACAGGTCTACAATCCCTTATCTAAAATCTATGGGGCCAGTTGTTTCACAATTCAAAGTTATCTGACTTCAGAATGAAAGTAGTAATCCAACATTACTGCAGTAAAAACTTATGAATCCTCACACTAAGCGGATAAATAAATAGTACAAATATGATTACAGTTTGTGCAGAGAGTAATAACCAGATAAATGAAATAATGGGATAATTATAAACCATAAATATTCTAGTACATTTTATTTCCAACCAAAAACATTTGGATAAACTGAAGCATGTGCAGCTTCAAACAGCTCATAATCAAAGAAATTTGGGGGGGGGGGGTCCAGTAGTTGCTTAAGTAGGGGAAATTTCAATCGTGGACGATTGGTCTTCCTCATTTCACTGCTCCTTGCCCTATCCTAATAATGCCGAGCGCCTGGCTAGGAAGCGACAAGTATACATTTTTAAGTCATTGGTTTGACTCGACCAGGGTTCGAACCCACGACCCCACGATCTACCAAACACGGGAGACGGACGCTCTAACTCATTCGGCCATCCCGTCTGGTGATCAATATTCACACTAAGTGGGATGAATAAAGACTGAATAACATTACAGATTATTTATATGTTGTATGGAGAGAAAAGAAACTTTTGGTTTGCGAAGCTTTTTGGATTTCACAATTTCGGATAAGGGATTGTATATCTGTGTTATACAGTACAACCCGGTTAAACCTGGCTCGGTTAACCCAAACGATCGGTTAATCCAAACTTTTTTCGGCGGCCCGGCAAAATACTACCATTTGTCATATAAAAAAGTTGGTTAAACCAAAGTCGGTTAATCCAAACAAAATTTTGGCCCCAGGCTACTTCCGGTATGGTTAAACCAAACTTTTATGTGGTTATAAGGTCATTTGAGACTTTTTTTATATGATAAATGGTAGTATTTTGCCAGGTCGCCGAAAAAAGTTAGGATTAACCGATCATTTGATTTAACCGAGGTTGGTTTAATGGATTTAAACTGTATATACATAAAGAAACAATAATCATAGTGTCCACATACATTGTACATTCATAATGCACCCCCGTTTTTGCAAAGCCAAGACAAAGTCAAAGCTCGGTTAAACCAATGATCGGTTAATCCAAGCACATTCCTAGGGTCCCTTCAAGTTTGGTTTAACGGGGTTATACTGTATACACATAGCTAATAATAGCAATATATGTGTAATGAGGATGGCGAAATAACGGATTAAGTAACAGATTTTGTGTATGTGAATGTACTTGGCATAGTGTTGTAGTGACTCTACCTACCAAATAGATATATCATTACTGAACTCAGGCCCTAAACATTCCAATCGAATGTGATGGTAAGGGTAAACTTAGGCTTCACATGTGAGAATTTAGTGATACATAATATATAATATACATTTACTTGTCTCACATCAAAGGCTGATATGTCATTAGATGTTGCCAGCAGGTAAAACTCTCTTACCAAAGGATACAACGAAATCACATTCTTAAAGAAATATGCTGAGAATTGAAATGAGTTTTAGGTCACAGGGGGGCGGGGGGAGGGAGGTTATGTCGTGACTTCGATTTACACCTAAGTAGAGAATTTTGATAATCTTAATTAAAAGTAAATAGCAATACATTTTCGATAACGACATAGTAATTGATATAAACATCAACGGAACTAGATTTTCTATAAACAATTCATCTTGCCAAGCATCCATACAAGTAGTACACCAACTGATGTGCTGATAATAAAATTAAACATCTTCTGAACATAATTTCCCTGTGCCCCCAGCTCTGCCAATTTGGATTTCCACCGATGTGTATAACTTACAGCGTCATCAAAGGCCGGTTGCTCTCATACCATGTCTATGTGGTGTGGGAGGTTAAAAATCCCTTGAGTCGGTAAAAGTGTAGGCTCGGGCTTTCTATCGACCAGCAGTGGAATGAGGAAGACCAGTCGTCTATGACTGAAATTTCCCCTGCTTAAGCAACTAATGGACCCCCCCCCCCCCAAAAAAAATTCTAAATGTATATCACTACATGTAAATCAATGGATGTAGAAATGTGCCGGCATCCACAACGGATACACCATTTCGACACCATTCAAGAAAATAACAATATAAAATTAAAAACACAATCTATATCTCGTGCACAGCACGGAGGAATATAATAGTCGGTGAACAAAATTCATTTGATGTTATTATAATCTTTAATTCTGATGATGAAAGGTACAGATCTATTTTAATTATGTGTTATTTCTAGGGTGGAGACATTCAGAGTCAAATGGTACCCAAAAAGATAACCAAATATCTATATATAATACCAAACGGTGGTTACGTTTTAGGGTAGTTCTGATCACTACTCCTCTGTTAATCGGCACTGCCAACACGCATCATCGTACTCCACTGATCCTTCGCCATGTATGCGTTTTTAACAGGGTTTTTTTTGTGTGCCTACCAACACATTTCATATTAATTTTGATGGTTTTTACTAACTTCGGTCACTTCGAGTTCGACCAGAGTGGCATCCATTTTGAGTCATGTAACTCTGAGTGTTGTTAACTCTGCTATTAGATAGCGCCACCAAAATGGTTGACTGCATAATGGTACAGATGGATTCCACCAGATGGCAGCACTACATTGAAACAGGACCATGTATGAGTCCAGAATATAGCAGAGAACATCGATATATATACAGAGCCTCTGAATAGAGTTAAGAGACCATGAATATATATATATATATATATATATATATATATATATTATATATATATATACATATATATATATATATATATATATACTGACCGTTCAACACAATATTGGTGAAGGGATTAATGCGGAGCCTAGCTTTAACCTGTGTGCAGCTAGTATATATATATTTCAGTCACCCATATATATGGGTGAAGGAAATTATATATATATATGGTGTATAAGCCATTATACGTGTATAATAAGCTGGAAGATCCATCTACTCCTCAGCCACTAAGTCATCGGCTGGTCACCTCCTCATTCAGTCATCTATTGGTACCTCATGACCTCCCCACGTGGCGCCACCTGCTCGCTCATGGCTCAGCGGCCGTTAACCCCACTCACTGTAATTTCATATATATATGCGTGTAAATTATCGCGGAGAAATACCATTTTTAACGTGCCAATTAACTGTTGCCATAATATAAGTAATACATGCTTCTTAAACTGGTGAATAGTTGACCCAAGGGGGGAATGAAATTAGTTTGTGGGTGATTGAAACAAGAGGGGTGAATAAAGGATGAATGAAAATATTTTGAGTGAATGACAAAAACGTAACAAAATTGAGTGGATGATGGATGGAATTTGGTGATATAGACCCAATTGTGAATGACACTGAAGTAGTTTTAAGAACACCGTACAGTATCTACAGCCGACATGAGCCAATCTTTGGTGGTACGACTTCCAAGAATCACAACTCCTTTCTTTTCTTCAATTAGCAATAAGACTATACTACAAATATATATAAACACTTCAATGACATCGGACTATTGACAATAGACATCGCCATAACGGATTTACTACCCAGGGACTTAAGGTGAACTAGGCCGCTGTGTACTGGCACCCCTCCCTTAAACAGAGCTTAGACGGACAGACAGTAAACATTCCCACTCGAACTGCTTCAGACCTAAATTGTCCATGTTGCGACTGTAACATGGGTAATTCTGGCGCAGAGGGGGGGGGGGGGCTGCTGGTGGCGCCGCCTGTCACATCGGATTCGAACTGCCGACCCTACCGGACTTCCCGGGAACTAGCCTGAACGCCGCCTACTGCCGGTGTCGCAGTTTGAGCGCCCTGCCAGTTTGAGCGCCCTTCTGTTGCTTCTGCGCATGCGCGGATTTTCTGACGCCTTCAAACTGCAGCATGTCGCAGTTTGAGCGCCCTACCAGAAAAAGTTAAATATCTCTAATACCACACCACCAAGAAACAAACTAATTGGAATACACATAGAAAACATGTTTAACAAAAAGATTATATTAAAGTGATAAGGTTAGAGTTCTGGATTTCTATTAATTTTAAATAAAACTAACGTGTTGCACTGCGCATACCGGCAAACTCAATGCATTTTCAATGGCGGTGAGCAATCTTCATACAGAAAACGTTAAATATCTCTAAAACCACACCACCTAGAAACAAACTAATTGATACGGTTAGGGTTCTGGATTTCTCTTAATTTTGAATAAGACTAATGCTTTGCACTGTGTGTTCCGGTAAACTCAAGGATATCAGTCTTTGTTTCTTATCTGACCACGGTAGTTTGAAACTGGGTAGAATTTGACGCATGCGCAGACGATGCTGTTAAATTCTGCGCATGCGCAGAAGCAACAGAAGGGCGCTCAAACTGGCAGGGCACTCAAACTGCGACACTGGGCTACCGCTGACCGGCACTTAGCCTCAAGACGCCGCTCGGATAACACAAGCTGACCCCCCCCCCCATACATAATTTTTCCCACCCACCTACCCACCCACTATCAAGGTGGCCAATGGGGAGGGTTGAGTGCCTGGAATAGAGGACGGACACACCGGGACTTACTGGAAACGAGTGCCGTGACGCAGATTGGGTAGACAAACGTAACCTCCTGCATAACTGAATAACGATTGAGTCGATTAAGACATTAGACTATAACCTGATAACCGCTATTATTGTGTTAGTAAGACATTGATTAGACTGCCTCTGACTAGTTTAACTTGTAACTACATTTGATACCTATTAAAGGCCATGTTATAGCAGTACGTCTCCGCGTTTTGAATTGTACATGTACTATTTGCCCGAATACCACCACACCACATACCGCTTAGCCGAAATACACTCAGTGTCACGTGTCTGTAATTAGGAAATAGCCCCATGTCATGCCTACAACAGAACCTTACTTAAACTTAAGCTGCATCGTCCGATGGAGCATCAAATTTTCAAAACCAAAACAATTATCTAGATTTGATCCTAGATATCTAACTTAGATACTGATGCACTTATTAAGCATTTTGTTGCCACATAGAAAGGGATAAAGCCAATTTAATAGAACCTGTTACTGCTGAAGCCAATGATTTCGAGAGTTTAATGGCTGGCACACACCTACCGTCTGTGCGCACCCACCTACCGTTTACGATTCGCGCACTAAAACTGACGACCCGACCCGACCCGACCCGTTTCCCGACTGGAGCGCTCACATATACCGTCCGTTTTCACGACTCTCCCTCCCTCTCTCCCTCCCTGTGTCTGTGTGTGTGTCTGTGTGTGTGTTACTCTGTGCCTCTGTGTGTGTCTGTGTGTTTTTGTGTCTCTGTGTGTGTCTCTGTGTGTGCCTCTGTGTGTGTCTGTGTGTGTGTGTCTCTGTGTGTGTCTCTGTGTGTGTGTCTGTGTGTGTGACCCTGTGTCTATGTGTGTGTCTCTATGTCGGTGTGTGTCTGTGTGTGTGACTCCCTCCCTCTCTCCCTCCCTGTGTATGTGTGTGTCTTACTCTGTGTCTATGTGTCTGTGTATGTGTCTGTGTGTGTGTCTCGGTGTGTCTGTGTGTGTGTCTGTCCGTGTCTGTGTGTGTGTGTCTCTATGTGTGTGTTACTCTGTGCCTATGTGTGTGTCTGTGTGTGTGTATGTGTCTGTGTGTGTCTGTGTGTGTGTGACTCTGTGTCTCTGTGTGTGTCTCTCTGTGTGTGTCTCTGTGTATCTGTGTGTGTCTCTATGTCTGTGTATGTGTCTCTGTGTGTGTGTCTCTGAAAGAGAGACACACAGACAGACACACACAGACACCCACACAGACACAGAGACACACACAGAGACACACACCCAGACAAAGAGACACACACAGACACACACAGAGACAGAGACACACACAGAGACACACAGACACACACATACACAGAGACACACACAGAGACACACAGACACAGAGAAACACATACACAGAGACACACACAGACACCCACACACAGACACCCACAGACACAGAGACACACACAGAGACACACACCCAGACATACACAGAGACATACACAGAGACACAGAGACACACACACAGCCACAGATACACACACAAAGACACACACATACACAGAGAGAGACACACACAGACACAGAGACACACACACAGAGACACACACATAGAGACACAGAGACACACACACAGAGACACACACATACACACACATATACACAGAGACACACATACAGACACAGAGACACACCCACAGAGACACACACAGACACAGAGATACACACACAGACACAGAGATACACACACAGACACACACATAGACACCGAGACACACATACAGACACAGAGACACACACCGAGACACAGAGACACACACACAGACACACACACATACAGAGACACACACACATACACACACAGAGACAAAGAGACACACATACATACAGAGACACACACATACACACACACATACACACACAGACACAGACATACACATAGGCACAGACACCCATACAGACACAGAGACACACACAGAGACACAGACACAGAGACACACACAGACACATACAGAGACACATACAGAGACACACACAGACAAAGAGACACACAGAGACACAGAGGACTTGGATGGCAAACGGACGTTGGGTATCACACATATACCGTATAAGATACGACTGACCGCTCACACCTACCGTTTCTTGAACGGCCCGATTCGTTTTCCGAATCCCTTGCGATTCCAGTTTTAAGGCCTAAAACTGAGTTTTAAGTCGCGAATCGCAAGGCTCTGGTGTGCTAGGGGGTCGCACACCTAATGACTAAAACCCAGTTTTACGTCGTAAACGGGCAGTTTTACGTCGTAAACGGGCAGTTTTACGTCGTAAACGGGCAGTTTTACGTCGTAAACGGGAGGTGTGCGCCTGGCATTAGTGTGCTTGCCAAAACTAATTTTAGGTGTTAGCACTTGAAATATCTCAAAATTAGCCATTTAAAATAAAAGTTACTTCTAACTAAACTAAGGGAGATCATAACAATCAATTTAATATATTTATCTCAGAAAATGACATAAATTCAAAACCATCGGACTATGCAACTTTAAATAAAGTAAATGCTGTTCTCAGAGGTAATAGGGCGTCATATTTGTTAAGGTTGAATAGTCTGATGAATCTATTAAATTTTCTAAACCAAAACAATTACCTACATATCCAATTCAGCTACTGGGGCCATATGCATGTGTCCGGGTTAGCGCTGCGAAGCTGGTTTTCGGCGAGTTTACCGGGTTAGCGGCGAAAACTCTGTATGTATGTGTTGGCGTTAGACAAACACCGCGGGCTTAAAGTCGCCTGCACTAACCCCAAGCCAAAGGATGGTTAACGTTGATGTTAGGGACCGATTAGGGCCAAATCTATTCAATGCGATCATATTTAACAGAATTACATATGCAATAAGTGAAATTTTATCAATTTAACCCTAAATTCGAACCGTTATTAACGCTGCCGCCGCATTGGCGGCGATATTAATAGTGTTGAATCGACGAATGTAAAGTAAACAAATCGCCGCATCGACGTCGATATCCATACTGTCGAAATCAACAAAACATCGCCGCCGCCGCATCGGCGGCAATGTATTAGGCCCAAATCTATTCAATGCGATCATATTTGACAGATTTACATACGCAATAAGTGAAAGTTAATCAAATTAACCCTAAAATCGAACCGTTATTAATGCTGCTGCTGCATTGGCGGCGTTAGTCATATTGTCGAATCGATGAATGTAAAGTAAACAAATAGCAGTGCTCTCCGGCTACAGGCTCACCACTAAGGCTGATACGTTAACTAACCCCGCCGCACTTAGGACACATACATACCCCGTGACACATCTGGAACACCGGCGTTAGATAACCCGGGACCCGCCTTTAACACTGGAGCCGATAAAAAGTTGCTCTTACATATGGACCCTGGTGCACTTATCAAGCATGTATTGTTGCATAGAAGGAATACTGACTCAATTTAATCGAACCCGTCATTGCTGGAACTGAATGTGCCTGGCATTTCGATGTGGGCAGCAAATTTAATTTCGTGCGTTTTCAGTTCAAATATCCCCTAAAGTCAACCCCTTAAAATAAAAGTTACTTCAAAGTAAAATAAAGTACGCTATTTATCCTACTCGCAAAGACACAATACGCCATATAGTATAATAATGATCAGCTTAATATATTTATATTAAAATTAGCATAATAAAACCTCAGATGAAAACAAAATACATCTTCCATTTAGGTGACATCCAAGCCTATCTGACACATTCTAATATCACATGCCTGGTTAAACAGAATGGAAGGGGGTGACATTGGGGTGTGGGGGTGAGGGATGGGTAGGGGTGGAAGGTCAATAGGCTATTTGCATAAATACTGTAAAGATTCCTCCAGTGTGTGTGGCGTGAGGGGGGGGGGGGGCACCCACCAATTACCCCGACAGCTGGGGGGTTTGGGGGCACTCCCCCCCCCCCCCCCCCCAATGAGCCACAGAGGAATAGATATATAAAGCATATGTTCACCTTGAATTCACACTCGTATACAGTACAACCACGTTAAACCAAGCTCGGTTAAACCAAACGATCAGTTAATCCAAACTTTTTCGGCAGCCTGGCAAAATACTACCATTTATCATATAACAAATTCGGTTAAACCAAAGTCGGTTATTCCAAACTATCGGTTAATCCAAACAAAATTGTCAGACCCCTGGCCACTTCCGGTGTGGTTAAACCAAACTTTAATGTGGTGTTCTCTGTGGCGGAGTGGTTAGAGTGTCTGACTTTTTTCTAGGTCAGACTCCTAATCTGAAGGTTGGTGGTTCGATTTCCCCATGCCCCCACCTCTGCCAATTTGGATTTCCACCGCTGTGGATAACTTACAGTGTCATCAAAGGCCAGTTGCTCTCATACCATGTCTATGTGGTGTGGGAGGTTAAAAATCCCTTGGGTCGGTAAAAGTGTAGGCTCGGCTTTCTATCAACAAACTGTCTAATGGTGAAAACAAGTCTATTCAGGCTTATCCACAATAGGCAGTATAAATCTTCAAGAAATCTGAGACTTTTATATGATAAATGGTAGTATTTTGCCGGGCCACCGAAAAACGTTTGGATTAACCGATCATTTCGTTTAACTGAGCTTGGTTTAACTGAGTTATACTGTATATATACATTTAAAAAAAACAATAATCACAGCGTCCACATATATTGTATATTGCATTCATAATGCACCCACGTTTTTTTGCCAAAGCCAAGTCAAAGTCGAAGGCAAAGCTCGGTTAAACCAATGATCGGTTAATCCAAACAAATTTCTAGGGTCCCTTCAAGTTTGGTTTAACGGGGTTATACTGTAATGCGTTATCCATCACATAAATGGTGTTAAACTATACAGTTTAAATACTCAAACAGGCAATAATGTATACAAAGTAGATTCCCCCTTTCGTGATGGACGGGATGCCTATATAGCATGGATGGATATGATGAGGTTGGTATTAAATCAGTTAGTATCAATATATTGTGCTCATACTTTGTGAACCTTATCTGTACATATCAAACAAAACATTGGTTCACACTGAAAGCAACAGACCCCAGGGTGCGGGGGGGGGGGCGTCGAGAGTAGGAGATAATGGCAACACTGTTACTGATGACATACATAAAGTTTCCTTACACAGTGAAACAAACATGTGCAGAGGACAATGGACAAACAGTTCATCAAGTATCAGAGTGTTTTAAAACACAAGAAAGTGGAGTGTTTGGGGGAGAGGAGGAACAATGCTGGTGTGAATGCACAACCGTGGTAACTGTCACAGTGGACTCCAGGACTCCACCATGCAGCTCTATGTGGTGTAGGCACAGCACTTGGGTATCACTCGAACACAGGTCAAGATTCCCAGTAGTTCTAGGCAGGACGGCGTGAGGAAATCCAATACAGATTCATATAAAAATATACCTCACATAGCTAGAAAAATACATGAGACATGGCTTGTCTAAGTTTTTAAATGCTAATTCATTGATGGGTCAGAATAGCTACCCCAAAACCTCAAAATACATGAGGCACGGTTTGTCTAAATTTGTTACTGCCAATTCATTTATGAGTCAGTATAGCCACATCAAAACCTCAAAATACATGGGACATGGTTTGTGTAAGTTCTTAAATGCCAATTCATTGATGAGTCAGCATAGCCACCTCAAAACCTCAAAATAATGCTCGACTGACAATCGCAACCTCTAAATCGCTTACTTGGCGATTGACGAAGCCAATAGCATCAAGGAGAAATAGCATACTGGTTAAGGTTGGATTGTTTGAAGCAGCATGGATGTCACGTGCATATGAGCACGAGATATGGTCCATCTCACCCACAGACCAAATAATAACACCATTACCTCCGGGTAAAAATGGTCCACTTTGTTTTTTTATAACCTCCATTCTTTGTTATGTGGATATTCAAGGGCTATATTATATATAAGCTATATTATAATATATACCTTATGGTATATCATATATATCTTATATAATATACAGAGCTATATAATACATAATAAAATATGTATTATATGATATACGATATTTTATATAATATATATCTTATATATAATATATCTTATATATAATATATATGTATTTTATATATATTTTATTTATAATATAGGCCTTGAAGAATGTCGATATCACAGCGAATGGAGAACTGTATACATATTTCCATATATTATATACACAACATATATTACATACAGCAGGGCTCGAAACACACCTATACCAAATACTATATATATTACGCATTATATATACTAGATATTGTATATATATATTACGTTATATATTCTAATATATATTCTAATTTATATTACACATATAGCGGACTTGAATGATAGTCTCATATCAATGTACTCTTTCAGGGAAAGAAGGCAGGGTTTTCTCCTTTTATGCAAATTTCTTATTCCAGTTTTAAAACATTCTTTATTGGTGAAAACAGACGGTGTCATCTGAAACATGAGCGAGTTGAGTCTGAGCAGACATTTACACAGACGGGATTTAATTCAATCAGCAGCCATTTACACAGAAGGAATCCGGGTCTTCACAGCACTGTTGAAGAACAGTGATCCTAGTCTGACATACCTTTTGCATAGGCTGCTGTGAAACACTGCGTGTCAATTATGGCGGGGAATGTGTTACTGTGCTATATTTGTAAACTATGGCATGGAATGTGTAACTGTGCTATATTAGTCAAATATGGTGAGGAATGTGTTACTGTGCTATATTTGTAAATTATGGCGAGGAATGTGTTACTGTGCTATATTTGTAAATTATGGTGCAGAATGTGTAACTGTGCTATATTTGTAAATTATGGCGAGGAAAGTGTTACTGTGCTATATTTGTAAATTATGGTGCAGAATGTGTAACTGTGCTATATTAGTAAATTATGGCGAGGAATGTGTTACTGTGCTATATTTGTAAATTATGGTGCAGAATGTGTAACTGTGCTATATTAGTAAATTATGGCGAGGAATGTGTTACTGTGCTATATTTGTAAATTATGGTGGGGAATGTTACTGTGCTATATTCGTAAATTATGGCATGGAATGTGTAACTGTGCTATATTAGTAAAATATGGTGCGGAATGTGTAATAGCGCTATATTTGTAAATTATGGCGAGGAATGTGTCACTGCACTATATTTGAAAATTATGGCAGGGAATGTGTCATTGCGTTATATTTGCAAATGTGTTACTGCACCATATTTGTAAATTATGGCAGGAAATGTGTCACTGCGCTATATTTGTAAATTATGGTGGGGAATGTGTCACTGTGCTATACTTGTAAATTATGGCAGGGAATGTGTCACTGCGTTATATTTGTAAATTATTATGTGGAATCTTACTGCCCTATATTAGTAAATTACGGCGGGAAATGTGTCTCTGTGCTATATTTGTCAATTATGACAAGGAATGTGTCACTGAACTGTGTGAGAATTAGATGGTCAGGTGGAGGGGGTGTATATTGCAGATAACGTAGATTTTGTGCGACTTGAGCTCGGGTCTTCTTTGTAAATCAGAACAAGGCAACTAGACATGTGTGAACTGACTGTAGGCTTCGCTATGTGCAGTTTTAATGAATGAGAACTACAGTAAAGCCTCTCTAACGAGCCGCCTCCACAGATCAACCACTCCCTTATATCGATCGCTTTATTTGGGTCCCAAGCGATCACCCAGACAATACCATCGTAATGATAAGAACAACTCCTTAAACCGACCACCTCCCTAAATGGACCATTTAAAGTCGGTTCCATGGTCAGTCGACTTAAAGCGGTTTTACTGTACTTCCATTGATATGATAGCGTAAACGTCGGGAACCAATCACGATAGGGAAACCACATTAAACTGGATCTATTCCATTTCAGCGAAATCAATGCCTATATTACACGCTAGGGGAAACAAAAGCACCCTGTTAAATGTGATGCCTGGCAGCACCTTAGAAAAAGAACCTAGGTCTATCCGTATAGCCAGCAATACAATGGTCGGGAGTTGGTTTCGTGGTCACGTGCCCATATGCTGCCGCCTCTCACTCTGTTTTATTTACAAGCGGTGTTAGTGGTAGAACATATTTCTCCCAGCGTTGTTACTCGACACACTCAGCCGGTACGGCGTCTGGTAGGTGGTGGCCGGGACGGACAAGTTGTATCTTCTGGAAGCAGGGGACGCCACCACCCGTGATCCATACACACCGGCTGTACCCTGAGCGAACAAGTGAACATGGTTACAGTATCAGGGGCACTAACATGTCAGAGATGGATGTACCACAGGGAACAAGTGGACATGGTTACAGTATAAGGGGCACTAACATGACAGTGATAGCTGTACCTCAGGGAACAAGCGGACATGGTTACAGTATAAGGGGCACTAACATGACAGTGATAGCTGTACCTCAGGGAACAAGTGGACATGGTTACAGTATCAGGGGCACTAACATGACAGTGATAGCTGTACCTCAGGGAACAAGCGGACATGGTTACAGTATAACGGGCACTAACATGACAGTGATAGCTGTACCCTCAGGGAACAAGTGGACATGGTTACAGTATCAGGGGCACTAACATGACAGAGATAGCTGTACCTCAGGGAACAAGCGGACATGGTTACAGTATAAGGGGCACTAACATGACAGTGATAGCTGTACCCTCAGGGAACAAGTGGACATGGTTACAGTATCAGGGGCACTAACATGACAGAGATAGCTGTACCTCAGGGAACAAGTGGACATGGTTACAGTATCAGGGGCACTAACATGACAGAGATAGCTGTACCTCAGGGAACAAGCGGACATGGCTACAGTATAACGGGCACTAACATGACAGTGATAGCTGTACCCTCAGGGAACAAGTGGACATGGTTACAGTATCAGGGGCACTAACATGACAGAGATAGCTGTACCTCAGGGAACAAGCGGACATGGTTACAGTATCAGGGGCACTAACATGACAGTGATAGCTGTACCTCAGGGAACAAGCGGACATGGTTACAGTATAAGGGGCACTAACATGACAGTGATAGCTGTACCTCAGGGAACAAGTGAACATGGTTACAGTATCAGGGGCACTAAGATGACAGAGATAGCTGTACCTCAGGGAACAAGCGGACATGGTTACAGTATAAGGGGCACTAACATGACAGTGATAGCTGTACCCTCAGGGAACAAGTGGACATGGTTACAGTATAAGGGGCACTAACATGACAGTGGTAGCTGTACCCTCAGGGAACAAGTGGACATGGTTACAGTATCAGGGGCACTAACATGACAGTGATAGCTGTACCTCAGGGAACAAGTGGACATGGTTACAGTAAGAGATGCACTCACACGGCAGAGATGATGTACCCTCTGGGAAGAAGTGGACATGGTTGCAGTATAAGGGGCACTAACATGACAGAGATAGTTGTACCTCAGGGAACAAGTGGACATGCTTACAGTATAAGGGGCACTAACATGACAGAGATAGCTGTACCCTCAGGGAACAAGTGAACATGGTTACAGTATCAGGGGCACTAACATGACAGTGATAGCTGTACCTCAGGGAACAAGTGGACATGGTTACAGTAAGAGATGCACTAACACGGCCGAGATGGATGTACCCTCAGGGAACAAGTGGACATGGTTACAGTATAAGGGGCACTAACATGACAGAGATAGCTGTACCTCAGGGAACAAGTGGACATGGTTACAGTAAGAGATGCACTAACACGGCCGAGATGGATGTACCCTCAGGGAACAAGTGGACATGGTTACAGTAAGAGATGCACTAACACGGCAGATATTGGATGTACCCTCTGGGAACAAGTGGACATTGTTACAGTAAAAGGGGCACTAACACGACAACGATGACTGTACCATCAGAGAACAAGTGGACATGGCTACAGCATAAGGGGCACTAACACTAGAGTGATGACTGTACCCTCAGGGAACAGGTGGACATGGTTACAGCAAAAGGGACACTAACATGACAACAATGACTGTATCCCCAGGGAACAAGTGGACATGGTTACAGTACAAGGAGCACTAACACGACAGTGATAACTGTACCCTCAGGGAACAAGTGGACATGGTTACAGTAAGAGATGCACTAACACGGCAGAGATGGATATACCCTGAGGGAAGAAGTGGACATGGTTACAGTACAAGGCGCACTAACATGACAACAATGACTGTACCCTGAGGGGAAAAGTGGACATGGTTCTATAAACAGATGCACAAATATGACACAGGTGGTTGTACCCTGAGGGAACAAGTGGACATGGTTACAGTATAAGGGGCTTGCTGTACCCTCAGGGAACAAGTGGACATGGTTATATTAAATATGCACTATCAGGGCAGAAATGGCTGTACCCTGAGGGAACAAGCGAACCTGTTTATGATTAAGGTGCACTAAGACTACGGAAATGGTTGTGCCCTGAGGTAACAAGCGAACATGGTTATGATAAAGGTGCACTGATAAGCAGAAGTTGTTGCATATTGAGGGAATAAGTGAGCAGAGTTATATTAAAGGTACACTAACAGCACGGAGGTAGTTGTACACTGAGGGAACAAGTGGACATGGTTAGATTATAGGCGCACTAACACGACAGAGATGGATGTACCTTGAAGGAACACGCAAACACTGTTATATTAAAAGTACACTAACACTACAGAGATAGTTGTACCCTGAAGGAAGAAGCGAAACTTATTATATTAAAGGTGCACTAACACCACTGAAATGACTATACCTTAGGGAACAAATGAACACAGTTATATTAAAGGGACACTAACAAAAGTAAAAAAGTAAAGCTTGTTTGACGTCTCTAGAGCACATTGATTTTTGTATCATCGCCTATGGATATCAAACATATGGTCATTCTGACATATAGGCTACTCTTTCCAATAAGCAGCAAGGGGTCTTTTATATGCATTTTCCCACAGACAGGACAGCACATACCACAGCCTTTGATGAAACAGTTGTGGACCACGGGTTGGAACGGAAAATAGCCCAAACTGCAAATGGGTCCACTGAGCGGGATTGATAGGATGACCTACACCTTCACAGGTGGGCATTCTACCGCCTGAGCCACGTCCTGCTTCCCAAATGTACACTATCATGATCATGATGGCCTTATATAATTCAAAAGTATGATGCTCAAACATGATTTCATAGCTGTTCATAGCTTAGAACTAATTAGTCTCGGGGGTTTAGAAATTGCTGGGCAGGGTGGTTGATATCTGTGGTCAAATAAATTAAATGCTCTAAAGTAGACATGCAATACATAATTACAGAAATCATCAAGCATAATTCATGGAGGTGTATTAATTTCACTTGTTAAATTGATGGCTGTGTATATGTACAGTTTTTGATTAGCAATTATCCTGATGTATATCATGCATAGTAATGTCACTTTGAAATAAATACCTGGAGCTGTTCTAGTTATATTATTGTTTAAAAAGCAATGAGATTAGCAATGAAACAATGTCAATTTACTTTATTGCGGATAGCATCAGGGGAATTTAAAATGAGGAAAACATTTACTTAATACAAGCACTTCAGAGAAGGGTGGTGCAGAACAATATGCTCTCCTGCTGTGCGTCTTAACTGATTAATGATTAATAGTGGCGATGCTTTACACTGGAGCATGGTTGACTAATTTTCCCATACTATTTGAAATGGTGAATGACATCAGTAAGCCTACTGGGCGTGAATAGGACATGTAAATCACTCTATTTTGATTTAAAAGAAGTCTGTGCTTGTCGAAATGGATGTACTTCCGATCAATTATAGTTTTGGTGGGTTTAAAAAAGAATTACAGCTTGGGAAAATTGTAAGCCATGCTCAAAACAATAAGCAATTACGAATCACTCTCACCTCACTAAGATTCCTTAGTAAACCGCTGGAAATAAAGAATTAAATTAGGACAGGTTGTGGGTACCAAGTAGCCTACTGTTGACTACTTCACATTTAGTTGTTGTTTTACGTCCTAGAACCATCTAAGGTTATATCAGGACGGGTACCGACTTGTGACAGTACTGCCCCACTGGGAAATCAGGCCACCAGCACCATGACCCGATATCCCACTCAGTCACATTATCCTGACACCGAGCTAACCAGCCCTTGCCCTATCCTAATAATGCCGAGCACTAGGCTAGGAAGCGACAAGCATAAATTTTTAAGTCATTGGTTTGACTCGACCGGGAACCAAACTCGCGAACTCGCGATCTTCCGCACGCGAGGCCTGCGCTTTACCGATTCGGCCACCGCGCCCGGTCACACATTTAGTAACTGGGTGTGTTTCAGGAGGATAATAGTAAATATAGTTTATGGTGATTGCTGTTGCTTTGTTTTCTCCTTGTTTATGGGAGCAACTATGTGTGTGCATGAGGGTGAGTGCTGTTTTCTTCAGAATACTTTGAATCTCTTAGAGGCAAACTCAAAACGTTCTGCAGTCTGGATGTCCAGGTCTATAACAAATTGCTCAGTACTATAAGCTTCATAGCAGAGCTCAGTTAAAACAGCGTTTTATCAAGTTTACCTGATTGTATATGTATAAACTAATTAACAAATGGTGACAATTTCAGCATATCATGAAGCTGTCATATTCATGTTAGGCACGGTCATGTTACATCGTGGGCATCGTTCGGTCATTTCCCAACTTCAGGTAAGAACAATAGATAAGTAAGGATATGCGCGCCTCTAAAAACAAAATATTCATTTAAAAGGAATATGAAAATAAATACACCAACACAACACTACAAACCGAGACATCAAGTATGGGATGGAGACATCAGGTTTTTCATGGGGCTTACTCAGTTGGTGGAATTATTTTACACACATTGGTCATAATGCTCGCATTGCGTTTGATGCGAGGGAAGGAAGAGACCCTCCCCCTCCCTCTCCTGCCGCCGCCCGGCTTTCTCACCTTCCCTGTCATCCCTCCCTCAGCTTTCTCCCACCTCGCCCTCTCTCCCTGCCCCGCCGGCTTTCTCACCTCCCCCGCTTTCTCGCCTCCCCGCTCCTTCCCTTATAAGGCCGCCCGCCGGCCTCCTTCAGCCATTTGCCTTCCAGCCGTCCTCCATGCACAAGCTCCTTTCTTCTCCACCCGCCCACCCAACTCTCCTCACATGCTAGTGGAGGGCTCATCGGCACCCCTCACCACGAACAATTAAAGCTACCCCCGAGCTCATTTAGTCGTAAGCTATACCTTCATCGCTCCTTATGAGCCTATTTACTCTTTCTTGCCTTCACCGCATTTTTACCTGTGTATATAGCTTGTGATTATTTGTTCCCTTTCCTGAGGCGTTCAATAAAGCGCCTTTTTTCCACCCCCGCCTTGCTTTCTTCCTTTCCGCGCATCATGTTGTGCGTCTAATGAACAATTTACTAAGATATAGAAATATATCTAATTTTCTTTTAACCGAAGCGATTTGTCAAAACTTTAAATGTTTACAAAGATAATGGATTTGAAGAAACAATACCACTAGTAAACAATTTAAAAACAAACTCTAGCAAATATTTTTGACAAGTTGGCGGTATTGTACAATGTGGCTACAGTGGAAGGGGTACAGCTTGTTTACTAAAGTTAAACAAGAAAACATTTTAGTCTTTTTGAGGGCAGCTGGACTGTACCACCTCATATAGTTTACTAAAATAAATTCTATCAATTATTAATCAAACTTTTTTTTTATATGGTAATTTGTTTACCTTGACCACAAATATATGATTGTGAGCTTTCTAATTTAATGAGTGTCTATTGGCACATAATTGATTGTCTGCTTTTACATGTAAAAGCGATGGTTTGAAAAAAAAAAAAAATTCTCGCCGTGAATATGGCCTATGCTGCCGACACGGCATAAAGCAACCACCAATCAATCAATCAATGCTTGAGCATTACTTTCAGTCAGGGTCTATAGGACCCCTTGGTAGTGACACACTAACTCCAAACAACAGGTGAGTGAGCTGGGTAACTCCCTTTGTTAAAGAACACCGGTGAGAGGGGTGGTGGGGGTAGGGAGTGGGTACCACGTCTATCTCAGACAAGGACGGGTAGGACATGGATACAGTACAGCGCAGCACAACAGTCAACTTGGGTCTTTTGTAGCTCATGGACACTTCCACTCTGGTCAGTTGTCCTCTGACATCACTCACCCCCCCCCCCCACCCCCCATGGCTACCATCACCACCCACCAGTCAACGGGTCATGTGTACAGAAATTGAGAATGTCACAACTCTTGATATGAATATTAATTGGACCATTAAGAAATGAACTGTTGACAGTGGAGATGGGGTCGGGTTAGGGGTGCACTCACTGATGCATACTGGAATATCGTTATGTTTAGTATCAAATTAACCTTACTTATACACTACTGATTTTGTAGGCTATAACCCTGCATCAGGCTGTCTAGAGCACCTCAGATTCCCTGGTGATCACCCATCCCATGGGATTTAATTCTGTGACAAACTGTCTGCTACCACAACTGTCTGTTAAACTTAAAGGGGTCCTGTATAGGCTGCTGAGACTGGAACTGTACTCTGCCAAATGCTCTCCAAGCACACTGATTCAGTTTGTGTAACTGAATAGGTGGAGGGAGAGTGCCACAATGGCCAGCATGCAAGTGCAACCGAAGGGGGTTCTCCAGTGTTCCCCGGTCTGAGGGGAACCAGATTTGGTCATATGGGGGGGGGGGGGGGGGAACTACATTAGGTCCTGTGATGAGTGTATCCCACCCATAATGGGATTCATATGTTACATTTGGAGTTTGTTTGTCTTCTCGGTGGACTATACCGGGTGACTTTAAAGTTACATACTCAGATGGTTTTGAGTTTCTGGTACATTTTTGTAGATCAATACATTCGGTTGATCATCATTATGTAGTTCACATTAAATTGAAATAGCTTTTATTTTAAAGGGTTAACTTTAGAAATATTTGAAATGAAAATACGCGAAATTAATGTGGGTGTGCACACCCAAAATGCTAGACATAGGCTCTGTTTATCCATTCTCTACCATAACAGAACAGCACAGGAACACCAGACCACAATACATATTTAATATAAAAAATAAGCACTAGTATCTAAGTTTGATATGTAGAATCGAATCTACGTAGTGCTTTGGTTTCGAAAATGGGATGCTTTTGTCGTATTATGCTACTTTAAGAAATTAACAATTGAGGGTAAAGGCAGAAGGAGGGCACTCACTGATACCTATTATAATATTGTCGTGAATTATCATGGTATAACAACTAAATCTTACGTATCCACGACTGAATTGGTAAGCTTTTAGTCTACATCGTGATGTCTATGGCAGCTGATATCTCCAAGTGGTCAATCAGCCAATAGATTTCATTGTGTCAAACTGCCCACTCTTCCCGACTGTCTGCTAAGCAGCGTTGCACTGTATGCCAATCAAAGAAAACTGGATTCACACGGGAGTAATTTCAAAGTAACATCATTATTTTTCTAAACTGAGAGAAAATGTAGGAAAGCACATCTATTCATCACATCGGGTTCACATCAGAAGCAGCATATGTGTATAATATATAAGCTGCTTTGAATGTACCGACTTAAAATAAAGACATTTTAAAAGCTAAAGTATCTCCAAATATAACTAATCAAATGATTAAATTAATTTAAAGTTCAGAGTGCTTAATGCTTTTTATTTTCTCTATTCAGATCGCATCAACTCAAATTTAATTGTCCATAAATCAATTGCCAGCTTCTCTGAGTGACCCTATGTGTGAGTAAACAATAGAAGGTTGGAGTGAGGTGGGGGTGGGGGTTCGGGTGGGGGCAATCAGAGGCAGGAAGACAGGCAGACACAGGCAGGCCACAGCAGTCGGCTCACATATATGGTGACGTCACTCAACCGCCTGGCCAGACTTAGCGCGGGGAATGGTGGGTAATCTAACGGACTTCCGGTGTGGAAGGACAACGCCGGTGTCACTCATCGTGTCCTACAAGTTAGAAAGGAGCATGTGCATTTTCCATCATCGACGACTATGAAAGTAATGAGAAACTCCTTCATGTCATTTCATCATTCTGTTAAAAGTCTTGACGGACATATCAAAGTTCCATTGAATCAATAGAATGCTTACTTCCCATGCGAGAGGTCATAATGTTCAACCCCCGGCTGAGTCCAAACCAAAGGCTTAGAATATTTGTAATTGTTGCTTGCTACCATATCTAGCGAAATAGCGAACGGTAGACAGGAAGTGTGAACACTTATTTGTCTCTCATTTTTGCTTGAGTGCAAGTAAATAAGCAACACAAGGAATAATTAGTAGCATGTGGTGAATAAGGAGTCAAATTTCCCTGGATTATCAGCCCATGCCCTTTCTTATCTGTTCTTGAATGAATTTATTGACTCGGCATCAATAACATTTTGTGGAAAACTGTTCCATATATTTATGATCCTGTTTGAGAAACTGTGTTGCCTTAACTTTGAAATGGCTCTGGGTTTTACTAGTTTGAGAGTATGGCCCCAACTGCCTTCTCTTTTATTCAAGGTGAAAAATTGGTTCATATCTATTTGATCAAAACCTTTCATAATTTTAAATACTTCAATTATGTCACTTCTTTTCCTTCTGAAGGAAAGGGTAGGAAGTTTCAATTCCCTAAGCCTTTGTTCATAGGGTAAGTCCTTTATAACTGAAACTAATTTCATTGCACGTCTCTGAACCTTTTCGACCTCCAGAATATCTTTCCAAAAAATTGGGCTCCAAATTTGTGGACAGTATTCCAAAATTGGCCTAACAATAGACTTAAATAGAATGAGAAAATTGTTCTTGTTGAGGCGATGGAAAGTTCTTTTAATTATTCCTACTCTCTGGTTAGCATTTGAGATGATAGTCCTCATGTGTTTCTGGAAGGAGAGTTGGGGGTCGAAGGTTACGCCCAAGTCCTTTTCATAGCTGTCTTGTTGCAGGACAGTGTTCTTCATATTATAGGCATAATGAGGATATTTTTTCCCATAATGAATAATTTTGCACTTCTTTTCATTGAAGGGTAATTACCATTTCTCGGACCAAGCAGCAAGTGTCTGAAAAGCTAGACATTAGTTTATTTAACCTGTTTGACAAAAACAACAAAAATATGGTGTTTTCATGGGACTTCTTTTGGTTTATTGGCACGGCGATTGTGTCAATTCCTGGTGTGCAGGATGCACTGATTAGATTGTTTCATGTATACTTAATGTCACCCTTGAGTTGAATTGAGAGGCATGGTACTGACAAAAAAAAGGTATTAAATGATAAAGTGTCAGGGGCTCAGGGGGACATATAGGTCCCCTGGCAGGGAAAAGGGTAAAAACTTCTTGTGGGGGTTGGGGTTGGGGGGGCGGGAGCTCCCCCCTGAAGCTATTGAACTTGCAGGATTTTAGAGGCAATTTGAAACTTCTATCAGCTTTCCGCGATTTCGTGGGGGGGGGGGGGGGGGGGGGGGGAGTACCATGCCTGACAGAGGCATGGTCAAGCAACACGTAAATTGTTCACTACTAAATTAAATCGAACTCTCTACTCACCGTGGGTGGTTGGCGGCCGGTATTGCTGTTCACGTTCGTCTCCGTCACTGATGAGAAACCCAAGTAGAGCCATGTGAGAACACATTGGTATTAAACGGACCCGGTATAGGCTGCTGAAGCCTGGTACACACCTCCCATATACGATTCATGCGCTAAAACTGACTGCCCGACGCGACCCGTCACAACCCGACCCATCCCGATTCCCGACTAAAACTGCCCGATTCATTTTTTTAATCTTATAAGATTCCAGTCTTAAGCCCTAAAATTGAGTTTTAAGTCACGAATCGGAAGGCTCATGTGTGTTAGGGGGTCACACACCTAAAGACTGAAACTGACTAAAACTCAAACTTAGTCACGAAACGGGCAGTTTTAGGTTTTATACGGGAGGTGTGTACCGTTAGATACAAACCATACTCTGACAAATGCTCTCCAAGCATACCTTTGCAGGTTTTCAGTTTATGTAATTGTATACGTGGGGGGAGAGTGCTGAAATTGGTTGCTAATGTTGTGTTGTAGTTAGTCCAGCAGCACTGACAAGGCTTTTAGACAAGCATATAGAGAAAGATGTTAGAATTTGCAATCTAAAATGCTAAATATAAAGTTCAAATGTTTATTTCTCATAACCAGCTACTTTTTGTGTGAATAATTGATTAAATCATGTAGATTTATGGACTTTTGAGAGCTTTCTGTGGCTGCCATCTTGGTGGTTGCCATGGCATCCCCCTGGGTGTGGGGAACCCCTCTAGGTCATGTGATGAGGGAATCCCACCTATGATGTCATTCATACATCCCATACCTCGACTCTCCTCCCACAAGTTGAGTTGCATGAACTGAACAAACTAAGCAAAGGTATGTTTGGAGAGCTTTTGGTGCTGGATTTGTTTATATCTGGGTGAGATATACCCGGTGACTTTAACATATGTGATTAGCACACAGACCATCTCGCTACAAAACAGGTGAGGCGCTTCTTTATGTGTATTAATATGATTCATCTGAAACTCAAAGATAGGCAAGGCGATATCACTGGAACTTCAGAATCCATTTTTGTCTGGTATTTATTTATCTCTATCTCTGTAATGTAACTATTTTGACCATCAAGAGTAGGGTTTTCTGTATTTGGCGACAGCATGGCATATTTGAATGACAAGTTATCTAATTAAAGATGAAAGGTTTAGCAATATGTGTGTCTTATTTACTTCTCTTTTACATTTATCGGTGCCGGGTCCAGCGTGTGAAGTAATACTTGCAGTCTAAGTATTGCTTCTGACATTAAAACCAATTGGTTAGAAGGTAAGCATAAATTTTCCCTAAATAGATATATTTGGATCTGCATATATCTATTCTATGTAAATTACTCCCTGCAATGAAACTGTCAGGGATGAAAGTGGTCTCCGGCTAAAATCGCGGAAATCAGGCCCCCAACGGCAAATTTCCACGATAACGGGGATCTTCTCCCATAGACTTAGCACTGTCAGGGATTCGCGGAAAAATACCGGAAGTCAGTTTTCAACTAACCTTGTTGTGACTGTATTATCACACATACCGGACTCGCTCTTGTTTGGGTTTGATGTTCTAGCAACATCTAAGGTATTTTAAAAATGGGATTCGAACTCCCCCAAATGTTGTCATATACATTTTTTTTTTAATGTCTAAAGTTAATCGGTAAATATAAATAATCGCGGAAATCCGCGAAACCGCGGAGATCTTTCATCCCTGAACTGTCCATACGTATCCAGATATATTGCATAGTCTGTACACTTTACAATTATTTACACTGGGTAGCTCTATAAATGAAAACAAATGCACCTATCTAATTGTCGAACTTACGGAATAAACAGTGCATAAGGTGGCATATTAATACATTATAAAAGAACAAACTGATGCAAACATCCTGGCCGGTTCAAACCAAGAACTTAAAAATGTATACTTGTTGCTTCCGAGCCAGGTGCTCGGCATTATTAGGATAGGGCAAGGAGCAGTGGAATGAGGAAGACCAATTGTCCGCGATTGAAATTTTCCATGCTTAAACAACTAATGTACAACAACAAAAAAGTTTGCATGCTCAATTTGAAATTATATGAACGCCAATTATGTGAATTATATTAAAAATGCAAGCACTCACAAATGTAAGCCTCCCCAAAAGGCTAATATATGAATTGAAATGTGTATTACATCAATATGGACGAAAATACCTAAAGATGGTTGCCATGCGAGGTTTAGCTCATTATTAAGCAACAAAATGAAACAGGCTTAGTCACCAAATGCTAGACACGAGGTCAAGCGTTATCTATGGAGAGGCAAAGATTAATATGTCAATGATGTGAAACATTTACAAAAGATTTAGTTTAAGCAATTAAAAAACCAGTGTAGCACATAATTGCTATTGGACACACACATTTAGGCAAGGCAATTACAATTTCGATTTTGTTACTTGACTACTTTCCAAGAAATATATCCTATTGCAACTGCCTTTCAAAAAACATCTAGTTATCTTATTAGGTCCGCACATGAGTAGACTCAGGTTGTGGAACATTTAGCCAATACAAGTAACCTGTAGGTAATTTAGCTCCACCGTATCCTAATCGTCCTTGCTTAAAATATATCTTTAATTTAACAACTCAATATAGTTCTAGATTATATTGACCCAAAATAGTTTTTTTTTTAAAGATTCTGTTGTTTAATTTAAGTAACAATTATCCAGCTAGACCTGTAGCTGAAATTTAGATTATTTTCTTAATTAAAGGATATAGTTCCTATTGTCTACTTTAACTATTATTCAGGTAGACCTGTAGCAGAAACTTATATTATTGTTCTTAAAGTTGCATAGTCTGATGGTTTTGAATTTCGGTATTTTTTTCTGAGATAAATATATTAGATCGATCACTAGTATCTACTTTACATTAGTTCAAAGTTACTTTTATTTTAAATGGTAAACTTTTGAGATTTTTTGCGTGCAAACATGGAAAATTAGTTTTGGAAAGCTTGCCAAAACTCTGACACCAGAGACTTCTGCAGAAACAGGTTCTGTTAAATTGACTCAGTATTGCCTTCTACGCAGAAACAAATGCTTAATAAGTGCATCAGTATCTAAGTTAGATATGTAAAATCAAATCTAGATAATTGGTTTGGTTTTGAAAATTTGATATTTCATCGGACTATGCAGCTTTAATTAAAGCATATAGTTCCTAGTGTCTACTCTAACTATTATTCAGCTAGACCTGTAGTGGAAACTTAGATTATTGTTCTTAATTAAAGCATATAGTTCCTATTGTCTACTTTAACTATTATTCAGCTGGACCTGTAGCGAAAATTTACATTATCTTTCTTAATTAAAGGATATAGTTCCCATCGTCTAAATTAACTATGGTTCAGAGAGACCGGTAGAGGGAATTTATATAAAATAATAAATAAAACTATTAATTAGGGCATATCTGCAGGGAAATATATATTATTTTTTCTTAGTTAGAGTATATAGGTACACAAATTATAAACAAATATTTAACCCATGATTAATTCCAGTACCTTACCCGCTCCAAATAATTAGCATTAGAAAGGCAATAATACACATTAAATGAAAAGGAGAAAATAAAAGTGTGTTGGGAAGTTACAAACTGCATATCGGGGAACTTTGCTGAGCATTCGCGACAGTCGGACACAAATAAATCCTGGCACCCCTCTCTCATGTACCGATCGATCATGCAGCAGTTTTTAATGCGTAGCTCTAACCAAAGCGATATACCAACACATTGGCAGTTGATTGATTGCAGCTTAGTGTTGTAGATGTGCACACTATGTTAGTATGTTCCGCATGCCGAAAACTCTGAGTTCATCAGGAAAAGGGAAATAGACGACTTTGTCAAAACAGGGACCTAGCTTGGGGTTTCAGATGGTACGCAGATGGAATAAAAGGCTATTGGAATTAAATGCGATAAAATAAAATAAAACATATATTTTAATAATAATGATAATAATAATAATAAATAATAGAAACTGCAATGTCAGGTGGTACACATCTGCGTACCTGGAAGCTAGGTCCTTGTTTTCGCGTCGAAAATTCCCAGTTCACTAGGAAAAGATAATGTGTAGAACAGGGCTGCGTTCACGGATCGCCTCGGAGGCACCTCGGAGAAATTCCTGACATCACGCTAGTCTGAACGACTTTAGCTGGTGGGTGCCTCGAAAATGACGGCCTCCATAGGGTACAGCCATTTGTAATCGAAAAGAAGAGTTCTGATTGGCTGAAACCACTGAATTCGGCGGCCATTTTCGAGGCGCTTTTTGTCTCCTGTCAAAAAAGGGAGACGTCTCCAAGACGACTCGGAGGTGTTCCCTGAACGAATATAGGCCAAAAAGACGTCTCGGAGCCGTCTCAGAGTCGACTCGGAGGTGTACCCTGAACGCGGCCCAGAGTTCGCAGGCGAGTTGCGACGTCACAACCATCGTGACGTCACACACTTACATCGTCGGTATCCGCTGAAGTTATCATCGCCGTCTGTCCACTTCTGGTAAACATAGATTTCCCGTTTCTCTGCTGCAAACCAACAGACATGACTAGCGAACCCATGATGAAACTCAGCTCTGGCGAATCAGTGGGGACACGGGCAACACAAATAAATCCGAACAGGTCGACAGTTATATGGCCAGTATCACGTCCAAAACACCGGTTCTTGTCCGATCACCGAAGGTAATCAGCGTTGAGCCTAGATAAAAGATCCACCCCTATCCAGAGCAGGGGTGAATGACAACCCTGTTTAAATCCGAGCAAAAACTTAATTTTGGATGTAGTGGTTCCAGCTTGCAGTGTCTATATCTATATTGGCAGAGTTGCTAATACCCCCATCACACCAAACTAGTTCTCAAAACATCTGACCCCGTTCTAAAACGGGCTGTGATCTGGGTAGAACATGTAATACCCCCATCACACCAAACTAGTTCTCAAAACGTCCGACTCCGTTCTAAAACGGGCTGTGATCGGGGTAGAACGTGCAATACCCCCATCACACCAAACTAGTTCTCAAAACGTCCCACCCCGTTCTAAAACGGGCTGTGATCGGGGTAGAACATGTAATACCCCAATCACACCAAACTAGTTCTCAAAACGTCCGACCCCGTTCTAAAACGGGCTTTGATCTGGGTAGAACATGTAATACTCCAATCACACCAAACTAGTTCTCAAAACGTCCGACCCCGTTCTAAAACGGGCTGTGATCTGGGTAGAACATGTCATACCCCCATCACACCAAACTAGTTCTCAAAACGTCCCACCCCGTTCGAAAACAGGCTGTGATCTGGGTAGAACATGTAATACCCCCTTCACACCAAACTAGTTCTTAAATCGTCCGACCCCGTTCTAAAACGGGCTTTGATCTGGGTAGAACATGTAATACCCCAATCACACCAAACTAGTTCTCAAAACGTCCGACCCCGTTCTAAAACGGGCTGTGATCTGGGTAGAACATGTCATACCCCCATCACACCAAACTAGTTCTCAAAACATCCGACCCTGTTCTAAAACGGGCTGTGATCGGGGTAGAACGTGTAATACCCCCATCACACCAAACTAGTTCTCAAACCATCCGACCCTGTTCTAAAACGGGCTGTGATCGGGGTAGAACGTGTAATACCCCCATCACACCAAACTAGTTCTCAAAACGTCCCACCCCGTTCGAAAACGGGCTGTGATCGGGATAGAACATGTAATACCCCCATCACACCAAACTAGTTCTCAAATCGTCCGACCCCATTCTAAAATGGGCTGTGATCGGAGTGGAATGTATAATACCCCCATCACACCAAACTAGTTCTCAAATCGTCCGACCCCATTCTAAAATGGGCTGTGATCGGAGTGGAACGTATAATACCCCCATCACACCAAACTAGTTCTCAAAACGTCCGACCCCATTCTAAAACGGGCTGTGATCGGGGTAGAACGTGTAATACCCCCATCACACTAAACTAGTTCTCAAAACGGGCTGTGATCTGGGTGTCTGGTAAGACAACACCAACACTACAGCTGGCCAGCATTGAAAACAAGCATGGGTACTCGGGCTTACATGCTATGGACAGTATAAATACAGCCTCAATAATTAAAAAAAAAAAAAAAGAACATGTAACTTTGGCCTTGATGCTACTTTGTTCATGCATCATCATCATCATCATCATCATCATAATCATGCTGTCGGTCGCGATGCGACAAAGACTGCTTTCATTACTTGACTGCCGCTCTCCATTTAGCTCTCTGCTGTGAGAGTGATGTTCATGAGTCGGTCTTAATGTCTCTCAGCTTCAGGTTTCTCTTGATGGTACATTTCATGAAAGCTGCCTGCAAAAGTGTTGAAGTGCTGCTGGCTTTTGCAAGTTACCAGCGGCACTCTCTCGGGGAGCAAATAGAGGTTTCACACCAGCAAGAACATGTCAAGACAGGCGCAAAACTATTTGTCCCTGCGGTGGCTGGTAGGGAAATGTTGGGAGTTCCATACATCAACCGCCCTTAATGCTGCCACAGTGACATGGTTTTCTGTTTAGGGTTTGCTCCCATAGCCTTCGGTTCTGTCAAGAACCTGTACCACAAGGCAGTGGTTTACAACTCTGCAGGGCAGGGGCATCAAACTCCCTGAGGTGTTGCAATACCGGCTCACATGTATGGTTTGTTGTTCATGCAATTGATGCCTGATTGCACCACGTCCTAACACGTTCCTAGTACGATCAAAGTACGGCAATTCTGTTTGTAGTACGTTTGTGGTACGTCCATCTTCCTTTTAAGTATGTTGTCACACCATCAAATTAATGAACGGGATGGTCACAAGAAAGTTTTGAGCATGCTCAAAGTTCTGGAGCACCATTCCGTCCTAGCGCGTCCATTTCGTTCATAAAAAAAACACCATAAAAAGTTGCTACTACGTCTATTCCGTTCGCACACAGTTTGAGCCCGTTCGCAACATTTTCAAGAACGTAGTGGGAACTAGTTTGGTGTGATGGGGGTATAAGCTAGTCAAGAATGCAAAAAGAATACCAAGATGGCAGATATTGGATGCTCTTGATTAGACTTTTGAAGTCTATTAAAGCTGCTTAGTCCGATGAAGCATCACATTTTCAAAATCAAAAAAATATCTCAATTTGATTCTACATATCTAACTTAAATATTGGTGCACTTGTTAAACATTTGTCACCACATAGAAGGGAATACTGAGGCAATATAATAGAAGCTATTACAGCAGAACCCTATGGGGTCAGAGCTTCGGCAAGCTTGCCAAAACTAATTTTGCTTTTTTTCACTTCAAATATCTCAAAAGTTAGCTATTTAAAATAAAAGTTACTTCAAGTGAAAGTATGGGAGATTATAACGATCACCCTAATATGTTTATCACAGAAAATGACAGAAATTCAAAACCCATCGGACTATGCAACTTTAATCTACATGATTTCATAAAGTCTTTACTCGAAAAGTAGTGCAGGCTATGACACGTAAGTAATAGAGCAACTTTATTCAGCATGTTAGATTGTAAAATGATATTGGCATTTCCATAAGTCAGACTCCCGACACATTTTACACAGAGACAACGTAAATTGAGCCTAGCATTATAAAGCAGTAAATCGCAATTAAAATATTCTTCGCAAAAGTTGTACGCTGACTCTCGCAGTAGAAGTATGTGTGTTGCTTCTTAGAGCTACACCGTGCGTTCTTTACATCCGGTCTTATTGTATAATACAAGAGCACTGAAGGTGTAGTTTTTCACCATACAGGCTAAATATAACTTATTCAATTAACAGCTTAACACTAAGTGAAGTGCTCAGCGAGGAACAAAGCGAGGTCTAATGACATAACACTATTGGACTTAGGATTAGCCATTTAGGGAGATTGCCCCCCCCCCACCCCCCCCCCCACCCCAGAAAGAAATGTCACGTTGGACATCAGTATGTCCGGGTATATGCACATGCATTGTAAACGAAGTAGGTCATGATGACCTAAATGGCTATATAAGGAGCATTTTGGGCATTGACCACATATATTCCATGGGTAGTGACATCATTCTATAGAGGTGTATGCTACCATCGATTAACTTTCAGATATGGATCTTTGGTGTGAAAAAAAAGACTTACACATTGTTTTACTTAATTGGATTTTTGTGTGTCTGTACTTAGTCTTTATAACTGAAAACATTCAAAGTTAAAAGCTACATGGTATAAACCTTTTCCCAGGCAGCTACTATTCACATCAGTTCTTGTCATTGTAAGCTAAGAAGAGGGCAGGTTGGTGTGGAAATCCTTTATAAGAACTTTTCCCACAGACCATGCAACACAGAACAACAGTTCTTCCACTTGCTTCAGAAGGCGGGTTGGTGGTGGAAATCGGCTATTGAGACCGGACAGAAGAATCCAGCAGTCGACAGTATACCACCCACGGCAGATGGCGCTACCACTATACCTATTCATTAACTGTTACCACAGCACTGCGCTACTAGGCCGTGTATCCTTAGACAGTTCCCTTGTGGCATGTTCCCCTGTGGCATGTTCCCTTGTGGTATGTTCCCTTGTTCTGTGGTTGCTTGTGACCTTGTGATGTACCACACAGACAATGAACATGATCATTCTCTATGTTCCCTGCACAAGGCAATACGGTCCCTGGGTTCAACATATGGGAACGGCCACTAAGCAAAACACAGGTTCATTGTCTGTGTGGCGCATCACAAGATCACAAGCGAACACGGACCAAGGGAACAAGCGACATGGGAACAGTCTATGGATACACAGCCTTACAAATTACAAAGCCAGGTGCTGTTTGTATATGGTGTTAGCTATTTCACCTATGTTTGCCTAGCACTAAGCACTTCATCTAAACATATACCAGATCCAGGAGTGGCCGTAAAGCCGAGCGCGTTCTGCGGCAACTGCCACCATCGGAAGCACACCTTGGGCTGGCCTTCAGACCACGTGTAAAACCAGTTAGTGTAGTTCTAGAGCCTTAACTTCTAAATTAGACAAATTGGACGAACGTTGGTTTGCAATAAAAAAAAGTCAGTCTTACTTAATATGATAGTCAAATAAAACAATTGTTTACACACACACAAAAAGAAGAAAAAGAATTAGTTGGAGGAAAACATACACCGACCTGTATCTACTTCAGACATTTCCAAGCACATTGATATATACAGACATTTTGTGTATTAAAATAATACCATCTCAGGACTAAAAAATCATGTTATGGCAACTCAACCAACAGGGAACACATATATAGGGAGGGTGATATAACACAGCATGTCGCTGTACAATACCAAATAGAACATATCGCAAAACTCTTACATTTTAGCCGGTCGTTGAGTCGTTCAAGTGATTGTAGCAGTCGCTGTTCTTCTACAGAAATTGCCGTCGGTGGAGCTGAAGATAAACACAGAGGCATAGGTAGATTTTAAGTAACACAGCAGTGTGTATTACTAAGTAACCCGCCTACTACACGACACTACACTACACTACACTGCACACCTTGCATCGCGAACAGTTATACACTGTTGGTTTACATACAACTTGCATTTGCATACAACACACTTCTATAATTTGAGATGAGACAAACAATATACATTTCAGCATCTTCTCCTCAATACAATAATAGTGACATTTTAATTTGATATATAGAACATATGCGAAAGGTTGTCTTCAAGTAATCCCAGCATGATCATTTTGTAATAACAGTCCTACTTACAGCTAGCTCTTATTAACAAACCCTTAAGTAAATGTGACCATGTTTTAGTGAAGAGTAAGAACGCACTCAGAAAAAAAAGGTACGGTGTAGTTAGTTGAAGAAAACGTGTTGCAACCAGTCACTAAGTGAGCAGCAATGCTTTGGGAGACCAGAATTACAGTGACCAAAGATCAATAGATGCATGGCTGCCGATTCAAAAGTATATATAAAAGCTAGTAAATGAATATGTGGAGGGTCAGGGACAGAGACGGTGAGGGGGTGAGGGTGTATATTGGTGTTGTACTTGTAGGTAGCAGGCAGGAGTGGATTGGGGTAGGGGTTAAGGGTACGGAGGGGAGGGGGGCAGGGGGGGGGGGGGCTGGACGAGGGAGGGTACCTTTATGGTGCGATTTGTTGGTGTTCTGGCTGGACTGTCGGATAATCATCTGGTCCACGGCATTCTCCAGCGTGCTGTCTGAGAGGGATTGCTGGGCCAGTACCTCCGCCGCTAGGAAACCCTTCATACTCTCCGACACTGCAAACAGCAGCGAGACCCGCCAAGCTTAACACGGACCGCTGGTGACCAGAGCAGAACACAGGCAGGCGGGAAGGCAGAGAAGTCGAGATCCTATCTACCAAGTAACGCGGGTTAGGATACTGACTAGACAAGTGGCTTCGGTCTACTTCCAGTCAGAACAACTGCCTTTTGAGGTTTGGATGGATGCAATGGCTGTTTGGGCATCAATTCCAAAACTCAACTGGTGGCGCCATCTGCAGTATTGCCGCAATACTAGGAAGTTCCAGCTGTCGCTTTGAAGGCTGCCACCAAATGCAGATGGCTATGTACTTGCCACAATCTAATGCTAGGTACACACCTACCGTTTACGACGCGATTCACGCATAGGATCTCGTTAGTCGTTAGGTGGGTGCGGACCCCTAGCACACCAGATGTCCGCGATTTGCGATTACAACTCAGTTTTAGGGCTTAAAACTGAAATCGCAAGCAATTCGAAAAACGAATCGGGACGATTGCAAATCGGTAGGTTCGTGCGGTCGGTCGTATCTTAAACGGTATATGCGTGCTAGCTGCCGACCGGTCTCTTTTGAGTTTTAACGAACAACCAATCGCCGGGCCGGAAAACGCTCATGTGACGTTGTCCATACACAACTGATAAAAATGCGAGGTTGAACGGGGCGCCATCTCTGATGTAAATGTAGTTCGCGCAAAACACAGCGGATGCGTGGATCGAAGTCGAGAACACCGACGATATATGTACGGACTGCGCAAGGAAATTCCATAGAGAGACTCAGGTTCATGCAAAACCCGACCCGGATTCATTGCTCGTTGCAGGGATCGCCCCCCACGCCCCTGCTGCCAGGTGACGGAGAGAAGCCCCCACACTACCCAACTGGCAGGGGAGGGGGCTTCCATAGAGAAACTCAACTCCTGCCACAGAATAATGCCAGACGGCGCTCAGGTTCGCGCAAAACCCGACCCGCGGCAGGCGCAAGGAAACTGCTAGATGGTGCTGATGGCGACGTAGTTCCTGCAAAACCCACCTGGTGCGTGCACCGTAGTCGTGAATCGGCGCAAGGAAAGTGCTAGATGGCGCTGATGGTGACGTAGTTCGCACAAAACCCACCAGGTGGGTGGCTCGCAGTCACGAATCGGACGGTATATGTGCGCACGCCAGTCGGTATATATGCGCATCCCTTATCTTCAGTTTTAATCGCGATCGGGTCGCGTCGGGCGCAAAGTTTTAGTGCGCGAGTCGTAAATGGTAGGTGTGTACCTAGCATTAGGGTTGTTACATATTAATAACACACACGTGTATGTATTAATGGGGAAGGATCCAGAGTGAACAAGGTTTGCTAGATAGGATCTCAACAGAGTGCTTTTTTTGTGCTTTTATAACATTAAAAAGATTATATAATGCTGTGCGAAGTCGGCTAGTATGTGAACTAAAAACCCAAACCAATCAGTCGACTCGTATCGAAGGGAAGGGGGAAATGAATTACGTGAAAGTAGTTCGATGAGGAAGGAATTGTGTTGGTGAAATACGGCTCTCCCCAGTGCTGGCACCAAGCTCTTTGAACATGCAACTAACTCCACTCCCCCCGTTACTGCAGGTCTGCCTTACCGTCTCCGTTCTGGCGGTCTGCCATCACGGCGGCGGGGCCCTGCGCGCTGTACATGGGCTGGTACGTCGTGTAGTTGCCGCCCGGCACCGCGCTTCCCGGCGGTGCCACAGTCGCCGTGCCGGCCGGGGCCTTCCGCTGCGACAGCAGCCCTGAGGAGGGCCGGCGGCCGTAGGTGTTGAGCTGGTCCATCGACACTTTCCGCCGGCCACTGCCGTTGCTACTGCCGCTGCCGTTGATGCTGGGCTCACGGCCGAGCGTCATCGACGTCCCGTCCTGCTGGACGCGTCCGGAAACCGGCAGGTGCGGCGCCAGCATGCTGCCGTCAATGTACTTTGGGTACGTGTAGGACTGCGCCCGGCCGTTCGTCGAGCCCTGGTCGGACACGTCCTGCGAGGAGCCGGTGGACGAGCGGCTGAGGCAAGTGCGCACCTTGTCCCACAGCCAGTTGATCTCGTCGTCGGTCGGCGTGCGGTCCAGCCGCAGCCCGTTGCCGTCGTACACCGGGCCGTTCGGCAACTTCGGCGGGCCGACCCCGCCGCCGCCGCTGCCGATCCCGCCGCCGCCGATCCCGCCGCCGCCGCCAACTCGCGGCTCCGTGGCGGAGGAGCTCGGCGAGTCTGCGGCGTGGTCATCGAGTGGCATCTGTTTGTGGACGATGACGCGAGAGGGCGCCTTCCGCATGAAGGGCCTCCGTCGGCCGGCGCTGGTGGCGCGGGTGGCCCGCACCGACTGGTCCACCGAGGGCGTCTTGGTGGACACGCGAGCAGAGGACGGGCGCGGCGGCTTGCCGTTCACCAACTTGTTGGTCTTCATCACTGGTGGGAAGAAAGGAGCAGAAGGGAGAACAAATACAGATAAATTAACACAACCAGAACACAGCATTTGGCGTCAGTTCGTTAGTTGCCATTGTCTTGATTGAGTCATTTTCATTCTCAGGTTCATTTTGCAGTGTACAAAGAAGTAATAAATCAGGGATGAAAGTGATCTCCGGGGAAAAAAGCGGAAATGCTGATATTCTCCCGTTTAACACTGTCAGGGAATCGTGGAAAATTTCCCGAAGTCGGGTTTCATATATATTGGTATACACTGATAGTGCTGCGCCGTTTGAAGCATGTATAGTAGTAGTATACACTGATAGTTCTGCGGCGTTTGGAGCATTTAGTAGTGGTATATGCTGATAGTGCTGCGGCGGCTGCACCACCTATTAGTATAGATCTACGCTGATGGTGCTGCGGGATTGAAAAATCCCGGAAATCCGCGGAATCGCGGAGATCTTTCATCCCTGAATAATGTCAGCGTTCAAATGTTTTGGCCATTTCATCTAATATCAAACTAGGACGTAAAACAACAATAAACAAACAAATCTAATATCAAACAATAACCTGATCAAAGTCCCCACTTTCCCTCTACTACTTACTGACATGACAACCAGGTGGCAGCCGGTAATCGTGGCTTCTTCCATAAACACAATCAAAATATTGATTCTGAAGACCTAGATCCTTTCTAAAGGGGCTGTCACATTAGGGTTTTTTGCGGGAGCGTACGACGGCGTAAGCACGTTACGTCATATACGTCGGTATACACCGCCATACGCTACGCATACGCCGTCATACGCCGATCCTCCAACAAGCCTGTTTCCTTGCTCAAAATTTTCAGCGTATGGCAGCGTATGGATCATACACTGCTCATATGCTAGGCATATGCTATGCATATGCCGGCATAGGTTACGCATAGGTTAGGGGTACATCGGCATAGGTTGGGCGTACGCTGGATTGACACCCACCGGGTGTCTCTTGCGTACCCCCAACGTTCTGTAAAAGTGGTGTCACACTACGGCGTATGGCGTTAGCATATGGATTTTCGACCCATATGCCGTCATACGCCGTCATACGCTTTGCATATGCTACGCATACGCTACGCATATGCTGGCATACGCCGTAATAAGCCGTCATACGCCGTCATATGCGCGTCCGTCCAATTTTTTTTTGAGCATGCTAAAAGATTTTCGGCGTATGGCACCGTATGGCTCATACGCTGCTCATACGCTCGACATACGCTATGCGTATGCCGACATAGGTTCCACATAGGTTGGGCATACGCTGAACTTGTCAATCACAACTGTCAAACCTCATCACAGTACGCTGCGCATAGGTCGGGATACGCTTTGAATACGCCGCCATAGGCTAGGGGTAGGTTAGGCGTAGGTTAGGCATAGGTTAAGCATATGCTGGGCATACGCTTCAGATGCCGCTGGGACCTCGTGCGTAGCGTATGACGGCGTATGGGTCGAAAACCGCATACGCCGGCATACGCTAATGCCATATGCCGTAATGTGACAGGGCCTTTATAGAAGTGATACATTCTGTCCAACATAACATTTAAAAATTACTAAGTATTTAATGTTAATGTACTAGGTAGCAAACCTCATACTATTGTGTGCAATGTTCTCTCTTAGTCGACTAGGTTAGTCTAAATTATTATTTTATTGCCTTTTCAGCTAGTGGATTCCCCCCCCCTCCATACCTAACATACATATCATAGATCCTAACATTTAAAGTCATCAGGACAGATATCAACTTGTCACTGGACACTTTATAGTGCTTCTACACAAGGATGCCATCATGTACTGGACCAGACGGGATGGCCGAATGAGTTAGAGCGTCCGTCTCCCGTGCTGGTAGATCGTGGGTTCGAGTCCCGGTCGAGTCAAACCAATGACTTTAAAATTGATAGTTGTCGCTTCCTAGCCAGGCGCTCGGCATTATTAGGATAGGGCAAGGACTGGTGTGCTCAGTGTCAGGATAATGTGACTGAGTGGGATACCAGGTCATGGTGCCGGCGGCCTGGTTTCCCAGTGGGACAGCACTATAAAGTTGCCATGAGTGCGCACTGTCACAAGTCGGTACCCATCCTGATATGACCTTAGATGTTGCTAGGATGTAAAACAACAACAAACAAACATCATGTACGGAGCTAGACTCTTAATTTACCTGTATTTTCTTTGGTAAATATGTTTATTCTGCTGAATAAGTCTTTTATCAGTGCCAAAGCGCTGGTCTTCCAGCCATTTTTCAATTCAGGGTTATTTACACAAAAGGTATATAGAATAAGGTATACAATAACTGTTGAATACACAATTTGCAACATGTAACACAATGGAGGCATTCGACTGGGACCTTTCTATTCGCAAGATTTACGGATGGATCGGATGGAGCCACAACACACATCCGAATCATATGTATAGAAACCCATTTCCGGTCCCAGTCAAATAGGAATTTGTAAGGAAATATTTTGATATTTGCAGAGGCCCAGTCGAATGCCCCCATTGAAATTCTGTAACCCCAAAGTTCCATAGCAATATGGTAACACAGTAGTGTCATATAACTAGATCAATATTAGTCAGATCAATGTGAGTATTTACATAGTATTTAGAATGTAAGCAGAAGTTATCTTCTGTATTCAGTTGGTAAAGTTGTAGTAAGTTTTAATGTTCAGTTGCAGTTAGGCAAGCGGTATGTCAGTTTGTTAGAAATATTCTAGTGTAACTCTAGTGTAGTTAGTTATGTGAGTTTATGAATTATGTTGTTGGGGTGGGGTTGTTAATAATACACTGGACCAGCTGTGACCAGTGAAGCAGTGGGACCAATCCCAGTGCATTTAGGTCTTCAATTTTACATTTCTATTGGGACTGTCTCTGTCATTGTATATGGTTGACTGGAAATAACAGAGGAACAGCAACAAATAAGAAAGTGTGGGGTGGGGGGAGAACTGATATACAAATATAGTTTTGGCTCACACTTGTCACAGGGCTAAAGCCTAGTAAAGGGGGCATTGCGGCTGCAGCCCAAGAATAAAATACATCTTCCCTTTAAACATATTCCATTCTATGAGGTAACTTACATGAGAAGCAACTAATATTATTTAATGTTAATGTAATGTTAGTCAATAGGGACAAAACATGGACACTCCATCTGTAAAACTAAATTTGTTCTGATTGATAAGACTGGGTTTGTTCAAAACTGTGACCAACGCAACAAACGGGTTGGGTTGGAAACTGAAGGACATCCATCAATATGGCTGTTTTCAAAATGCTTTAAAAGAGGTCTACACAGTCGCACCTGGGGGAGTGACGCGGTTGACAACGGTTGCTGTTTCGACCCACTGTTCCGGGAGAGGAGCTGCCGGTTGCTCTTCGACAAGGTTCGCTGCAAATCGAACTGACTTCTTGGAGCGCTGAAGCGAAAAAAACCTGTGTTTTTACATCCAGTCCACAGGGTTCTTTGGTAATAAATAATATACTTGGTCAGTATCTACCTCACTGTTTTGTAATATGTATTGCACCAGATACAGACAGTTACATCAAATGTGGAAGACGCCTCATGAAGGATTTCCACCACCAACCCACCCTCTGATGGCAGTGGAAGAACTAGTGTTGTGGGTAGGAGCAGCTCAATGAGCAGCATACTTTGTGAAAAGGGTCTTGAAAAGCCTTCCCACCACCAACCCACCCTCTGATGGCAGTGGCAAGAACTAATGTTTTCAGTAGCAACTCACTGCGAATGTTCCGTGGATAGAGTCTATTTATAAGCATAACACATGTCTCTATTTGAGAAAATAATAGCAGATGCATCTATATTTGGATGTCTAATATGAATAAGCAATGCTTAGGACCAACCCCCCTTGTTGTCCCTATTCGATTAAGCAACCGATATACCGACAGCAAAATAGGATTTAAAGTATTTTATGATTGCAGGTGTCTTTTTTTTACTCCACTCGCGGTGTTCGATTTGAAATTTTAGCATCTCGGGTGACCCGAGTCACGGTCGTGATAATCGAATACGGTCGTCGTTTCCGCAGAATAGACTATTAATAGTGCATTTGTGCATCCATATTTATGCCAAATTGTTCTTTATTTCTATTAATTTTGAATAAAATCGAAGGTTTGCACTGCGTGAATCAGTAAATTCAATGGCAGCAGGCATTTATTTTGCTCTCGACTATATTATTAACCAATCGCTGTCATCCACCCTGCTTGATGCATAGCGAAGTTCGACGAGCTATTTCTGTTTCCGTTTGCTGGATTTATTATTATTCAACACGAGCCTACAAATGGCGGCCCCCATACGGCTGTTTCCGGTTGCTGGATTTTCCACCTCTATGAGTACTGGTATTGTTTATGTATATACATACACGTGTTAGTCCTTAGCCTCCCCGTTGGGGGTCGGGGGTCGGTATAATTACGAATGTTTGTATAGTACTGATCAAGTAGCTTTGGAAACATCACCCATTGATGGTTAGCTTTTATTATTCGATTCAGATTCTTATTATTTAGATATTTCATTATGCTGCTCTTTTATGATTCTGCTCTTATATTGCTCTTTAATTATACTGAGGCAACCACTTGGCGCGAAATCAGCCTTGTTCGGGGCTCAGGAATTAAAAAGAACCATATATTTTAAGAGTCCCAAATCAATTTGCGATGCTGTATTTGGAGTAAATTGTGGGGCGTGTTCCTGAGATCGTGAGCATATATTATAGCAGACGTGGTACCCTTGATATCTATCTGTCTCTCTCGCTCTCAATCTCTCTCGCGCTCTCCAGTTCCCTCCTCTCTCACTGACTCTTTCATTCTCTATCCTTCCTTCTCCAAGAATTAATTACCCATGTTTTTGGCAACATGTCGCAATCTAGCACGGGTATTTATAAAGGAGATAATCTGGTGAGGCGGTATTAATTATACTGGCATAAGACAGTTTTAACCCAGTATAATGTAAATGTAGCCTGGCAGGGGCAGCAAAGTTTAAAAAAAAATTTATGACATCTCTAGAGCACATTGATTTTTATCATTGGCTATTGGATGTCAAACATATGGTCATTCTGACATATTGCTTTGGAGGAAACACGCTGCCGCTGTATAGGCTACTCTTTCCGATAAGCAGCAAGGGGTCTTTTATATGCACTTTCCCAAAGACAGGACAGCACATACCACAGCCTTTGATGAAGCAGTTGTGGACCACTGGTTGGAATGGAAAATAGCCCAAACTGCAAATGTGTCCACTGAGCAGGATCGATCGGATGACCCACACCTTCACAGTTGGAGACTCCACCACCTGAGCTACGTCCCGCTCACTAGACGGGGGCAGCAAAGCAATACGGAGGGCAATGTTATACCTTCAGACAGGGCTAAGAGCAAGAAAGCCAGTTGCTGCTCTCAGTGAGGACTCACCTGTTCAAAGTTGTCCCGTGTGATGTCCAGGCTGTCCCTGGCCGCCTGTGTGGTGGTGAGCTTCTGGCCGCTCGCCTGGCCCTTTGGGTACGCCTGACGAAAGTACTCATTGCTGGCGACACTGCCACGGGCTCGGCCATTGGGCGCTGTCCAGTTAGCGCTGCTTGTTGGCTTCAAAATGCTCTTGATGACCTTCTCAATGGCCTCCTCCTGTCGGCTCTCTTGCTCGTCGTCTTCCTCTTCTTCCTCGTCACTCGACTGCCTCGTCAGCGCGACGACCGGACGGTCGGCGAGCACCTTGGGTATCGGCGGCGCCGGCTCGTATTTGAGTGACGTCATGATGGGCGTCTGCTCCGTGATGATGTGTGGGTACATGTAGGCGGAGCGCGACTGGGGGTTTCTGTCGCCACTCTGAGTGGACATCGAGGAACTCTTACTGGTGCTGCTACCCGCATATCTGCTGCCGGCCGTCTGGCTCGAGGCTGCGCTCGATGTGGCTGTGGCTGTGGCTGTGGCTGTGGGGGTGGCTGTGGCTGTGGCTGTGGCTGTGGCTGTGGCTGTAGATGCCGCTGTGAATGTGGCCGTCGCGTCGATTCCCATCTGGCCACCGATGGCTTTCTGCGGCACACTGGACACGGTAAGTTCCGTGTAGTCGGCTGTGGCTGCCTGCTCCAGCGCCTGCGAGCCGGCGGAGAGCGTCGAGTTGGTGCCGGTCACTAGGCCACTCGACGGCGTCGTGTTGGCGGCAAGGCCCGGGGGAGCAGAGCTCTTGGCAGCCCCCACTCCCACCATCGAGATGGGCGTTATAACTTTGGGCGAGGGCGACGCCCAGGCTTTAGTCCGCGAGGGGAAGGCGTCGTTGTTGACCTGCCACTTAGCGTCGCGGTCGGTGGAGGCTGGCTGTACACCAGCAGCCGAGTAGGTGACCGCCTCGTCCTGCTCGTGGGCGTCCTGATACAAGTGGCGATTCGGTTGGTTTACACGGTCCATTGGATTGTCGATGTAGTATTGGCGTATGTGCTGTCCCTGCGTGCCATACAGCGGGCCGATCAGCGCGCCGTCCTTACCATGCACGCTGCTCTCCCCCTGATCGAAATCGTCAGCAAAGGGATGTAGCTGGAAGCCGGCCTCCTGCAGTTGGCCACCATAGTCGTTAGTGATGACCGCTTGCTGGGCGTTGGTGATGACCGCTTGCTGGGCATTGGTGATGACCGCTTGCTGGGCATTGGTGATGACCGCTTGCTGGGCGTTGGTGATGACCGCTTGCTGGGCGTGGGCGCTGTTTGCGGAGAATGTGGGGTGCTGCATGGTTTGCTTTGCCAGCATTAGACTGTAGTTATTTGCTGCCTGGTTCTCCGTGTTACTGATAGGCTGAACCACAGCCACATTGGAAGCGGAGTTCTTTGACCGCTGCAACAGGAAGCCAGAGTTGGCCGGGATGTTGGTCACCACGGTCGGCTGTGCGTAGCGTCCCGTCCCGGTTCCCGTCAGGTGTGTAAACTGAGGGTGCATTGATGAGGCAAATTCCAATCCTCTGTTACCAGAATGAACCGCGAGATAGTTCTCGGTGTGACCAGCTGCTGATATCTGCACTGGGAAAGGAGCACCAGGAATCTCCGTTTTCGGCTGTGCCCTATCAGTGCCCAGCCTGTTGAGCACCTCCGACTCGGACCGCGACTTGCTCAGTGGTCCGACCGGTTTGCTGCCACGGGTCACCCGGCTGTCTTGAATCTCCTCCAAACTGTCCAGACTGTCGGCACTGCTGCTCCGCAAGGCGACCGTGTCCATGTCTTCGGTGCCGTACAGCTTGGTGTCCTGGTCGATCTCCTTGCGGATGGCAGCGTTGAACTGATTCAACGCCTGCTGCTGGCTGACGGCCAGGTGCTGCTGGTGCTGCTCCAGCTGCGCCTCGAACTGGCTTCGGCTGTTCGTCAAGTTGCGAATACTCGAAGTATGCAGCTCAGTGTGCACCGCCACCTGCCGCGCATGCTCAGCGGTGCGCGCGCTCCATCCAGTACTCTTGCCCTGTTTCGAGTAGGTCCGGCCCGGCGGGGTGCTGCTCTCGGCGCGGAGCTTGGTGCCGCGCCCGTTGGCGGCCATGCCATTCTTCCAGCCCGTCGTACTCGCTGCTCCCGCGCTCTTGGCACTGGTGGAGCGGCTTCGGGCCCCGTGCGAGACCGACCCCGTCCTGGACAAAACGGCTGATCTCTGACCGTGAGCGACGGCCAGGTCGTACGCACCCTGCTGCACGTAGCTGGCGGAACCCGGGACGGAGGTGCCCCGCACGGCCCCCAGAGCCTCCTCCAGCAGCGGCGTTGTCCGGACGGGCGATGCCGAGCGGGGCGACACTACAAGAGCAACGGCCACACACAATGAGCGACAGGTCGGGAGGGGAAACTACACGCTATGTATGGGTAATGGCAGTGCTTTCAATTACACAAATCGAATGTCAATTATCTGAAAGGCCTAGCTAGTTACGCCATAGGCCAGGCCGGTTAGGTCATGAGTCAGGCAAGTTAGGTCATGAGTCCGGAAAGTTAGGTCATGAGTCAGGCTAGTTAGTTCATGGGCCAGGCCAGTTAGGTTATGGGCTAGGGCAGTTATGTCATGGGTCAGGTCAGTTAGGTTATGGGCCAGGGCAGTTAGGTCATGGGCCAGGGCAGTTAGGTCATGGGCCAGGGCAGTTAGGTCATGGGCCAGGGCAGTTAGGTCATGGGCCAGTTCAGTTAGGTTATGGGCAGGCCAGTTAGGTCATGGGCCAAGGTAGTTAGGTTAAGGGCCAGAGGCCAGTTAGGTCACATGGAAGGCCAGGTAGGTCATATCCAAGCACAGGGAGGTCATGGGAATGACCAGAACCGCTTATGTGCATGCACATTTGTGTCATGGGGGGGAGGGGGGGAAGGCTAATTTCATCATGAGTAATCACACTTATGTCCCTGGCAAGCACATTTACATAATAGACAAAGCCAATTTATTAATGACCAGCAGAGCCATTTATATCAGAGCCTCTGGGCCAAAAACTAATTAGGTCAGCTATATGGCCAGTTACATTAAGGGGGGGGGTGAAGATAATTACATGAGCTTGAAACAATGAAAGCTAATTATTTCACGAGCAAATACGTATGCCCACATATAGGTGACATTGTGTGGTGAACAGTAATTTTAGACTGACCAGTGCAACTTGTCTGTAATATTGTACAGTAAGGGAAAGGTGAGGATCAATTATATTTAATACTAAATAGCAGTGGGTGCAAAGAGGGACAGCTATGCATTACTGACGGGTTCTCATATTGAAATGAAGGGAAGTGAACGTGTGGAGATCCTTTGGGTAAATTAGCGTTCCTTGGATAGTTGTGAACCCACGTGTAAACAACTTGTTGGAATGATCGAAAGGTCAAATCCAAAGACTTTAGTTAAGGCACCTTTTTTATATCCCATGTCAAAATGTCTTCATGGCATTAAATACAGTGAAGCCGCGATTTTATGGAAAGGTAATTCAGAGAATTGAATGCCAATTTAGCGCGAGCCCACGTTTTTCACAATGATATTTTATAGGCTCCAACAATTGCATTATAATGGCGTTTCACTGTAGCAGTTATTGTTAAGGACATGCACTTCTAGTGAAAAGTCAATGTTATATCAAGCAGAAGAAGATGATAGAAGAAATCCCATCCACAAATTATATTTGACAAAGCTCGGAGGCTGCCGGCAATGAAATCTGAGCACCGCCTCGTGACACCATGACTGATTTAGAAACTGAGGGTGTCGCTTCTATTGGAGGCCCGACATCTATTAGCTATTGGCTTTGCCGGCATCACGAGAATGGTTGGTGGTTGTTGGAGATTTACGTCCTGGCAACATCTAAGGTCATATCAGGATGGGTACCGACTTGTGACAGTGCACGCCGAAGGCGACTTTATAGTGCTGCCCCACTGGGAAATCAGGCCACCAGCACCATGACCCAATGACCCACTCAGTCACATTATCCTGACACTGAGCTAACCAGTCCTTGCCATATCATATTAATGCCGAGCACCAGGCTAGGAAGCGATAATTTTGATAAGTCTTTGGTTTGACTCGACGGGGAACCGAACTCCCAATCTCCCGCACGCGAGGCCCGCGCTCTACCAATTCGGATACCGCGTCTGGTATCACGAGAAAGGAAGGACTTTGAACAGGGTAGCTACAGTCCTCCGCTGAGAGTGGAGAAACAAATATGTGGGAGAAAGAAATGAAAGAAACACACAAACAAAATACACTTCTAGCTGAGGAGTCGTTGAATACAGCACCATAATAAGTGGTGCTTTGCATGAAGTGCTAGAGAAGTGTTAGTGAAATCCGTATGAAGTGTGTGAAAGTGGTAATAAAACTGGAATGCATACTTTCTTCCAAGTGTAACAATTCTTCCTCCTCCGCTGCATGGATAGTGTATAAAAGGCAGCATTGAGACATGCCTGTACAACCTCAGTACGTGTGGTACATTTAGACATACCTGCGTAATGGTCCCCATTATGGTGCACACTATTACGTCATAGCAGCCAACACACACTAAGATCAAAGTTAACTACATACAAAAACATGTTTCTATAGAATGTCTAACTCTAAGTAGGGTTAAGAATGGCTTCTCTATGGCGACATCGACTGATTCACTTTCTTTTGTGGTTTTGTTTGCTATAGCAATCTGGTGGTTAAAATGTCTTGCAATTTCAGCTTCTAATCATCAATCGCAAAGATTTGGGAGCAAAAGAGAGGTCATAATCGTATTATTGTATTAATATTGGATTTTAAAACATTGGTTTTCATTGAATGGATCTCCGCTCTACTCTACACAATACTCATCCCAGATGACCAGGAAGCTCAAACCCCATATCAGGCAATAAGTGCTTATCATATTATGCAGCATCTAGTTATAGGCTACATATCAAAGTATGCAGATTTGTGCACAATGCTTCGATTCAGGAGCCCTGCATTATATAAGTATAAGCTTAACGCATGGACACTAGAATGCTATTGTTATTATTATTATTATTATTATTATCATCATCATCCTCATTAGTATTATTATTATCATCATTATTTACAATGATTCCATATGACTAAACAGAGCTTTCCATATTAAGCACGATTTATCTCATACAAAATACATTCATAGCTAATCAAATAAAGTAGCTAATTAAAGTTGGATAATCCCATGGTTTTTAGTTTCTGTTTTAAATAAATATATATTATGTTGATCCTTGTAACATACACTATTTTAAGCTGATGTAATATTATTTTAAAGGATTAACTTTGGAGATATTTGAAATTAAACCATGTCAAATTAATGTTGGTATGCAAAGCGAAATGCAGATTCTGTTAAACTGACTTACTATTTCTTCTGTGCAGCAATACATATAAATGTTTTAAAAGTGCACTAGTATTGAGGTCGCATATGTAGGATAACATTTCTGTATGTACATCGGTTTCGAAAATCGCATGCTTTCATCGGATTATGCAGCTTTAAAGCTGCATAATCCGATTTAAACATCAACATTTTCAAAACCAAAACAATTATCTCGATTTTATACTACATATCTAACTTTGATACTGGTGCATGTATTAAACACTTGTCGCCACATACAAGGGAATACTGAGGAAATTTAATAGAATATCTCGCTACAGAAGCCAATGGTGTCAGAGTTTTAGCATGCTTGCCAAAATTAACTTTGATTTTTTTTACACTTCAAATATCTCAAAAGTTAGCCATTTAAAATAAAAGTTATTTCAAACTAAAGTAAGGTAGATTATAACGATCAACCTAATATATTTATCTCAGAAAATAACTAAAAATCAAAACCATCGCACTATGCAACTTCAATAAGGGTAAAACAATAGTGAACATGGTATATGTACCTGCTGTGTAAGTCTTGTTGAGTCGCTGGTATTTCTCAGTAGCATTGCGCTGCTCTTCCCGCCGTTTCGCCAGGATCTCCTGTCGCCGTTTCTCCTCTCGCTGTGTATCCAGCTTCCGCTTAATCACCAGAGCCCTGTCAAGTAGGAGACACGAGGGTGAACAGAAAGGTTGGTTCACCAGTGGGAAGTGCACCACGGTGTGTTGGTTAAGGTAGCAGAGTGCGTACACAGGTGAATATATGGAATTCAAGGCTATTATTTCAAGGTTGTTTTTGATAGGAATTCAAGACTATATTCATTTTGATTTCAGGGGAAAAAAATCAAGAATGGTGAATGGCGTTTCGATTTAACTTAGATCAGTGGGTACAGTTAAATGGAATTCAAGACTTTTCAGGATTAATTAGCGAAAGTAGGTTAAATTCAAGGATTTTCAAGGCCTTGAAATGGGGCAAATGAAGTTCAAGATTGTTCAAGATTTTCCAGGCCCCGTACAGACTCTGAATCGCTGGTCAACTAAATATCAACTTTGTATTATATGTGTGTGGTGGTGGACGATGGTCTGTTAGTAATACTGGTTGGTTTGTTTGTTGGCATTTTGCATTGTAGAAAGTTCTAAAGTCACATCAGGATGGGTACCAACTTGTTGCATCGGGCGCTGATGGTGACTTTATACTATTGTCCCACTGGGAGACGTTGTTACTTACCAGCATCATTACACGATATTCCACTCAGTCACATTATCTTAATACGGAGCACGCCAGTCTTTGCCCTATCCTAATAAAGTCGAGCACCATTCTGTGTAATAACAGGTATAACTGTTCTAGGTCATTAGTGTGCCTCAGCCGGCGTTTTGAACCCACGACGTCCCTCATGCAATATTTTTAAAGTTCTCTGTGGCGGAGTGGTTAGAGTGTCTGAATTTTTTCTAGGTCAGACTCCTAATCTGAGGGTCGGCGGTTCGATTCCCCACGCCCCCAGCTCTGCCAATTTGGATTTCCACCGCTGTGTATAACTTACAGCGTCATCAAAGGCCGGTTGCTCTCATACTATGTATATGTGGTGTGGGAGGTTAAAAATCCCTTGGGTCGGTAAAAGTGTAGGCTCGGGGCTTTCTATCGACCAGCAGTGGAATGAGGAAGACCAGTCGTCGATGACTGAAATTTCCCTTGCTTAAACAACTAATGGACCAAAAAAAAGAAAAAATCGAGAGCATTCAGTGGCTGTTGGTTTGTTTTCATTCTCTCCGAGTTCCTCCGCTGTATGCCAATATCGATAAACACTGAGCACTGCTGGAACAAAGACAGCCATAGCTTCTTTATAATATATTCATACCAAGGCAGTTTTTGCTCGGATTTAGACTGGGTTGCCATCCACCACTACGTCGGATATGGCTGAATCTTTTATCTATGAGAGTCTCTAACTGAGAATCCTAGAACAGATACCAGTTGCTGGGGGTGTTATTTACTTCAGATGAATGAAACGGACTAAAACAATTATAAAGATTCTAGTTATATTTGGCCAGTACTGCTCTGAGTATGAGTCAACCAACGACTACTATAATGTAGTACAATTCTTAAAGAGGAAGCAGACTTGGCACTGGTTCCTTACATATTAAAATACAGAAAGGTCCATTCACTTTGATGTATCTCAGCAATCTCACCTCTCCTACTCGGTTGATATTAGGCCAAATAAAAGAAAAGTTAGTGATCGTCCTTTTGAAATACAAATCTCGGTCGGGCGGGCAGCTTTGATTTTTTTTAAATAATTATTTTTGGTTCATTCATGTACACATCACAATGTTTTCAGTCAAGCATTGAACATTGTATTCCCATTTCGAAATGTATTAAATCATACAGTTCTAAAAGTTTCAATTTAGGAACATATCGTGTGCTTATTAAAGTTGAATTGCTGCTAGCCTGACACATTTTTATCAGGGTTGTTTTGTTTGCCTTAGTATGAGTAACTGGACCACATACCTCTGTCCTATCTGCTTCTAGTGGACACCAGCTTTAACATTTAGCAGCATACAGGCACATGTCATATTGGCTACGTGATTTAACCGATTACCTCCTCCTTGCAGGATTTAATCTTTACTGGATACAAGTATTCATGCAAGCCATGGTGGTCTTTGGTGAATTAAAGTCTATTCCACATACTAAGTGATATAACCTAACGATACATAGCGACATTCTGAGAAAGGCAGGACATCGCAAATGGAAATTTATATGTGAACTTCAAGCCAACACCCTTAGGTGCGAGCCATATTTGCGTTTGTTATTGTTGCACTGCAACCCAACATTTTGCATTTAATGCAAGCCAAAATTTGCAGTTCTTTGCTGAAATCCTACCTGTGTTTCTGAATGATTCCTGGCCGATGATTCCTTTTCCTGGCATAATCCATAATGATTTTGATGACTCAAATCAGACACCCGTCCTGATATGACCTTAGATGTTGACAGGACGTCAAACTCCAACAACCAACCAGTCAGACACCATGGTACTTTGCAAATTCTTTGGTGTGTCTCTTCATACACATGTCCGTTGTACAAGAAGTCTATATAATTTACACCTACTAGGCCTAATGTTCGCGCCCTTTAAGAATAACACAACATCATACCACAGTTGATTAAGCTGGAAGAGTGATTAAAATAGAACAGCACAAGCCTGAACAAAACAGGAAACCGGAAACACAGCCATGCTTCACTAATCATTCCTAGCCTTGTATAGTCAGCGGTCAAATGTACATGTACATAAACCGTGACTATAGGTCTAAACTATATAGTTTTCTATGAGTCCAAACATCTGTATATATTATCGATTATTTCATCTACGCTGACTACTCCATGTGTCCAGCTGACTCAGGGCTGGTTGCAGCACCCACCTCTGTATGACCGCAGTCTACTACCAGTGTATGCATGTGTGTGTGTCTAGGAGACTATGTGTATGTGTGTATAATAAATGTATCCACAATGTGTCGCTCCTAATTAAGCTTGACAAAGGCCCCCGCTTACTAAACCAACAACCGTCAAGTAGAACCCCCATCGCTCCCTCCCCCGACGTCCCACACACCGAACACACACACACCAAACACACACACACCAAACACACACTCACAAAACACATACACACACACCGAACACACACATCCCCAGAAAGCCTTCTGCAACCATGTTCACAGTTCTGTGACAGCGACACTCTGGGGTTTGTTTATCAATGAACTTGCGAATAACACTGGAAATGTGATTGGTTGGTTGTTGCAGTTTTATGTCCTGGCAACCTAGGTCAGACTTATTTGCACTCATGGCGACTTTTTAGTGCTGCCCCACTGAGAAATCAGGCTGCTGGCACCATGACCCGATATCCCACTTAGTCGCATTATCCTGGCACTGAGTTAACCAGTCCTTGCCCAATCCTATTAATGCCGAGCACCAGGCTGGGAAGCAACAAGTATCAATGTTATAATTCATTGGTTTGACTCGACCGGGAAGCAAACTCTCGACCTTCCGCACGTGAGGCCCGGGCTCCACCGATTTTTCCACCGCGCCCGGTATAATAATAATAATAATAATAATAATAACCATCCACTCAATTCATTAAGTGTGGCGGGTTTGGACAGTGAATAGTTAGTCCGTGGCGGTGCGCCTGACTCACTGCGTCAGTTTCGCAGCTCGGCGGGGTGACGTCACACTGCACTCACAGGGATTAAAACTCAATCTTGATGCACAACTCAGTAATCTGCACAGAGCCTCTTTGGATACCTGTATGCGCCAAATAATCTTCTTTTCTCCTCTGAGACAAAGGGAACAGCCATGAAATCCCCAGCCCGCTTCGCCCAAACACCTCCACCAGTCTGTATAGGTCATGTATGGTAGTTACCATTGGCGCATAATTTCCGAATTGTGGTTACCAGCCGGTCACTGACGCCATTGACGGGCTACTGCAAGAGACACTCCCAGTGTCGCCGCTTTGCGGCCCCACCCCCAGTGAGTACAAAGAAACATTGGCCGGCATGTGGCCAGTGATACCCGGCTCGGTCTGGCAATGGTACCCCGACTATGCAGCAGCATACGGCGCTTCTCGGGCCGCGGCCCTTCCAAACATTATGGCCGCCCACATCCCCCTTCCCTCCAACCATAACATCCCGAACTGGAGGAAGGCCCTGGTCGACCACCCCGACACCACACTGGTCGACCAACTTGAGTTCGGTTTCCCGGCCAACTACTCCGTCTCAAGGCCCCCCACGCCCACCTTGCACAACCACAGGGGACCTGGGCCTCGACCTGGCGCCTGACAAGTGTTCACTGCCAGCCGTCAAGCTCACATGGCTGGGGTTCGAGATCTGTTCGCAGCGAATGCTCATCTGCATCCCCCAGGCCAAGCTTGACGAGGAGATCGAGGATTGCGGTCGATGGCTCTCAGAGACCTCGCTCACTAGGAAGGCCCTCAAAAGACTCATAGGCAAACTCGACCATATCAGCAGCTGCATCCCCTCGGCGCAAAAGTTCATGTGCCGCATACTCAGGAGCCTCCGGTCCCTGCCCCCCCTGGGCGTGGCCGAGATGGACATCGACATGGGGTAAGGACGTCCGCTGGTTCTTCGACTATGCCTCCAGAGGCAATGCCAATGCCTGCTCCCGCCCCCAGTCCGGCCCACCCGGACAATCGAGTGTGACTCCTGCCTCACCGGGGGGGGGGGGAGAGAAGAGCCTTCTACTCGCAGCGCTGCTTCTGCGAGACCTACGATGACAGTATGAAGGACGTCTACCATGAGCTTGAGACCGTCAACCTCATGCTGGCGGACCAGACCCTGAGGCCCCAGGTCCTCAGCAGGCTCGTGGTGATCATGAACACTGACAACACCGCCTCCGCATGCGCCCTCGAATCGGGCCGGGCCACTGATGCTACCTTGGGGGCGTGCGCCTGCGAGCTCTGGCTGCTCACGGCAATTGGCTCCGTCACCATTACGGTGAGACACAAGCCCGGGGTCGAGCTGCTGCTGCTGCTCGCTGACGCCCTGAGTCGAGCCCACTACTCCCAGGTGGCACTAGGCTATGTCTGGGAACAATGTCATTTAAAATCCATGGTTCACCCTCCACGGTCTTCGTTGGGGGGCAGCGGGAGCATGTGCCACAAGAGGAGTCGACATGGCGGCAATAATGGCGCAGGGCACCTGGGAGTCTTCGTACGTCTCTCGCCTCGCCACCTCTGAGGCCCCCCCCCCGAGCCTTAGCCCTGTGCTTTGGGTCGGCTCCGGCGGACTCAGAGCACCCATCGATCGAGGGAGCTCCCCTCGACATCGACGCCGTCAACGGACTCCTCCCGTTGTACCTCGATGACACTGCTAAATAAAATGAATCTTTCCTCCCACAAGATCTCCGGCTTTCCTTATTCGAATCAACAGAGACGAGCAGTAGCACAGTATAAGGCGACTTCCTGGCCATTTTGGTTCTAACTGGTTTTCAATATTCATTAGAATGATATGCTTACAATTAAAGCTAGGTCTAGTCACACACGGACATGAAGTCGACAAATTCCATGATTTCGATATGTAGGCCTATTCGCTATATATAAGCGTGACTTGAACGCGCAATCAATATTGGTGCCAAAAATAACTTAATTTGGACAAAGGTGGTTTTTGTTCTCTTTCTCCCACCCTCTGTTCCCCTTCTTTTCCTTCCCCTTCTCCTTCTCTCCCTCCCCCATCACTCCCTTCTCTCTCTCTCTCTCTCCCATCACATGGTTGGTTGTTGGAGCTTTACGTCCTAGCAAAATCTAAGGTCCTATCAGGACGGGTACTGACTTGTGACAGTGTGCACTCATGGTGACTTTATAGTGCTGCCCCATAGGGAGACGAGGTCGCAAGCACCATGACCTGATAGCCCACTCAGTCACATTATCCTGACACTGAGCCAACCAGTGCTTGCCATATAATAATGCAGAGTACCTGGCTAAGAAGCAACAAGTATACATTATTAGCTCATTGGTTTGACTCGACCAGGGGTTGAAACCCCCGATCTACCATTTCAACCCCTGATCTACCAAAACAGGAGCCAGACGCTCAACTCATTCGCCCACCCAGTCTGGTCCGCCCATCACACATCCGCTTTTACATATAGGAATTCCTGAACAACATCTCGTGAGAACGCGCATTGTTTCAGAAGCTATCTAATTATTTAAAAGTGCTATCTAAACACTGGCTTATTAGGAAGAACGCCAGCATGACTTCGCGTTGAAAGTATATGAAATATATAGAAATAGCCACATTGTTCAAGGCAGGAAATATTGGGGTTTTGTTGTTAAGTGTATCAGCTTCGATACCAGTCTGCTAAAGTGCCAGTGCTGCACTCAAGTCATTAATATGTTGGCAATACATTGACTGTGGAACGGTATGGGTTTAAACTCCTAGCTACCGATACTTCACCGCACAGAGCTCAAGGGCTGAACTGAGTCCACATTCTCCTGTCACTAAGCCTCAGAGGAAATGACAACTGTACAGTTATTTTCCATTCCACCAGACCAGACGGGATGGCCGAATGAGTTGAGCGTCCGTTTCCCGTTTTGGTAGCTCACGGGATTCGAACCCACGGGTTTGAACCCTGGTTGAGTCAAACCTATGACTTAAAAATTGATACTTTTCGCTTCCTAGCTAGGCGCTTTGCATTATCACCACGATACCACCGCGTATAACACTTGGGATAAGAACTTGTTGGCTCAGAAACTCTGATTGAGTGGGATATTGTCTCATAATGTAAGCGGTACGGTATTTTAGTACAGCAATATGATATAAAAGAAATACCCTGGAGAGCGCCCAGCTAGAAATCTGCTTCTGACCGAAGATAATCTCGAACGGTGCTCGGACGCCAAACCCCTATATATCAACATTTGGGCAAAATCTGGATTGACCATATTCGTGCCGAGTTGTGAAAAAGATTGAAAGAGTTAATAAACTAAGATCATTGCGACTGGGAATGGATTGCAGGGTGAGTGCGTAAAAAAAACACTTAGAACAATCTAAATAATAATTCGATATTTAATCATCCCTCTCAAAATAATTCAATAACATGAGGATTAGTGTACCATTTTCCAGTATTTCGATGGAACTTTTGCTGGAAATATCTTCATAAAACAATACGATGGCAAAGAACATAGTACAACGTTTGCTGGAAACATCTTCATAAAACAATACGATGGCAGAGAACATAGTACAACTTTTGCTGGAAACATCTTCATAAAACAATACGATGGCAGAGAACCTAGTACAACTTTTGCTGGAAACATCTTCATAAAACAATACGATGGCAGAGAACATAGTACAACTTTTGCTGGAAACATCTTCATAAAACAATATGATGGTAGAGAACATAGTACAACTTTTGCTGGAAACATCTTCATAAAACAATACGATGGCAGAGAACATAGTACAACAAAACAGACAAACCTCCACATCGACATGGGTTGCAACCGACGAACAAAGCAAGAACAGAACAAACTCACAACCAGCAAACTAAATAAAAGGTTGAAAGAGCCGTTTTAAATAGTGTACTCGGACTAAGGCCCCGACACAGTAGAAACCCACGATAAATGTTAAACAAGGAACGAGGAAAAGAAGAAAGAATCTCACTTACTTGGGCTCATTTGCAAAAGAGCTAAAGACACAACACACAGACCACACTAAGCACGATAAAAAGATCAAGTGACGCCATTCTCTTACAAGTACCCAATAACCGAACAAAGAAGTTATCAACTTGGCTTTCGTCTCTCCGCATAATCAAATAAATTAGTAATCTCCCCAATCATCACTAGGAGAAGACATGTGGAAGAAAGAAGGAAGAATTGAAAAAGAATCTTGAAGTGTCTATCCAGATTATGATTAAAAAGGTTATGTCTAAATTAAGATCGCGCCTAAATACATGTCACAATAATATATACATGTATTACATGACTATATAGTGTTGATAACACATTCTCAACTGAGATATTTTTCATCCAATCTGAAGGTAACCTGCATTTTTCCATTGTTAATTCTACGCTTAAATATAGATCGTTATTACAGCTTCTACTGAGAATTTTACCTATAGAAGTATTTTAGGAAACCGCCGCGGTTTGTATTAGGGGTTTTACAGTAATATTTCAGCTCACGTTCCACCCTCATTGTACGCTCACTCGCCCGAACCGAACAAAGAAGTTATCAACTTGGCTTTCATCTCTCCGCATAATCAAATAAATTAGTAATCTCCACAATCGTCAACCAGGAGAAGACATGTGGAAGAAAGAAGGAAGAATTGAAAAAGAATCTTGAAGTGTCTATCCAGATTATGATTAATAAGGTTATGTCTAAATTAAGATCGCGCCTAAATACATGTCACAATAATATATACATGTATTACATGACTATATAGTGTTGATAACACATTCTCAACTGAGATATTTTTCATCCAATCTGAAGGTAATCTGCGTTTTTCCATTGTTAATTCTACGCTTAAATATAGATCGTTATTAGAGCTTCTACTGAGAAGTTTACCTATAGAAGTATTTTAGGAAACCGCCGCGGTTTGTATTCGAGGTTTTACGGTAATATTTCGGCTCATGTTCCACCCTCATTGTACGTTCACCCCCCCCCCCCCCCCGCCTCCTTCCCGATAGAAGAACACCAAACCCAAGGCACCTAAGAACTCACAATGAACTAATGCAGCTAACATCAGCTTTTAGCAACAGCAACTTGAGACCACTACACAAATGACGTGCAGTCAATGCCCAGCACACACCAACTTCCTACTAAAGGACACGCAAACTACATTACCGTTATGCGACTTAAGATCATTTATCCTGGGACTTTAGCTCAACGTCTCACTCTCATTTTAACCTAATTAGTCAATTACCATAAAGAATTGTGTACATCAGTAGTTATATTACTATCAGACTAAGTGCCCTGCTACTAGTACAATAACATGCATCCCCCTTCGATCTTCACCGAATGGCCCCCAAGTAAAGAGGTTATATTCTCTGTGGCGGAGTGGTTAGAGTGTCTGACTTTTTTCTAGGTCAGACTCCTAATCTGAGGGTCGTGGTTCGATTCCCCATGCCCCCAGCTCTGCCAATTTGGATTTCCACCGCTGTGTATAACTTACAGCGTCATCAAAGGCCGGTTGCTCTCATACCATGTCTATGTGGTGTGGGAGGTTAAAAATCCCTTGGGTCGGTAAAAGTGTAGGCTCGGGCTTTCTATCGACCAGCAGTGGAGAGGGGAAGACCAGTCATCTGTGACTGGGATTTCCCCTGCTTGGGACAACTAATGTACCAAAAGAAAATGAGAGACAAATAAGTGTTCACACTTCCTGTCTACCATTCGCTATATCGCTATATGTACCATTAGTTCATGTGAACTTCCTAAGTATCCAAGACTCTGGAAGTTCTATATCTAATTTGTCACCTAATTCGAAAAAAGGGTAAAGGAATTAGCATGAACATATGCAGTTATTGATGATAATCCTTTCATGCTACCGAAAAAGACGAGGAAATACATATTGGTCCACAGCAGATTGTGGAGGACAGTGTTTGTTTTATCTTTGCACAACGATCTACATTATTGACATACATATAACACTTAGCAAAATGTCCACACAAAAAAAGAAAAAAGATGATAAATGAATTAATTGCATTAGTATAGGGCTGCCTTGAACTATATGTCTAAATGGGATGACTCAAATATATTGAGATTTTGTTTGTTTGACTACTGAGATAATGAGTATTAATAGTAATTTTAGTATAGAATTCTTTTAAATAAAGAATCTAAATAAATACAGCTTTTTGGAGGTTCAAATATTAAATGGAATTTCTATTCATATCTCTATTTTCGAACAAGTGGACACTGTTCAGTGCCCCACATGCACACTGATATAAAGGTGGACAACCATAAACAGAGCACATGAACACATGGAGCACATGCACACATAGACGACAGGTGAGTGACTCACTTTCGTCTTCGGTTGGTTTCTTGTTGTAATTTCTTGTTGCGAGCGATCATGTCCATCCGCTCGTTCTGGTGGATCTGGCGGATGTGATCCTTGTGGCCGGTGTTCATCATCTTAAAGCGATTGCTGTAGGAAGAGTTAGGGACAACCTGGTGCGTATGTGGATTAACAAAGTCCATTAAATTGAATTCCATAGCAGGAAACAATAATCTACATACCCTAGGTCCACATGGACGATTTGGGACGACCCAGAACATACCCACAAATGATTAGCGCTAGACGACACCCAATTAAATTCTCGGATCCGCATCGTTAGAATCCACACGTATCTTGTCTGAAAATGTGAGGTACAATGGTTTGACTAATTGCGTGTAAATAAGTAGTTTTGGAGCTACATTTATACCCCACTTGGCGCTACATTATTAAGCACTGATTTTCTATAGGACTCTTTTATACGTACATGGCATGGGGGAGGGGGGGGGGGTTGTCTAACTATAGTCAGAGAGCTTGTATATAGACACGCTCTCTGCTATAGTATAAACACAATCAACTATTGAGGCCGATTTACAAACGGATCCATAAGTAGTTCTGTGTTACCCTGTGACACCGGAATTTTATGCAATATTTATCGGAATATTTTACAAAGGTGCATTCATGACTGCTTAGGCTATGTTATAATGACCCCCGTTGAGACAAATAAGTGTTCACACTTCCTGTCTACCATTCGCTATTTCGTATAGCACGAATTCGATTAGCGCTGCAATCTTTTTAGGAATGCATCCAGAGCGTTAACCAGTGTGTCACTGTATGTACCTAGGCGGACAACCATGTGCAAGTAGGGATGAAAACACCCCTTTTCACTCACTATTTCTGCAATTTTGCTGTCTATGAATAACATAGTACTGTACAATAATATATATTTTAATAGCCGTATTAATAGACAACGTGTATTTTAACAATAAGCAAACTACAAATGCATAGTTTAATGTGTTCATTTTGCATCTGAAAACCTTTGACTTGCATCCCGTTAACTAAAGTACAAATCACGGCTCGTAGCAATTTACACAAGCCATCAATAGGCCAGGAGAAGATCCATTTGAATGACTAACCTTTATAGCATGTTATTACCCTGGTCTGGTTATTAATAATGCGAAAAGAGTGTTCTCATTTGGTGAATGCGATCAATAATAACAACAATACATCCAGTTCAAATCTGGGTCACGCTCGGGCTTCAGGCGTCCGATTGCGACAGTGAAGTTGGATAATTTATTTAGGCCAGTACCCAAAATGTGTAGATAAACACTGTTTCTACCCTCATCATCACACCTGCACATACACATTTCCTTATATAACAAATGTTCAGCTACTTATAAGTTATATTCCCTTCTCTTTCTCCTCCCCCATGCCATCACCTCTGCCAATTTGGATTTCTACTGCTGTGTATAACTTACAGCGTCATCAAAGGCCAGTTGCTCTCATACCATGTCTATGTGGTGGGGGAGGTTTAAAATCCAACGGTCTAATGGTGAAAACAAGACTATTCAGAATTATCCATGATAGGCAGTATAAATCTTCAAGAAACAAGATTTCTTTCTTTATTCGGACTGACGTCTCACCAGTCCATATATATATGGATAGTGATAAGCTCCCCCCTTATCACGTGCAATAAGATCTGCAGTATATTGCCCCCCCCCCCTGTTGGTGGGGAGGGGGGGGGGGGTCTCCCAACATCCTCTACGCCCCCCCCCCTTCGCGGGGTGGGCCGCACACACCATATGCTCAGAAGTTATATATGTGTATATATATATATTCCCTTGAGATAAATTGGATTATAGAAATACTAAGAAATGGTTAACAAATTATAGTACTAATTCGATATTTGCAATTGTCAATTAAAATACGACGCACTATGTGGGTCGCCTATGAAACAAAGTGTTGACGGTAGACCTATATCGCAAGGTTTTTCTCTTCCTCATAGTTACCACTGTCATATAAATGAAGGGTTCTCACATTGAAAAGAACCATTTTGACATTTATATTCGGTAAAACTTACTATACTTATGTTGGTTAAATGTGAAATGTGTCTGTGTTTTTATACCTGTTGTGATATTCCTTGATACCTTGATACCAACTATACGGAATGTGGTAGGCTGATTGCCTGTTGTTATTCCAGTCCCACAATAAATCACTTTTACTACGGACAGTTATGGTAATCTGTATCATTCTTTTATCCAAAACTTGTTGAGGCAGGACTTGAAGCAATTCATGATTTGAGCGGAGACAGGGGATTCAGGGAGGGAGTTCCATCTATCCAGAATCCTGTGGCTGAAGCTACGTTTGCTCAAGTCTAGACGGCATTTTTGGGGGGACATTTTCTGGCCTCATCGGTAATTTCAATTCGTAGTACCATAGCTATAAGACTACTTCTTCGGTGGCCAGATCACGGAATGCGTGAATCTAAATAAGGCATCAGGTACAGCTGCTTCAACTGGAAACCCACTTAAAGCTTATTCTGAGCTGGAGTGGTATATTAATCAAATACATCAATGTTCTTTTTCGAGATAAGCCAGAGAGCTAAGTTCGATCCAAGTTTTTTGAATTTCGACCATGCATACCAACTTAGTATAGGGCGCTTAAAGTTGCGTAGTCCGATCACATTTGAATTTTGTCTTATTTTTTAGATAAATATATCAAATTGATCGTTGTGACCTACTAATCATTAGTCCGGAGTCATTTTGATGAAAAATAGCTAGTTTTGAAGCAGTTGAGCTGAAAGAAGCAAAAATACTTTCGACAAGCTTTCCGAAAGTCCTCTCGCTATGACACAGATTAGTATCTCGTGATGGTCATGTGATATGAGTTGACCTAGTAATCTGTATATATGTCTTAGAACCTGACTAATGCTATGTATATGGTATCTGGAATTAGGGCAAGACAAATCAGGTCACAAGATTGACCCAATCCATTTGTGGCCTCCCTGCCTAATGACTTCCTCAAAGTAAGTGTCCAATGGAATGAGGTAGTAAATTCACTGATTATTCTGTATAGGCCGTCCCAAACTACTAGTTAATGCACCAATATCTAGTTGTAGATCAGTATTTTTGTTTCGAAAAATAAATATTTCATCGGACTATGCAACTTTAATCTTATGCCGTCACCACCATCATTATGCCCATGTTACAATGCCCATATGCATATAGTGCCATTTAAGGTGTTTCCATCACATATTTAAAACAAAGGCCTACATCAAATGCATATAGAGGCACGGTCATTGATACTAATGACAGCAATCAGTAATAGTCTGTATAAGCTAGGATTTAATCAAGATTGAGTTGCAGTTCTAATGCAGCAACTAAGCATGCACCTATAGGCTATACTATCATAACTATGCCATAGGCTTACACTCAGATACACAGTTAGATACAGTGTGAGTGTCACAGACAGTCACTGATACTAATCAAATAATACTGCCGCTGGGGGTGCTAAATTCACATGCGTCGATTAATTAAACTTTAGATAAATAGATATGCATTGGAATGACATTTAAAGTATACAATGTAATATAACGTGTCACAGTTGTTTGTGATGAGGCAATGACTACCATTGACTCAATGACTGCTATGCATTGCCATTGCCACGGCATTGCCAGCCATTGGCATTGAAGTCAATGTTGTTATACAGTGTTGGGTGTTAGCCGGTCGGACCGAGCGCACCAACCGACGTAAAAAGGATACGAGTAGCCTTGCGACCCCATTATCCGAGGGTTATCCCGATGTTATTGTGAAAATAATGGTATGCTGGGTCTTTCCCGGGTGGTGTAGAGTAAATATAACCTAAAATGGAGGAGTTTCGACGAAATATTATCCTACACATCACGGTTTGCGTTACCATCGCCGGCCATGTTGTTGTTTTTGACAACCATGGTATTCGACATAACTGCGCATGCGTCGACGTCAAAACTTCAAAACGAGGTCACGCGTTTTCGCGCGTTGTTTTCACTGATGATGGCTCGCGGGCAGAACGGAGTTTGTCGTGTATAGTATGCCTACTTAGTGGCAGCTTATACTTACCAATCATTAATTAGGCTCTAAGGCTGCATCATATAATTCAAAACACGAGGCGGAAGTACATAATGTGGAAATTTATTCAGGAGTATAGTTAAGTCAAGAGTAAGTAATAGTAATCAAACAATGATCAGGTGTAAGATAATTGTGTAGTAAGAGTCAATTAAGGAAAGTAATGAGGTTAATCGAGTAAATAAGCAAATGTTAAGGAATAGTAATGAATCAATGCTGAGGTCATAAGTTCATTGAGTAGTAATGAGTCAATTAAAAAACAGTAATAAGGTTAAGCGAGTAAATAATCGAATCTAAGGTAAATGAAGGAAAGTCTCTGGGTGACCCAGGCCTCAACCCTTAGGATATGAGTGGGGTCGGGCGGGCTGGTGAAAAAGAGGTGTTGGTGGTCCGGGGTCTGGTGGAGAAGTGGGAGAGGGAAGGGAGGGCGGAAGGGATGTAGAGGGAGGCAGGGGACCAGTGGCGGCACCAGCGCTGGGTGCTGGTGCCGCCACCTGGAGAGAAGGAGGGAAGGAGGGGTGATGCGGATTCCGAGGGACACCAGTTTGCCAGGGACCCTTCCATTCAAATGCATTATTAACGGCCGTGAGCAAATCTTCATACAGAAGAAGTCAAATATCTCTCAAATTACACCACCTATACACAAACCGCTTGGAACACATATAGAAAACATGTTTAGCAAAAAGATTATATTAACTTGATACGGTTAGGGTTCTGGATTTCTATTAATTTGTAAGAAAACTGATGTTTTGCACTGTGCGTACCGTCAAACTCAAGGCATTGTCAATGGCCGTGAGCAGTCTTCATACAGACAATACAGAAAAAGTGAAATATCTCTAAAACGACACCACCTACAAACAAATCGCTTGGTACACATATAGAAAACATGTTTAGCAAAAACATTATATTAAATTTATAAGGTTAGTGACGATGCTGTTCGAGTTTGACGCGTGTGCAGAAGCGATGTGTCCCTGGGAAACTGGTGTCCCTGGGAAACTGCAACAGGGGAAGGGGGAGCCAGGGGGCGGCGGTGCCACCACCTGGAGGTTGAGGAGGGAGGGGGAGTGGGAGTAGAAGGGGGGAGAGAGAAGGAGGGGGGGGAAGGGTGTTCGCCTCGGTTTTGAATTACCCATATTGCCACAGCAATATGAACAATTCAAAACATGAGGCGTAAGTACATAATGTGGAAATTTATTCAGGAGTATAGTTAAGTCAAGAGTAAGTAATAGTAATCAAACAATGATCAGGTGTAAGATAATCATGTGGTAAGAGTCAATTAAGGAAAGTAATAAGGTTAATCGAGTAAATAAGCGAATGTTAAGGAATAGTAATGAATCAATGCTGAGGTCATAAGTTCAATGAGTAGTAATGAGTCAATTAAAGAACAGTAATAAGGTTAAGCGAGTAAATAATCGAATCTAAGGTAAATGAAGGAAAGTCTCTGGGTGACCCAGGCCTCAACCCTTAGGATATGAGTGGGGTCAGGCGGGCTGGTGAAAAAGAGGTGTTGGTGGTCCGGGGTCTGGTGGAGAAGTGGGAGAGGGAAGGGAGGGCGGAAGGGATGTAAAGGGAGGCAGGGGACCAGTGGCGGCACCAGCGCTGGGTGCTGGTGCCGCCACCTGGAGAGAAGGAGGGAAGGAGGGGAAGGGGGAGCCAGGGGGCGGCGGTGCCACCACCTGGAGGTTGAGGAGGGAGGGGGAGTGGGGGGGGGGGAGAGAGAAGGAGGGGGGAAGGGTGTTCGCCTCGGTTTTGAATTACCCATATTGCCGCAGCAATATGAACAATTCAAAACACGAGGCGGAAGTACATAATGTGGAAATTTATTCAGGAGTATAGTTAAGTCAAGAGAAAGTAATAGTAATCAAACAATGATCAGGTGTAAGATAATCGTGTAGTAAGAGTCAATTAAGGAAAGTAATAAGGTTAATCGAGTAAATAAGCGAATGTTAAGGAATAGTAATGAATCAATGCTGAGGTCATAAGTTCATCGAGTAGTAATGAGTCAATTAAAGAACAGTAATAAGGTTAAGCGAGTAAATAATCGAATCTGAGGTAAATGAAGGAAAGTCTCTGGGTGACCCGGGCCTCAACCAAATGAGGTGGAGAGGGCCCAGATTACCGCGGTGAAGGAGTGGGCCGGTACGTATTGGTGTACGGCTGAGGATCGCTAGTGTCCGAGGTCTTGGACGTCCTGGAGGGGCGCCCCAGCCGCCGCACAGGCCTGGGCAGCCCCTCGTCGAAGGCTGTGAAAAGTGTAGGTGTGGTGGTCGGGGCATCCAAGGTGACGGAGTGCAGCATGAAGCGCGGTGGTGAGGGTATGGACGGTGAGAGGAGACCCTTGGGGGGTCAGGAAGACCGGCGACAAGGGGGACGCCTGGGTGGTGGTATTGTAGCGTCGCCAGGCGCGGACAGGGCAGCAGTCAGATCCCGGAATGCTGGGGATCGTGATGGCGAAGGCATCCGACGGGGACATTGAGGTTTTGGTGGACCGGACCTTGATGGTTATGTGGGTGCCCTCGTCGAGGATGTCGGCATGTCACAGGGTTTGTCCGGGGTCGTGAGGTCGGCCGGTGACGAGGTTTCCTTGCCATAGCAGGGAGAAGAAGCCGATGAGGATGGCGGAGGTCAGGACCCATGCACGTCGCCCGGCCCGGCGGAAGTATCGGACAACGCCGAGGAGGTGGTGGGTGGTAAGCGGTGCAGCCTGGCGTGGGCCGTGTGATGAGGTCCGGACGATCCCACGCTTGACGATGGTTATGAAGTAAGTCTCAAAGCTCCGAGTCCTCCCGTCCCTGAGCCTCACCCAGGTCTTGGCCACGCTGAGGTAGTTCATGACCGCTCCGGGTGACCTGAGTGAGGCGGACAGGTGGGCAAGGCGTAGTCTTGCGAGGGAAGGAGGGGAAGGGGGAGCCAGGGGGCGGCAGTGCCGCCACCTGGAGGTTGAGGAGGGAGGGGGAGTGGGGGTAGAATGGGGACAGAGAAGGGAGGGGGGCGGGGGGAAGGGTGTTCGCCTCGGTTTCGAATTACCCATATTGCCGCAGCTATATGAACAATTTTGGACAAACAAACGCCGTTAGAAAAAAGGCATATGGCAAAATGAACCTGTTCTGTGCTCAAAGTTTTCTGTAGTTTGCATACTCCCGCAGCAGTTTCTTGTAACTTTGCCTTGAGTAGGGGTGAATACTTTCTCTATGTTTTCAGGTGTTTATATTTTATTTTTATATATTGGCAATGTAAGCAGGAATAGACAGACTTGCTTACAATGATACCGTGAATATATAGATATACGACGGCCAGTAGGATGATTGCACAGGTCCGGATGCCTGCGTATCAAGCAGTAGGGACAATTTATTGGCAGACAGGAGAATTCAGATAATTGGTCAAATTAGTCATACCAAGAGTGATACTAGATATGGTGATATTTTCCCCTCTCTTGGGCTTACTGGGTCAAACAAGTAATTATATGTAAGAGACCATTAGCCTGTCTTAAACTACTAATATGTATTGGTCACATTACAGTTATAATGCATAATGACAGTCTTGTTTATTTGATAATATTCTCCATTAAAATATATTTATTTTTAATATTGATGTCGACTTTATACTTTCTGTGTAGATGGGATATGTAGTCTGAAATGACAGACTCCATGCTTTTATTACAATGCTACAAATTAATATTAATTGGTCAATAGGGGGAAAACATGACGTTAGGGAAAATATTCAACATATTCAAATATGGACGCGGTTGAAATTTCCACAATTGATTATAGAAATTTGACCTTAAAACATTTGGCATACTTTGTTAAGGATAGGTTTGTGTGTCTATTATTAATTTGGTTCGATGTCCGAAATAATCTACCCACATCGCGAATTTTACGTTGTCAATGCCATAAGGCTTTTATTATATTACTGTATAATTCCAATGCTCTCATGATATACGACGGCGACATATAACGTTGGGTCGTGGAGGTGAGGAAAATGGGAAATATTGTGCATAGAGCAGGATTCCAACCCACACTTCTTGCTATTCCGGGGCGCTGACGTTTTTATGGTCACATTTAATTTGAACAATAAGCTCAGTTATATTACTCCCATTTCGTCATAAAACTTTTAATTCTATAAATACAACACATTAAAAAATCTGTTGGTATATATAGACCCGACATTTTATTATGGCTATATCCTACCTTGTACATGGCGATGGCCTTAATTTCAGTATGAGCTTGACATTCCAAACAGCACAGATGCATTGCTAATTACATAAATAGTACACATTTAAATGTATGTTTGTGTTACGGTAAAACATTCCCACAATTTAAAAACAGTTCACATTGTTGAAGTGCACAACATACCGTAAGCTAACTCATGAATTAGAATTATCGGATAAATATCACACAAATGAATACAGTATTAATGAGTAGAAACAACTTGGAATTCAGCCTACATTTATCGACAAACGCGTCTAAATATACTTTTGATTGACTTAATCAATGATATATGTTGACAATTATATGGGATTTTATTGCTTCTGTTTTGGAAGTAGTCAGTATATACACACTATTTCTCTTTGTTGTTGGAAACTTCGATAGAAAATTGTGTATTGTCTTTATAGCCCAGGACTGCAATAAAGGGTGGCATAATGTTGTATGAAAGACGTTTATATTCACTAACACAATAACTGCACATTAAATGTCATTTCTTGTCACCTACTTTCAGTGTCAACCAACGATATTCGATACAACATTAAAAATGGTAAAATATCACCGCATTTTGGCCAGTTTTTAACATTTCCATTTCTGCGTTCAATATGACAACCATTCTTACTATATAACTATATATCATGGCATGAACATTTCATACATTAGGTCTGTGACATCTTTGGACTTACACTAACATTCTGCATGGAGATTTGTACAGTATTTTGATGTGACTAAAAAGTTACCACATCGATTGTGAATTCAATATTGTTCCGCATTGAACGACATGATTTCTATGCACGATTTGTCGAATGTATGTGTATAAGTAACGGATTGTAAGTTGAATATATCGAAAATAATGCAAACATAAAGCGCTCTACTTCAGGATAAGGGATTTTTTTCCCAACTATCTCCACTTGTTCAATTTGATTGATTTTTCCCCTCTAAGTTTGAGCGACGTGAAAATAGTTTCTACATATGCTCTGTAAATGTCATATGTGAATGGCTATAATTGTATGGTATATTTCATCTAAAGGCCCGTTTATACTTTTGACGGTGTGTGACACCGTCAACTTTACACCGGTTAGTGCTGTGTGATGCCATAATATGATGGGGAGTGCTACAAGTGGAACGTCGCCGCTAACGTCGACCTATTTTCCAGGCTCTCATCGAGTTTGCCGATACGCTCAGTGCAAAACTTCAATTTTATTCAAAATTAAAAGAAATACAGAACAATAAACATATAAATTTAATATAATCTGTTTGATAAACATGTTATCTATTTTCGTGCCAAGCGGTTTGTTTCTAGGTGGTGCGGTTTTAGAGATATTTCACTTTTTATGCTCAGGAATCGAATTTTACTTCGATTCATACTGAAGCAACTCATATTAAAGGCAAGAAATTGAAAGAAAACGTGATTAATTCCATTTCACTACCTGTTGACATCACAACACACCGGGATTTGCTGCCTCGTACCTGAGAAAACACCTAATGGCCATTGAGTTCTGCAGCCAAGTTGCGCGACGTGTGGAAGCGCTGACCTTGAAAGTTCAACATAGTTGAACTCTGGTCAACGCTTGCGCTGTCTAACACCGTCAAGCATCGACATAAATTATAAATAGGAGCGTTGGCTTGCGCCGCGTTGCACCGTCTAATGCCATCTAGTGCCATCACAAGTGTAAACGGGCCTTAACTCATCTAAAATGAATACCTTACAATTTATTCCTTTAACAAACATGTCGCATGTTAACTGATATTGAGTTCATTGCGATATAATACACGATGTATGCATCTATTCCTATTCCTGATAATGAATTTAATAAAAAATACTCAATACACACAGATATGTTGTATGACTATATCAACAAGGTGATCATAAGCAGTCAGTGCTGCATGATTAAAAAAATAATATTTGGGTATTTCAATTATTAGAATAACATATAGAAACAAACAGTTATACTACAAACCTAGATCACAGATTACTTACTTTCGTAAATAGAATCCCAATCTCATCATTGTCAATATTCAGTGTCCTTAATAGTAGGATTTATTCATCATTACAATCATAGTAGCAATCATCATTATAATTAGATTATAGTAATTGTGATACAGTTATTCTATATTAGATTTCAGCCAGTGAATTGAAGGGATTTATCCAGCACCATTTAGTAGTACATGAATCGAGTTTCCACCTTTACGTTTGTATGATTATGCTAAACTAAAATATAAAAGATATATCCTCAATAAATGCCATTTACGTAGGAACTTCGTATCTGATGAAAATAATGCCTGTGGAGCTGAATGTTTTATGCACCTACAATTTAAATAATCACGATTATATATATATGTACATGTCATTTTTAGCTTTTTCTGCACCTTTGGCAATACGTGCTTAAAAAAAGTAGTAAGTTGCTAGTGACACAATGGTGTCACTGATATTCCACTTGGCTATTACCATAGTATTTTCTTTTACTAATATTTCACTTAGACTGCCACCTAACCACTCACAAGGCTAATGTTACTTAATGCTAGCCAATCAGAAACTATCAGACAAGTGTACATTGTTGTTGTCAACACAGCATTGTGACAGCCAGGTGGATAATTCAATTAGACTCAAAGATAATCTTTGTACATTTCTTTGCTTTACTGCCATACTACTGTCAAACATCAAAGTTGCCAAAGTCCCCACCCGCGGCATGAGGTTTGCATAATAAAGTATTAAAATTGCATAGTCAGCTAGTTTTGAGTTTCTGCCATCGTTATAATCTACTTTGAAATAACTTTTATTATAAATTGTTAACTTTGAAGATTTACAAATTCTATTAAAATGACTTGGTATTCCAGTCTGTGCGGCACCAGATAAGGAAATAGTCGAACGAACGGGGCTGCCCTCTATGGAAGATCTTCTGATCAAAAAGAATCTCCGGTGGACTGGACACCTCATGAGGATGTCATCAGACAGGCTACCAAAGCAGATCCTCTATTCTCAACTGTCTTCTGGTTACAGAAAGAGAGGATTCCTCGTCTCCGGTTCAAGGATACCATCAAGAGAAACCTGAAGCTGAGAGACATTAAGACCAACTCATGGACGTCACTCTCACAGCAGAGAGCTAAATGGAGAGCAGCAGTCAAGTAATGAAAGCAGTCTTTGTCGCATCGCGACCGACACCATGATGATGATGCGGCACCAGATGCTTAATAAGTACAACCGTATTTAAGTTGGATATGTACAGTAAAATCTAGATAAATATTTTTGTTTTAAAAATGTGATGCTTTCATCAAACTATGTAGGTTTAACCTCCACAAAATGCCAGACTGATATTTAAACCAGGGACCTTCATGCCAGCTCTTTCAACCGATCTACCGAGAAATATATCAAAGTTCAAAACACATGGATGGTGAATGTGACCTCAAAGTGGTTGTGCGCATGAACTCCAGTCAAAGATGTATAGCTGAAGATGAAGGTAAAAAGAGTTACATCTGGCGAAAAAGAATCATAAGGATTGTATATGACTTGTTTATGTGCCTAGGGGCTGGTGGTGGCGGATCAGCTATATATGAGTCCGCCTCACGAAAAGAGGCCAATTGGGGGAAGTTGTCGGCGTCGATCATTGGATGTCGGCGTCAAACAGTATAATTATAGTTTAGCATTGACAGAGGTATTGAAAAGTCCTTAAATTTATCCTGAATGTAAAGGTCGAGAAAATACAACAACCTTATTTGTTTCTAGGATAATTTAATATAAAACAAAGAAATGCACTACACTTTAAGAATTGTGATGCCGACATCTGTTAAAGTTGTCGGCGTCGATCATAGGATGTCGACGCCGACATATTAAATAAACCACCAATTGGCCCATTTTCGTGAGGCTGACTCATATATATATATTATATATGTTATATATATATTATATATGTTATACATATTATATACGTTATATATATATTATATGTTATATATATATTATATGTTATATATATATTATATATGTTATATATTATATGCTGGCTTATATGAGGTCAGAGTCCCTGACAGGTGGCGCCACGTCGCCAAACCTGGAACTAAACAATGTCATACCCTAGTTGTGGTTCGCAATTTAACAAGACAGATATAACTGAAGATAATAGTGTCCTTGTTTATATTCCCATAATAGATTATAGAGCACATATATTATATATATAAGACGGGAGTAATATGGAGGCAGGCTAATATGGGATAGTGCAATATCTCAGTAACGATACATTTGCTGCTGCCACCTACCAAGAGTCAGTGAGCTTCTTCACGACTCAGCCGTCTAGAAGATTCGTTTTAATGGGCCTGACATTTTTGGAAAGCTGGCAGGTAAATATAATCCATTCAAATTTGGTCCCATTTTCCATATGACGTCCCATATTACACCACTATCCCCGATATATATTTTAATATATTTATATATATATATTTCAAAATACTATTTACTCGCCAACCTTTCATATATACATACATATATATATTATATATACATATATATATATATAGTATAGTTATACGAATCTTACCTGGGTACAGATGATGGATAACTGGGTTTTTCCCTTGGTACTAGCATCGGATAGTCATGGGTTAGGGAGAAGGAAGCACATCTGGGTCCAGCAATCTTTTAAATACTTTATAGGATAAGAAATTATCTTAGTATTATATGGATACTTTAGTGTTTTCGTTTTGGCACAAGCGAAACATGATAGTCGTGGTAGGGTAGGGTGGGCGGGCCCTAACCCACGACTATCCGAGGCTAGTACCTCGGGAAAAAACAAGTTATCCATCATCTGTACCCAGGTAAGATTCATATAACTATACTATTTTACCTCGGTGCTACGCCTCTGGCTACTAGTAGTCCAGGGAGAATTGTTATGTAATCTAATTTGTTATCCTTTTATACTTAATATTGTAAACATACTATAATGTTTTTAGTGCAAAATAGTAACATTTTGTTTCTCACCCGTCTTTAGTCAGTGAGTAGGCGAGTCGCCAGGCCGCTTAGCTTTTCTATTCGTTTGTTGTAATGTTTTGCAATCTAGCCGTCTTCCACCCTGTGTCTGCAAGGATTCTCTTAACTGAGATTCCTAATTGTCTTGCCTTGGAAACCATGGCTCCACGCATTGAGTGAGATGCGTAGTGTCCAGTATTGATGCCTGCCTGTTTAAGCACCTTGATGGTCCATCTTGCGAGTGTGTCTCTTGAGATAACTTTATGTGGTTTAATAAAGCTGATCAGCAGCTGTCTGGAATTCCTTATTCCATGTGACTTGGATATATAAGCCCTAATGGCTGAAACTAGACAAATCCGTTTATCTTCCTGAGAACTATTTAGATGAACTGTGGACAGTGGGTCCCCTGTGCGATTCGACTTTACTAATGTCTCTAAATCGAATGTTGCCTCATCCTTATCTATCTCTAGTCTTTTGTGTTTGTTGTTGTTTTACATCCTAGCAACATCTAAGGTCATATCAGTGAGAGAGCCACAATCGTTTGGCCTCTCTGTCCCATCACTAGCAATAATAGCACTGTCAACTTAAATCCTAGTTCCTTCATTGATAAATGTCTATTACTAGGCCATGACTTGAATAACTTAAATAGTACAAACACGTCCCAAAACCTATTATATCCTAAGACTTCATCTTCTAACATTCCTAGAAATCTTAATATTTGGGCTATTGTAGGTTTTAATGGTTTGACTCCTTTAAGAAGACAATGAAGTCCCCATTTCTTTAAATAGCTTGTGTATAATTTTACCGTTCCTTTCCTCCAGGTGTGTGAAATAAGTCTTTCTTGCATAATTTTGTCTAAACCATATTGTTCTAAATGTTTTCTTACAAAAGGAATGCTGTTGACATGTATTTGTTCTTCTTCCTCTTCCTAGTCTTCTTCACATGCGGCTTCTTTTTACGTGCCCTCATGTTTGCGTTTATGTGCAGACACAACAACCTCCTCCTATGACTCATCGTCAGACGAGGCCTGATCTTCAGAAAGATCCTCCCAGTCGGATTCCTCTGAATCCAAAACTGGCTTCTTCCCTTTCCTGGTCGGCACTCTGGAGGGAAGCATCTCCTCCATCTTTTGTTGTAATAGACGTGCAACTCGTTCATCTAGGTCAGCTGTCCGCCTCGTCGGAATCTTTGTTCCGGCGACTTTTGCACCTGTGCCAGCAGTGAAGGTTCTTTATCTTCACTGAGCGCTCAAGGTGCCTCTGCCTTACTCCGCTTTGTAGCCATGGCTCGGAGTCTGAATAAAACCAAAATGACCAATTGTTAGGCATATTTCGGGCATATTTTGGGCTGAATATCACACAGTATAATTATACTAGGTGTGTATCATGCCGTTAAAACCATATTTAAACCGTTTTTTAACGCAGGCGTGTGTTTAATATACAGTCGTAGGATGACGTTATGGGAATCAAACTGATCCAAACGAGGGGCAGGGACCAGTGTAGCGGACCCTCCCACACTCTCTGTCCCATAAACTTCTCCCACCTGTGGCTTTCTTCGCCAACAAGTTGAAGAAAATACTATAGGACTCGGAGGTACGCCTTGTCGAAATACTTAATCGGGGAATCTTAAAGAAACCCAGGAATAAATGTAAATGGCTCCTGCCATACATCTCTCTGTTCGGCAACAGGCGGCAATAAATAACCGAACAATGGATACATTGTTCTAATGATCCTTAACAATCCGATCGTAATTAAGCTGTAAAACACTAGTAATTTATAGAAAAGTTTGAAAAAACTTTGTACGTGAATGCTAACATGAACTAAACCAACGTATCCAGTTTGTAAGATACTAACCTTGTTGATTTTGTTGTTAACGTGGAAAAACTGCCGGAGCTCCTCACAAACGTTCTCCTGTTGTGAGTTGATTATGCTAATTGCTGGACTCGGATGTGCTTCCTTCTCCCTGGACTACGAATAGCCAGAGGCGTAGTACCGAGGTAAAATAGATATATATCTGTACATACACACATTTATCAAATATATAGAAACGGAAAGACATTCGCATGGACACTCACAGTCACACGCACACACCCATATAAAAAAAAACAGCCACCTGCACACACAAACATAGCCACCCACCCACCCACAAACAGTCACACGCACGCACACACACACACACACACATCCACCCACCCGCACACACACACAGATCACCAGTACTCGATGTCCGAGTCGTTCTCTCCACTCGAGTCGTCGCTGTCGTCGTCGCCGTCGATGCTGTAGCTGATGCGGTGAAACTGTGCGAACTTTCGGAACAGCGCGAGCCGCAGCAGCTCGACCTCGAAGTGGAGCACGGAGCTGCGCGGTAGCCGCAGACCGCGCACCAGCGCGCGCGCCACCCCGGCGTCTCCCACCTCCCCCCGCCCGGCGCCGCCATAGCGCCGGAAGACGACGCGCGCAGACAGCTGGCGGAGCGAGGCGCTCAGCTGGCCGAAGAGCAGGCCGAGCAGCTCACAGCCGAACAGCTTCAGGTGCCGGAAGGCCGGGAAGTAGGCATCGATGTAGGAGTGAAGTTCACTGGCGATCTCGGCCCGCGTGAAGAAGCCTGCCATCGCGGGAATAAACATGAACATTGAAAGCAAGCTGGGATGAGTGCTGATGTTGGACATAGGCATCGCTTAACCATCTTCGAGCATAGTAGCGGAGCCGCAAATAATTGTTGGTGTGCACACCAAAATGCTTGGCCATCCATGGGCATCGGTCAGCATATCACCGGAGCCAGAAACTGCAATATATGCTTAATAAGTCGATCCATATCTAAGTTGGGCATGTGGTATGTCTAGGTAAGTGCTTTGATTTCGAAAATGTTATGCGTTCGTTGAATTATGCAGCTTTAAATGCAGTAGGTTGACAATTATAACTTATTCTATTTTAGCTTAGAGTAATTTTTGTGCTAATTTGCTGTGACACTGTTTTTGGCCGCTCGCCCCATAATGGTAGAAATGTGGGTTCAGGTCCTGAGTGAGGCATGATATTCCCATTTGTTTGCAGCAAGCACCCTGTGCCCTGCCCACCCACCCCAACCCCCACCCATGACAATACCAAAATAGCACCACCCGGCAAAGGGCGGGTTGTGGTTGTTTGTTGTTTTACGTCCTAGCAACATCTATGGTCATATCGTACCGACTTGTGACAGTGTGCACTCACGGCGACTTTATAGTGCTTCCCCACTGGGAGACATACAGTGCAACCAGCACCATGACCCGATATCCCACACAGTCACATTATCCTGATACTGGGTAAACCAGTCATTGTCCTATTCTATTAATGCCGAGCGCCAGGCTAGGTCGGGACAACTATCAAATTTCATAAGTCTTTGGTTTGACTTGGCTGGGATTCGATCGAACAAAGGGCGGTGATTTATTCATTCATTCGCCTGCATGATGTGGTGTGACGCACCGTGACGCGGCATTAGGCGCCATGACGCAGCACTACGCGCCATGACGCAGTGTGATGCGGCATTAGGCGCCATGACGCAGCATTACACGCAATGACGCGCCATGACGCAACGTGATACAACATGACGCGCCATGACGTGCCGCGATGCTGGTTCCTACCTTGGTCTACGAGGTGAGCCATGAACCGCTCATAACCCTGGCAGTTCGGGTCCGGCGCGCTCACCTCCCACATGCGCATGCTCAGCATGCTGGCGAACAGCGGTGATACCTCCCTGCAACAGTGACATTATCAGCATCAGGGTTAAGGAAGAGAATCATCGAAATAATTGCTTATTTAAAAAAAGGAGAAAAAAAAGACATACTACCTCTTTTAGTTAATTACCTTAGTAAATACCTATATGATGTTGATGAGGTATTCTCGTTAGTGATAACCATCATAATTCAAGAGGACCGTTCGCAGTTTGATAAAAATTATATTAAACTACACCCACCCTCCCACCCCAGTTCAATATCACCTCCCCCCACTTGTATTTTGCTAGACAGGACGCGGTGGCCGAATCGGTAGAGTGCAAGCTTCTTGGGAGGAAGGTCAGGAGTTAGAATCCTGGCCGAGTCATATTGACACTTATCGCTACCTAGCCTGCCGTTCAGCATTACTAGGATAGAGCAAGGACTGGTTAGCTCAATATCAGGATAATCTGACTGGGTGAGAAATCGGATTATGGTGCCAGCGGCCTGGTTTCCCAATAGGGCAGCACTATAAAGTTGTCATGAGTGCACACTGTCATAAGTCAGTACCCATCCTGATGTGACCTTGGATGTTGCCAGGACACAAAACCCCCACAAACCAACTGTATTTTGCTATGGTCAGTCTTCAGTAACAAAAGATGTTGAAATATCAGCTACGGATCAATATTGCTGAACACCTTGAGAGTGGTGTTCTCTGTGGCGGAGTGGTTAGATTGTCTGACTTTTTTTCTAGGTCAGACTCCTAATCTGAAGGTCGGTGGTTCGATTCCCCTTGCCCCACCTCTGCCAATTTTGATTTCCACCACTGTGGATAACTTACATCATCATCAAAGGCCAGTTGCTCTCATACCATGTCTATGTGGTGTGGGAGGTTAAAAATCCCTTGGGTCGGTAAAAGTGTAGGCTCGGGCTTTCTATCGACAAACTGTCTAATGGTGAAAACAAGTCTATTCAGGCTTATCCATAATAGGCAGTATAAATCTTCAAGAAAAAAAAAATCGCTATCGTCCTAAAATCGGGCTTGGGTCGCATTGGTCCTCTGAAATATATATATATATATATATATATGAATATCGGTCAATACTCATCTCAGAGTTCCTCAGCCAGTCAGCAAGCCAAACCCGTATGGACAATAACTGCCTAATTTCTCAAATGAGTTCGAAAAGGAAACGTTGAATATCCCGGTGGTTGGTTTCATGTGTACAACATCTTATATTCCTGATTTTGTAGACTATAATATCCACTACTGATTTGGTGGGATATAACATAAGTTTATATCACGGTGTCTACGGCACCTTGTATTCCCAGCGAGGACCCATCCAAATATTAACGATGCTAAATGTTGCTTAAAGCCGCATAGTGCGATGAAAGCATAAACCTTTCTGAACCAAAACACTTAATCTAGATTTGTTTCTACATATCCAGCTTAGATACTGATGCAGTTATTAAGTATTTGTTTCTGCATAAAGGGAAATACTAAGTCAGTTTAATAGAACTTGTTATTGCTGATACATATGGTGTCAAAGTTTTGGCGGGCACACCAAAAATTAATTTGGCATATTTGCACTTCAAATACCTCTAAAATTAAAGTTGCATAGTCCGATAAAAAACATCAAATTTTCAAAAGTAAAACACTTATCTAGCTTTGAACCTACATATCCAACTTGGATACTAGTGTCTTTATTAAGTATCTGTAGCTGCTCAGGCAGTAGAGTGAGAGCAGCAACTGGCCAATCCACACCTTTCTTGCTCTTAGCCCTGTCTGAAGGTATAGCATTGCCCTCCGTATTGCTTTGCTGCCCCCGTCTAGTGAGCGGGATGTAGCTCAGGTGGTGGAGTGTCCAACTGTGAAGTTGTGGGTCATCCTATCGATCCTGCTCAGTGGACACATTTGCTCCCCTAATTCCCCTCCTTTCCTCCAGGCGGCGCCTCACACACCTGCTACCTGCCCATTTGGCCAAAGATTTAGCTCAATAAAATTAACGGTAGGTCTTAAGGGCCGGCCAGAGTTATACTACTTATAGGCTCGATCCATACAAATCTGTCCTGTCTCCATTTCTGTTATGGAAGGAATTAATAATAGTTATTAGCTTCAGGGAGAGGGCGGGGTTGACTTTGGATGCTGACCTGTTCTCTTTGGGTGATAGTGACGTGACCTGTGCTTTAAGGGTCGGGTCGGCGCCGTGCCGGAGGAGGTGGTAGCAGCTGGTCGTGTCGCCACGCATCACTGCATTGAAGAGCGCCGTGCAGCCATACTTGTTCTGCATGTCCACCTGACACAATTCGGTAAGCATTGCAGGTAAGTACACTTACACAGGATCCGTACACATGTGAAGATATGGAATTCAAGGCTATTTCAAGGCTTTTAAAGGTGGTTTTTTAATAGGAATTCAAGACTATTTTCAATTGGATTTCAGGAAAAAAAACAAAAATGGCAAATGACGATTTCAGACTAATTTAGATCAGTGGGGACAGTTTAATGGAATTCAAGGCTTTTCATGACTAATTACCCAAAGTAGGTTAAATTCAAGGCTTTTCAAGGTCTGAAAATGGGGCAAATGAAGTTCAAGACTTCCCAGGCCCCATACGGACCCTGCTTAAAGCTGCACAATCCGCTGTGTAAAAAAGATTGTTATGACATTATTTTTATCTTTGAAGTGAAGACATGGTAAGAATAATTTTGGTGTGCACACCGAAATGCTTGGCCATGGGCATCGGTTAGCATAGCAGCAAACTGTAATACATGTTTAATAAGTGTACTCATATCTAAGTTGGGTATGTAGCATCAAATCTATGTCTATGTAAATGTTTGGCTTCAGAAAATGTTACGTGTTCATAGAATTATACAACTTTAAATACAATGGGTTGCCAATTATAACATACCTTATTTTAGTTCAGAGTAACTTTCCTGCTAATTTTTCTTCGGTATTTAAGATCAAAACACATGGAAGATACGACTTTTATCTCACACGGGAACTAAAGATTAAAAGAATTGCTGAAAAAGCGACACTTTTTAAGAATGTGCTCAGGGGGAGCAATTGTTCACGTACTCCCAATCTCTAGCTACGCCACTGCCTGTGTGGCAGGTCATAGGGTTCAAACCATGGATTCAAACCTCAGACAGAGAGCGTGTATATAGATGAGAGGGACAACTCTCACACTAGACCGTGCAACAGCTGCCGACTGTGGCGCTCCAAGTGGTGGTTGTTGAACAGTTTACGTGTACCGGCAAACTCAAGGCATTGTCAATGGTCTTGTGCAATCTTCATACAGAAAAAGTGAAATATTTCTAAAACTACACCACATAGAAACAAACTGTTTGGAACACATATAGAAAACATATTAAACGACGAGACTATATTAAATTCATATGGTTAGGGTTCTGTATTTCTATTAATTTTGAATAAAATACACGTTTTGCACTGCACGTACGGCAAACTCAATGCATTGTCAATGGCGGTGAGCAATCTTCATACAGAAAAAGTGAAATATCTCTAAAACCACATGACCTAGACACAAACCGCTTGGAACACATATAGAAAACATGTTTACCAAAAGGATTATATTAAATTTATAAGGTTAGGGTACTGGATTCCTATTAATTTTGAATAAAACTGATGTTTTGCACTGTGTGTACCGTCAAACTCAAGCCTTGTTCAACAATAACCGCGAGAGGCGCCACAGTAGCCTGTGTTACCGATTTTCGCGGGAGTTGTCCCTCTCATCTATATACAAGCTCTCTGCCTTAGACGAGTCAAACCAATGACTTCAAAATTGATACCTGTCGCTACCTAGCCTGGAACTTGGAATTACTAGGATCATAGCAAGGAGCAGTGGAATGAGGAAGGCCAATTGTCCGTGATTGAAATTTCCCCTGCTTAAAGCTGCATAATCTGATGAAAACCTCAAATTTTCAAAACCAAAACAATTATATAGATTTGATTCTATTTATGTAACTTAGACACTGGTGCATTTATTAAACATGTACTGCCACACAGAAGGGAATACTGGGGCAATTTAATAGAACCTCTTACTGCACAAGCATACGGTGTAAAAGAGTTTTGACGTGCTTGCCAAAATTAAATTTGCATGTTTGCACTTCAAATATCTAAAAAGTTAGCCATTTATAATAAGTTACTTCAAAACAGCGGTCAGCCTAATATATTTATCTCAGAAAATTACAGAAACTAAAAACCATAGCACTATACAACTTTAATCGACGTATGTGACAACAACAAATATATTTGGTGCACCTTTAACCCCTTCTGTTCGAGTAGGAAGGTCAGGAAGTGGGTCTTCCCGCGCTGGCAGCAGGCGTGACGGGTGAGCATGAGGAGCCAGCCACTCTCCGTGTCGTCCTCCCAGCACTCCTCCCCCTCCAGCTCCTCGATGCACTGACTCAGCCCGCGCGGGAACGCCTCGCACAGCGCCCCCAGCGGCGTGTTGCCGAACACGTCCTGCGGGGTCGACAATTGAATCAGGGTCCTCCAGTACGTCCTGCCTACTGGTCTTCCCCTCCCTATAGTCCCTTCCCACCAACATCAGGATTCCTCATTCCTCACACCAATGAATACATCTATTTATTTACTACAGAACAAATCAATAGTCAAGACTCACTAACACAAAAATACCCTAACTAACACCCAAATCCTACTGCGTGCAAAACAACATTATGAATAAAAGAGTATCTGATCGCAGTGAACCAAGACTAAGTAATTAAAGGTATTAGTATCTATTGAATTGGAAATCCTAAATCTACAACTAAAAGCTCACATGAAAATGTAAAATTATTTAATGTACCTCATACTCATTACTTATTGAATTGCATAGCCTACACATTAACTTCAGAACTTAATTCACTCTTCAATTTACTATATAAACAATGCAAAGAAATTTGAGTGAATACCTATGTACCTATAACACTTACAGTCGGCAGTGTGATAGCACTGACAAAAGATATATATTATTATGAATCAAATTCCTTCCTATCCCCCCCCCCCCCCTATACAAAAAGTGTCTGCCGTGTGACAGGCGACTCAGCATAAAGCAGCGTGCATAGAATTAAAGCTGCATAAGTCGATGAAAGCTGTCATCGATTATCACGGCCTGGACCATTCGAATCAGCCCGGTCATCAGTATTTCAAATAGAACACCCTGAGGTGTACCTAAAGAAAACATGGGCCATTTGCAAAATGATCCGACCCCAATGGCTCACGTCTTGTCTGAGGCCGTCAGTAGCAACGACGTAACATTTGTGCTGCCACCTGTGGTGTCAGCCTGTACTGCTATGTGTAGCTACCAGTACAAGTTCCACTCGACCAAAGCTACACGTTGTTTAGTTGTTAGTTGTTGTTTTTTTGTTTAAAAAAAATAAAAGTATGACCACTCATATTAATGAAATGGACATAAGCCATGGTCACATGTACAGCATTAGGCCGACTTAGATGAGGTGAACTACGTGAGTCGAACTAGCGGCGCATTCACACATAGTTTTCAAAGTGTGTCGCGTTCAGACATGTGTGTTAAACCAGCTCAGATTGATGTTTGTTTGTTGTTGGTTTACATCCTAGCAACATCTAAGGTCATATCAGGATGGGTATCCACACACACATAGAGGACGGTCCAAACATGCGCTCCAACCACTATCAAAGGCAACCACCTGTTAGGAAGCAGTCTCCATGTATGAAGAAATGGGACGGTCCAAACATGTAGGATGGTCCAAACATGTGTTCTAACCACTATGGAAGCAGTCTCCATCCATGTGCTTAAGCCGGCTCAACTAAACCAGTTGTGTTCGCACATGCCACTTAGGCCGACTCATTATATAACAGTTTCTTTCTGTTGTGCCTGCGCTCAAGACTAATTACTTGAGGCGAACTAGTTGAGTTGACTCAGCCCTAATTCACCTCAGTTGAGCGTTCATATGCCCGATCTGAGTCGACTGACATGAGGCGAACTACTTGAGGCAACTTAAGGCCCATGTGTGACCATGGCTATATAGCTAAACTATGCAATCATAAACTACTATAAATCCTATCTTGCTGTCGTTATATTGTTTTTTGGTTTTTTTAAACTCAGATTTTGGGAATTGCACAATAACAAGTGTCTTAATCTGCGATTTTTACCCGCCCCGAGTGCATTCGTTTATGCAACCCGAGTTTCTATGAACTGCGCATGTGCAAAAAAATGGTTGGGATGATGAGAGGTGATTAATCTATGTCGGCCCACGTGACAGGCGCGACAAGGTGACCCTGTGGCGGTGAACCTACCTGTGCGTTGAGGTCGGCGCCCCAGTCGGCCAGCAACCTGGTGAGCCTGATGTCCCGGCTGTAGAGCACCGTCCGGTGCAGGGGCGCCATGCCGTACCAGTCACGCACATAGAGGTCGCCACCGTGTGCTGCCAGCAAGAAAGGAATTGTACTTCATTGTCTTTTCTTTTTAAATACATAACAACAACAAATAATTTAAGATTTTCTTTCTTTCTTTTAATCCCAGGATTATGCTTACATGTTGTCTATGCTCATTGCTTTTCGAGTGGTTTTTTTTGGGTGGGGGGTGCTTTTTGGGGGTGGGGGTGAGGGGGTTGTTGTAATAATATATTATATATTACAATATATATATGTTAGATATAATTTATATTATATATATTAATTTATTATATACATTATTTTATTATATACATTATTTTATTATATACATTATTTTATTATATACATTATTTTATTATATACATTATTTTATTATATTAATTATTTTATTATATTCATTATTTTATTATATTCATTATTTTAATATATATATTATTTTATTATATATACACGCGTATATCATGGATATGCGGGTGTAGTTGGAGCGCAGTGACCCCCCCCCCCCCTGGTGTTGTCAGGTAGTACTGTTAAATAGGAACTAACGCTTGGGTTCGAATCCATCAGGTGGCGCCCCGGTGCCTCCCTGCCTCGCCCTTCCGGCCCCGGACCAGCCCCACTTCCACCCCGGTCTTTTCCTGAACCACCTGGCTTCTCCCATTTTTTTATTTATTATTTATTATTTTACGTTAACTCGGTAGGGCGCCTTTGCCCAGCCAGATACGGTAATTCATTATATAACGGTTGTGTTCATGAATAAAATACTGTATCTGCCCTCTGTTGTCCTCGTTGCCTGCGCTCACTACATTATATATATTAATTGATGTATAATATATTATATATATTATTTTATGTATAATATGTAATATATTATACAGCATGTGATAATATATATATATTATTACATACTGCTTTTATTATATAACTTATAAGTAATCTACTTTTAACTGGGGCACAACTTATTAAATATTCATGTTTGCTAAGATGAATTCGTAACAGCCGTGCATCGTTGAGAACCATTAAATTCAACAATAAATGCACACACATACAAACACACAACACAGTAGTCTTGTAGTAGTCTGCACTGACCTCTCAGACAAGGAGCCGCATAGACAGGTAGGCATGGGTCGTGTGTTGATATCAGGGAGCCTAGGTGGTGTAATGGTTAGCACACTGGCCCGGAATGCAAAGAGATGTGGGTTCGAGTCCCGCTCTAGGCGCAATATTTCCCATTTTCATCACCCCCACGACACTGGTTGCTGTGTACAAGCTATGCGCTGTATGGTTGTTGAACCTACCCTGTGTTAGTGTATTGCCTCTATGTATGTAATTTTAAGCATTAAAAGACTTACAATTCCAGGGGGACTAGTGTAGTAGGTTGCACTGACCTCTCACTCAAATAACCACATAGACAGGTAGGCGGGGTAGTGTAGTGATATCAGGGAGCCTAGGTGGTGTAATGGTTAGCACACTGGCTCAGAGTGCAAAGAGATGTGCGTTCGAGTCCCACTCTAGGCGCAATATTTCCCATTTTCATCACCCCCCACGACAGTCTCTTTTTAATGCAATCGTGCAGTGGTGATAAACCACTGCTGGTACTATACTACTGTACGCTATAAATGATACAATCATATACTCAGGGTCCATACACATGTGTAAATATGGAATTCAAGGCTAATTCAAGGCTGTTTTTGATAGGAACTCAAGCCTATTTTCATTTTTATTTCGGACTAATCTAGAATAGTGGGGACGGTCTTAATGGAATTCAAGGCTTTTCAAGACTAATTACCCAAAATAGGCTTTTTAAGGCCTTGAAATGGAGCAAATGAAGTTCTTTGCAAGACGTTCCACGCCCCATACGGACCTTGTATACTAGTAGTGACGACTGAGACCCAAAATACCACTACACCTTTTTAATGTTGTTACATTCGATGACTAAACAGGACACATTTTCAATCACAAATAATTTATCTACCCGACTCCACTGATAAATGCTATGTTTTACTAATCCTGACCTTCAGGCCATGAAGGTACACATATACATTTTTACGCCATTGATTTAACTTAAATGGAATTGAAATCCAAACGACAAACTACATGGGAAGCGGGCCCTCAACTCATTCGGCCATTCCGCGTGGTAACAGTAATGTAGGACATTGTACAGTAAAAGTAAGAGGTTTTACTGTAGTAGTATCTTTGAGGATACCCAGCCTCGCGTAACAACTGTCATGGTTACACTTACTCATCATGGTGAGAATCAGGCTGAGCAGTTGCTCGACGCACTCGTCCACGTCCGACACCAGGTGGCGATCAAGGCCATACATCTCAAACGGCAAGGTGCTGCAAGGAGGCGGGCAAGTGTTACACTGGGCTAACAATCATTGGGGCAAAGGCACTTAAAAGTTCCATAGTCTGATGGTTTTAAGCTTCTGTCATTTTTCTGAGATTAATATATTAATTTGATTGTTAAAATCTAATTACTTTAGTTTGAAGTAACTTTTATTTTCAATGGCTAACTTTTGAGATATTTGAAGTGTGAATGTGAAATTAGTTTTGGAAAGCATGCCAAAACTCGACACCATAGGCTTATGTAGTAACAGGTTTTATTAAATGGACTCAGTATTCCCTTCTACATGGCAACAAATGTTCAATAAGTGCATCAGTATCTAAGTTAGCCATGTAGAATTAAATCTACATAATTGTTTTGGTTTTGAAAATTGGATGCTTCATTGGACTATGGACTATGCAGCTTTAAGTTGGGCTCCTACTTGTCGGATATAAGTGTGTTGAGGTTGATTTTGGTCTCAACTGAAAATATTAATGATTTTTTTTTTTTAAGTAGTTAAGTGACAGGAATCTAGTGACATGTTCAAACTTATGATTCATCGTGCAACTTCATGTCACAATTAAAGCTGATTTTCAATGAACATAAAATATTGTTATTAAAATAACAATCAATGAGTCAGATCAAAAAGAAGAAGAAGAATTAGTAGAAGAAAGAAAAACAGAAGTCTGAAAATGAAGGAGGAGAGAAAAAGAAGTCTGAAGAAGGCAGAAGAAGAGGGAAAAGAGGAGCAAGAAAGGGGAGCAAGAGGATCAAGAAAGTTGGAAGAAAGAAAGAAGAATAAGAAAAGGAGGAGGGAGGAGGAGGAAGAAGAAAGGGAACAAGAAGGAGAAAAAGAAAAAGTGAAAAGGGAGGAAGAGGAAAAACGAGGACAAGAAGAAGAGGAAAAAGAAGGAAACGAAGAATAAACAGAAAGAAGGAAAATGAAGACTGAACTGTGCTCACTGCATGTCTTTGCGTTGTGGTTCTGATTGTGCGGTTAGCTCGTTGTAAAGATCTGTCAGCAGCTCCACTGCGGACTGACCAGGATCTACATACTCAGCACCCATAGACATCTGGAACCAACGCACGTACAGTACACGGTTAGATCTGTATCCGATGAACAGTCACTGAGTCAATGAGTACAACTTAGATGTTTAAGACTGGACATGTACATGAACGTGGCTTTCGGAAATAATATATATGTGCATGTACCTAAAGTATGTTATTAAATTAAATATCTAATTCATGTTGACCACATTCATTTTCATGGTGATATCCAATGTAATTATTGATAATCTGTCCATAGTTGGATATCACTCTTTTTTTTTAAATTTTCAAATTTTGGTGTATATGTTTTAAAGCATCTATTTTATTAAAATTACAAAGGTTTTACCGCTGAAGCAATTTAATAAACACATCGTTTCCAAATGGGCTTTAAGTGCCTCTGGCCTTTGGAATGCGTATCGATCTCGGCTTTAACTCGATTGATACTCACCCAACGTCCTCTCCAGCCTCAAATTCCATATCAGGCAATAATACTAGACTGCATTAAAGTTGCATAATCCGATGGTTTTTAATTTCTGCCATATTAAACAAATATATATATATATATACCATAAGCTCATCGTTGTTATAAACTTTACTTTTAGCGTGGGGTAACCTTTATTATAAAAAGTTAATATTGGAAATATTTAAGTGAAAATATGCCGCATCATAGGCTTGCACGATTTTGTAGTAGTGATAGTTTTACTCTCCCTTCTCTCCACTCACCTAGCCATCTTCACAACAACAGCTGTCACATGACCAATCTGTCACTCTACACCACCAAGTGGAAAAGTTCAGTACTAAGCATGCACCACCCGGTGGCACAAATTAGAACTATTCCAAGTTTGTTTGTTTTCCTGACACCTATACCTTTTCCCTTTAAATTGACTTAATATTCATTCTAGGCAGAAATACATGGATTTATTTAATAAGCGCACCAATACCTATGTTGGGTTTGCAGTAGTGATGGTTCTATTAAATTGATTTAATATTCAGTTCTAGGTAGTAATAAATGCATTTAATAAGGGCGCCAATACCAATGTTGGGCACATAGAATCAAATCTAGGCAAATGCTTTGCAAATGCTTTGTAAAAAAGTAAATGCTTTAATTGGATTATGAAACTGTCATGGGGAAGGGGGTGATGAAAATTGGAAATATTGCGCCCATAGCTGAAATCGAACCCACATCCCTTGTATTCCGGGCTAGTGTGTTGCTCCCTGACGCTAGGACCCCACCCACCCCCCGCTAACTATGCGGGTCCTTACCTGAAAGGCCAGTGGAGACCACCACACTGCGTCACATTTAAAACGACTGTAACTTAAAAGTTACTGTGTTAAAGCTGCATAGTCCGATGAAAACATCAAATTTTCAAAACCAAAACAACGACCTACATTTGATTCTACATATCTAACTTAGATTCCAGTGCACTTGTTAAAAATGTGTTGCCACATAACATAGAATACTGAGGCAATTTAATAGAACATGTTACTGCAGAAGCCTATGGTGTCAGAATTCTGGCATGGTTGCCAAAATTCATTTTGGACATTTGCATTTAAAATATCTAAAAATTTAGCCATTTTACATCAAAAGTATAGCAATCAACCTAATATATGACAGAAACTCAAAACCATCGGACTATACAACTTTAACTGCAACTGTGAAACAAGAGCAAAACGAGAAATGCAGGCGGGCCCTACCGCCGGCACCCTGTAGTTGACGTCGGCGCCATGTTCGGTGAGTAGCTTGGCAAGGTGCAGGTGTCGGGGGACAGGTCGCTGCACGGCGTTCCTACCACACAACACGATGTAAAACGGCGTCCTTTGGTAGCAACCTATATTACAAAGGAACGCGCAGTAAATAGGTCAACTTATCAGTGTAGTTCACAGAAGTAGTTTTTTCTTTTTACAGGCATCTCTTAATGGTTAGTAAATCTTTTCAAGCATTCCATCAGTTTTTTTTTTATCCATTAGTTGTTTAAGCAGGGGAAATTTCAGTCATAGACGACTGGTCTTCCTCATTCCACTGCTGGTCGATAGAAAGCCAGAGCCTACACTTTTACCGACCCAAGGGATTTTTAACCTCCCACACCACATAGACATGGTATGAGAGCAACCAGCCTTTGATGACACTCTAAGTTATACACAGCGGGGGAAATCCAAATTGGCAGAGCTGGGGGCACGGGGAATCGAACCGCCGACCCTCAGATTAGGAGGCTGACCTAGAAAAAAGTCAGACACTCTAACCACTCCGCCACAGAGAACACCACACCTGATATCTTAGATGTTGCTAGGCCGTGAAACAACAAACATACGAAACAACAAACATACAAAACAAATCAATGTTTGATATCATTAAAGCTGCATATTCCCACGAAAGCATAACATATTCGAAACAAAAACACTTATCTAGAGTCAAATCCATCTGAGATATTAGTGCACTTATTAAGCAATTGTTGCTACATAGAACGTGTATACTACGACAATGTAATGGCACCTGTTACTGCTGAACCCGACGATATCAAAACTTTGAGGTGCACACCAGCATTAATTTAACATTCCCCATCAAATATCTCCAAAGTTAGCCATTAATAGTTAAGGTTACTTTAAATCAAAGTAAGGTAAATTATAATATTAAACCACCAGACGGGATGGCCGAATGAGTTGAGCATCCGTCTCCCGTTCTGGTAGATCGTGGGATCGAACCCTGGTCCAACCAATGACTTAAAAATTGATACTTTTCGCTTCCTAGCCTGGCACTCGGCATTAATAGTGTAGTGGTCTGCACTGACCTCTCAGGCAAGGAGCCACATTGACAGGTAGGCGTGGGTAGCATGGTGATTTTAGGGAGCCTAGGTGGTGTGTAATGGTTAGCACAGTGGCCAGGAATGCAGAGAGATGTGGGTTTGAGTCCAACTCTAGGTGCAATATTTCCCATTTTCATCACCCCCACAACACTGGTGCCATGACCAGGATCCTGTACAAGCTATGCGCTGTATAGTTGTTGAACCTACCCCATATGTAACTTATTGTAAGTGCATTGCCTGTATGTATGTAATTGTAAGCATTAAAAGACTTACAATTCCAGGGGGACGAGTGTAGTGGTCTGCACTGACCTCTCAGGCAAGGAGCCACATAGATAGGTAGGTGTGGGTAGTATGGTGATATTTAGGGAGCCTAGGTGATGTAATGGTTAGCACACTGGCCCGGAATCCAAAGAGATGTGGGTTCGAATCCGGTTCTAGGCGCAATATTTCCCATTTTCATTACCCCCAAGACAATAGGATAGGGCAAGGAGCAGTGGAATGAGGAAGACCAATCGTCCACGATTGAAATTTCCCTTCCTTAATAAACTAATCTACCAAAACAAAAAAGCTAGCAAAAAGAACAACCTCATATATTTATTTCAAAGAGACAAAAACTTATAACCATCAGCCTATGCGACTTTAATAACGCAAAAATATGGATCTTGTTTCCGCAATGTCAATGTTACCTCATAACTAAATTAAACACTGAAATAAATGTTAACTATGAGAGTATCGTCGCTAGTCTTTTGTTCCAACTGACAACTGTTTCTTCTTGTCCATCAAACATTACTTTCACATTCATATATGTGCGTCAAATAATATTATTTATTTGAAAAAAGCATGTATAATTTTTTTGGTCAAAATTAAACCACATACTTACATTTGATCTCATATTTCCAACTCAATAATGTCGAATAACCAGGTAGGTAGGGACAAGTATCATTTTTTAAGTCATTGATTTGACTCAACCAGGATTCAAACCGGGGGGTTCGAATTCCATGACCTAGCAAATGGGAGGCAGGTGCTCTACTTATTCGGCTTTATAGAACTGCCTTACTGAGAGGTCAGAAACCATTTATATTTTCAATGAACTTGACAATTAAGGGTAACATTTCGTTATATAACATATATGAGCCTTTTGTATCACAATATTCAATATTGTATTTTATGAACAAAATTTCCCAAAATGTTCAAATTAATATTCATGCTTAATTGCACAATTGCATCAGTGAACAATTTTTTCAGAAGTATTCAGTCAATATTTATTTGATAACATCTATGGCATGTAAGACAACTTTAACGAAGCATTCATAAAAACGAAAAAAAACACTCAGTTCGCTTCATGTGTCGTTTCTTTATTTTGCATGTGTTGTGTTAATTCTTTGTTTGACCTTAAGTGTGTGTCTTTATTTTTGTACAGCTATTCTAGCATGTCACTTGCCTGATCATCAAATGTATTGTTCCCGGATAATAATATACATAATTATTCAGATCTGTAACAATTATTTAATACAAAATTCCATGCAACTTTATATCAACCCAGGCTATGGTGCCAGCAATACTACCACTGAACATCCTGGAACCTGACTAGGTACTTGGAATGAGGGTCAAGGCTACTGGCTACGAGATTGACCTAATTGATTAATGGCTTCCTTGTGTGATGGGTTTCTCAAAGTAGGATGAGGTATTAAATTCACTGATTATTCTATATATGCTGTACCAAGTCACTTGTTAATGCACCAATATCTAAGATGGATATATAATTCTAATTCAATTAATAATTCAATTCAATTCTTTATTTCAGACTCAGGATTATGATAGTTACATAATTTGGTCCAGATATAAAAATTAATGTGAATATGATATAAGTAATAGTATGAATACTACCATACTAACCAATATCAAAATGTTGGTCGACATACAGTAGTTTGTACCAATGCCTCCATATAGCAGACGTAAATCTGAGATCACTCTCTTCTATTTTTACAAGTCCCTGTATTATAACATTTCCTGATTTGTCAAGTCTAGTAATACATTTGAATGTTAGGTTCCCGATAACAGTCTGGAAGGCTGGCACATCAATATTGGCAAACATATATATATGTTAATGCACCAATATCTAAGACGGATATATATAATCAAATTAAGATACATGTTTTGGTTTAAAAAAATGAATATTTCATCGGGCCATACAACTGTAACTGATTTAGGATTAACGTCCTAGCAAGATCTGATGTAACATAAGGACGGGAACTCGCTTGTAACTGTGAATAACATGTTGTCAGTGCTGATGCACTGGTCTTCCAGCCCTAATGCCAGATGCTACTGCACACTTGGTGAAAAGCTCAGGACTTCTCCTTGCATACACAATTTAAGATAATATAAGACCCAGTATTATTCCATATGTCCAAATGGTACTTGAACACACCCTCCCACCCTCACGTACCTTCGTCCAGGTAGGTAGAGTGGGCATTCTCCTCCACCATATGTCTGGCCTGCTCGTACCGACCCTCCTCTAGGGCCTGCGTTAGTAACGTTTCGTTGATTCCAAATGTCACATTGAAGACGGCAGGCCCCGCCATACCTGTACAAAACACACAGAGGTCATTAGTCAGTAGGATAAATGAAATTGTAATCACGTCCTTTATTGGTGTTTGGTCAATTTCTTTAACTAGTTAAGTGGGAGCATCTTGGATGTTTGCTGATTGATTGACATTTTACGTCCAAGTAACATCTGAGGTCACATCACGATATGTACCAGCTTGTGAGACAGTCAGTGGGCCATCATGGCGGCTTCATAGTGCTGTCCCACTGTGATACCTTGGATACTATGGCCCAAACACGTCACTTCCAAGATACCAACCCAACAACCCCTCTATGGTGGTGGTAAAGCATATCGCAACACTGGTACAATCTTAGATACAAGATTCACCCCGTACTGCTGCAGTAGGGGTGCAAACCAACCCTATGTAAAAGGTGGCGAAAAAACGGGTCAATGAAATGAGAGCCTAATTTCACAATGTAAGATGCAACATTTATTCTTTACATATGTCTTATTAATAGCCCGCTATCTTTGAGTTGAAAAATATAATATAATATCTAGTTTAATCAGATTTAAAAGTGAAATCGACGGCGTTCTGCAGCCGCCATCTTGTCTTTTTGCATTCTCTCCCATTTCACCAAATCTGTGCCGATATAAGTAGGCATTTGATACTGGAGCCACAGTTTCTAGGTGATGTTCTATACTAATGCTTTTTTCGCCCGTATTTATATAAGGCTGATCTTCACCCATGTACTACAAGTACCGGGTGAATCTTTTATCTAGTACAATCTATACAGGAAGTGATATTTCATTTAGAACTTTTTTTGTTAATACAATTTCACTGCAATCCAATTCAGAAACAAATTAAGGGGGAAATTCTACGAAGTTTGGTGAACAGGACCATGTGATTGTGAGTTCAAAGTGACTTTAATGCGAATGATAGAACTCGATCAGAAATCACCCTATAGCCAGCCTTTTAACCATGCCAGGGTGCAGCTCCAAGAAGCAAAATATATTCTTCACATACCTTATTATATATACCCGCTACTTTTAAATTGTAGAATAGATTAAATTAGGTAGATTAATACATTTTCAAAGTTGAATTGAGAACATATACTGACCACCATCTGGGTTGGCTCTTTTGGGTTTGGCTTTTTTCATTCTCTCCCATTTCACCAGGTCTACTTCAATATAAATAAACAAGGTAGTGGATATTCGTACGGAACCGTATCAATAGCCAGAGGGGTTATTAGTACGGCGGTAATCACATGACTAGCTTTGACCCAATCATGATGAAACAACCCTAAACATAACCTAACCCTTATCCTAACCATAAAGACATTTAAAACATTTTTTATTCACAATTTCTATACATTATTCCACAAACATATACTATTTTTGTTCATAATAGAAATTACAGAAACAGTGTAACCATTAATGGTTGTCCTCCCACTGCCCCTTATAAACAAAATAATCCATAAAACAATATTTTTTTATCCTAACCCCACATCCTGATATGACCTTAGATGTTGCTAGGATGTAAAACAACAACAAACAAAGTTATCCTAACCCTAACCTAGGCTAACGCGATGCGGATACGACAGGATACGACGTGATAAAGGAGTGCCATACTAATAAGCGCTCTGGCTATTGATACGGTCCCATACGAATAGCTACTTCCAATAAACTATGGATGATGGCAGCAGGAGCTCCACTTCTCTAATTGGTTGATTGATACCAAAGAAGTTTTTGCTCGGATTTAGATATAAGCCGTGTTTACACGGGCGAGTTAAGTCGGCTTAACTAATTCGCCTCCTTTAGTTCGACTCAAATTGGTCGTGTGAACACTACGCTGAGGAGACTTAAGGCTAAGTCGCCTCATCTAGTTTGCTTCAAGTAAACCGCGTCGCGAGGTAGTATTGATGAAGCGAACTAGCTTAAGTCGGCCCATCTTGCCTGTGTGGACAGTAGCACTTTACTTGAGGCGGATTAAGCACGTCACACTATATAATATAATTTGGTCTATGAACCTGCTAGAGGTGCACATATATTTTTTTCATGATTTATTTTAAGGTTTTCACTGCCCAGCAGAAGTTTTGACCGTTCCAAACCAATACGATTCAGTCCATACATATCTAGGTCGAACCCACACTCTCTTGTGGCGACGTCGACTAACTGAAACTGGTGCTGGTTAGTATGGACTTGCTCATGCGCAGATATCGATTTTGCCTTAAACCGCTCCATGTGTAGACATGACACTAGTTCGCCTCCTCTAGTTCGCATTATCTAGTTCGGCCTAAAGTTGTGGGTGTAAACACGGCTATAGTTGTCATTCGCTCCTATCCTGGGGCTGGATAGTAGTGAATATTTTACATATTCTATTTGAGGTAAATATGCTATCTAGGTAGCACTGAGTGCTGAGCTTGTTTTGGAACTTTTGAGTTCCGTATCTTAAAATATTTAAAACCGTTTTTTTGAAGCCATATCTTTGTTCTATATTATTAGTTTGCATATTTATATATTTATAATACCGACCCACCCAGGGGGAGGTTAATGACTAACAGGTCCTACATAAACAATACCCATATAGAGGGAAAATAAATTCAATAGAATCCAGAAAGAGCTGTTTCTGTGGAATTGATATAAACTGGTCCCAGTGCCTTCTGCCATGTTTTAATTAAGAACAGGTGTTGCAGTTTCCGCGACACACCAGTTTGCCAGGGACACATCGCTTCTTCGCATGCGTCAAAATCGAACAGCATCGTCACTAACCTCATAAATTTAATATAATGTTTTTGGTAAACATGTTTTCTATATGTGTACCAAGCGATTTGTTTCTAGGTGGTGTCGTTTTAGAGATATTCCACCTTTCTGTATTTTCTGTATGAAGATTGCTCATGACCATTGACAATGCCTTGAGTTTGATGGTATGCCAAGTGCAAAAACATTAGTTTTATTCAAAATTAATAGAAATCAAGAACCCTAACCTTATAAATTTAATACCGACCCACCCACGGGGAGGCTTAAGACTAACACATGTAAATATATATATATATATACATAAACAATACTCTTACTGAACATGACTTCGCCAAAATCCAGCAAACAGAAACGGAAATAGCACTGTATGGGCGCTGCCATTTGTAAACTCATACCAAGAATCCAAATCCAGCAAACGGAAACGGAAATCGCTCGTTGAACTTCGGTCCGCAGTAATCAGGGTGGCCGACAGCTATTGGTTAATAATATATCAAAACAAATGCCCACTGCCATAGAATTTGCCGATATGCGCAGTTCAAAACTTTGATCTTATTCAAAATTAAAAGAAATAAAGAACAATTTGGCATAAACATGGATGCACAAATGAAATATTAATAGTTTCTTCCGCGGAAACAACGGCCGTATTCGGGTCACCCTAGTTACTAGAATTTCAAATCAAACACCGCGAGTGGAGTAAGAAAATACACGCGCAATAATAAAATACTTTGCTGTAGTTATATCGGGGGGTCGATCCTAAGCATTGCTTATTCATATTATAATCTTTATGGTAAAGATGTTATGTGTACCAAGCGATTTGTTTCTAGGTGGTGTAATTTGAGAGATATTTGACATTTTCTGTATGAAGATTTGCTCACGGCCGTTGACAATGCATTCGAATGGATGTGTCCCTAGCAAACCGGTGCGCCTCGGAAACCGGTCGGGTATAAGTACTGCTGAAACTGGTTCTGGGCTGAAACATGGGAGGAGGCACTGGGACCAGTTTATATCAATTCCGCAGAAAATATACATGTATATTTCTATGTATTAATCACCAAAGTAGGGAATCACAGTGATTGGTTAATAATATACTCGCTTTGAATCGGATAATAATAAATAAATAAATAATTCTCCGAGCGGGGGTCGGTCCTAAGCATTGCTTATTCATCTTATTAATTTATATTCGACTTATTTTGAGGTTGGATAAACACGAAATGAGTTCAACATTACCTAGTTTGGTATTGTCCATGTTAATTTTCATAGTTGATTGCATGTACCATGTACATATCAGCTGCTTAAATACGGGGGCTATACATCTTAGGAAATAAATTATGTTCGCTTTTAGAATAGCTATGTGCACGTACCTGCATCCAGTGACAGCCGTTTTATGCCAAATTGCTGTTCCCAGAATAGACAGTTCAATAGTACATGGGTGTCCCATAATGCAAAATTTGCATTGGCTCTTTGGGGCTACTCCATGGGAATTCCAGCCTATGGTATAGATCAAATATCCCTCTACAACCTCATGTTCACATTTTTCAAATCCATTCACCCTTTCCATATTTCCATTTACAAGGAAATAAAAGAAACTGAACAGTTATTTTCTCATGTTCTGAAGATTTGACCTTATTTCAATGCTCAAAATCCACCTTCTATATATTTCAGGCATCTTTAAAAAGTAGATGCTCATGTAAACGTGTTATTAATTGACTATTGTTTGAAGTTTCAAAAGGATATACGGTCGAAAAGGTAGTTTGCTAGGTCCCCAAATTACCCATGGTAAGATTAGACACATAGAAATCAATGCTGATTGCAGGTTATACAGTGATCCGGACAAAGGAAGCCCGAGACGGAAGTGGGAGAAAAGGTTTATTATATAATCGATAACGGCACAGGGTACAAAGTCAAACGGTGAAATGTCAATCAACCTGGTCCATGTCCGCAGAGGGAGCACTCTGGGAGGAGGTAGGCCAGGGAGCCGACCCCCTGGAGTGATAATGTAAGGTAAGAGATATGGGTTGCTAGTGTAATAGTGTAATAGTGTAAGAAGAGAGGGTGGGTGGGTGAGGTAAATCCATACGGAGAGAACCAGTAGCCCGAATGCAGGTCAGAGGGGGGGGGGGTAAGAGGGAGGTGCGGCGCAGGGAGAGTGGCCGCCTCGGGCTTCCCGCCGGATCAACCACAATTCGGAAATTATGGGCCGATCCGGACAAAGGAAGCCCGAGACGGAAGTGGGAGAAAAGGTTTATTATATAATCGATAACGGCACAGGGTACAAAGTCAAACGGTGAAATGTCAATCAACCTGGTCCATGTCCACAGAGGGAGCACTCTGGGAGGAGGTAGGCCCGGGAGCCGACCCAAAGCACAGTGCCAAGGCTCTCGGGGCGTCAGAGGCCGCCAGCTTGGGCACGTAGGCGTGGACGGCATCGGACTCCCAGGTTCCCTGCGCCATTATCGCAGATAGGTTGACCCCCCTCGACACGCATGCCTGCGCCGCGCCCCTCCGGAGGCCGTGGAGAGTGTAGGCGTCAGCTCCGGAAACGCCGGCTCCGCGCAGGGCGGCGTGGATGAGGGGGGGTCACGTCGCGAGCAGTGAGGGGGACGCCCGCGCACGCCAGGAAAGCCGGGGCGTCAGCGGGGGCGGGCGTGAGGTCGAGGGCGCGCCTCCAGGCGTGGAGGGGGCAGATGGGGGATCCAGGTATAGCCGGGACGAAGATCGACACCGCCTGCGCGGCTGACCGGATGGTTTTGGAGGAGGCAACGCGCAGGCGGTGGCCTCCGGGCACGGGACGGATGTCGTCTCGGCGGAGCGTGTGCGGGCCGCCCCAGGGAGCGTGCGACGGCGAGAGCGGGTTCGACTGCCTCAGGAAGCTGAAGAATCCCATCACCGTTGCCGCCCAGGGGGCGACGCCAAGGTGCCCGAGGCTGCGCATGTGGGCGTGGATGATGGGCAGCATCTTGGGAGTGACGCCTGGGGCGCGTCGAATCGGGGTGGCGAAGAGTCGCTCGCCCCCGCGCCGGACGTGGGCGTCGAATGGAGCCGCGTCGCCCCCCGCCTACCGGACCCAGGCGCGTGCGCCCGAGAACGCGTTGGCGACCGAGGCGGGGGAGGGCAGGAGGCGGTGCAGGTGGGCGACGAACTGTCCGACGTCGTAGGGCGTGGGGGCGAGATGATCGACCCCGCGCTCGAGGGCGAACTCAAGGTATCGCCTGGCGTGCCGGTGGCGATTCCTCCAGGTGCCGGGGGCGAGGGCGGCGCGGTGCATCTCCATCAGATGCCGGTGCGCCGCGGGCCCGTAGTCTGGAAGGATTAAAGGTCAGGTGTGAGTATCGCCCGTGTATGGTGCACCCTAATACGAGGCAAGCAGTGAATCTCACAATGGTGACGGACGAGGTCGAGGGCGGCAGGGGAGAGGTGGGCGCGGCTGAGGGCATCTGCAAACACAAGGTCGGCACCGGGCTTGTGACGGACAACAACGTCAAAGGAGCCGCGGGCGGCCATGAGCTAGAGCTCCCGGGCGCATGCGCCCAGTGTGGGGTCGATGGCGCGACCGGTCTGGATGGCGTGGGTGGAGGCGGCGTTGTCGGTGTTGACGAGGATCTCGTGTCCGCCGGGGGCGGGGGGCCCGAGGGCCCGGACCGCGAGGACGAGGTTGAGGGCCTCGAGCTCGTGTATAGTCGGGTAGGCGGCGCGGAAGTCCGCGTCGTATTCCTCCGCGAAGCAGGCCGCCTCCGAGAAGGCGCCCCCGCCGGTGAGGCAGGAGTCGCACTCGATTGTCCATTGAGGTCGCCGTCGAGGGGGCAGGAGGCAGACGCCGTTCCCGCCGATCGCGTAGTCGCGAAACCAGCGGACGTCCTTGCGGAGTTCTGGGTCGATGTCCGCCTGGCCCACGTGTGGGGCGGACCTGAGGCTGCGCAGGATTCGGGCCATGAAAGTGCGGCCCGGGGGCACGCAGGTGGTGATGTGCGCGAGTCGGCCGAGGAGGCGCTGGAGGGCCCTTCTGGTGAGGGTGGGCCGATCGAGCCAGCGCTCACACTCGTCGACGACATCGCGGAGCTTGCGGTCAGGGATCCTGAGGGTCATGGCCTCGGTGTCGCACTCGATGCCGAGCCAGACGAGGCGCACCGTGGGCGGGCAGCATTTGTCGGGTGCGAGGGCGAGGCCAAGCGCCTTGCAGAGATCGCGGATGGCGTCGAAGGCGCGCATCGCCGCGAGGATGGTAGCCTCGCACCCGATGAAGTTGTCGACGTAGACGTCGCTGTAGAATCCGCGCCGGGCCAGCGCCCAAACGATCGCGGACGTGACTCGGACGCAGGCGGCGCCGGAGGTCCTGCACCCGAAGGGGAGGGCAATGTCGACGTAGGTGTGGCCATCAACGATGATGCCGAAGAGGGTTGCGGAGAGGGGGTCTGCGCGGAGCTGCCGGTAGGCTCGAGAGATGTCGGCCGACCAGCAGAAGGAGTCCTCCCCTCCCGGACGACGCGCCGACCCAGGTCGGTGCCGGATGGAAGCGTGTATACGTGAGGGCGGCCAAGGTACTCCCTCCTGGGGATGCCAGCGTTGACGCTGCGGCCGGGGGGGAAGGAGAGGTCCACGATGACGCGGCGCTTGCCGGGGGTGGACTTTGGCCTGGTCATGATGGGGCTGCACTGGGCCCAAGGGGTGAACGGGGGGACCGCGAACGGCCCGAGGAGGGCGCCCCGGCGTAGCTCGTCCTCGGCATAGCTCGAAACTCGAGGTGGTCTAGGAGCAGAGGGTCGTCGTGCCCGCGGAGTACCCGGCGCCATTCAGCGATGATCAGATCTGAGGGGACCGGGACTCGGGCTGCCAAATAGTTCGGGAGGGCTGAGGACCGAGGGGCCGCGTAGGCCCGGGCGTAGTCAGGGTAAGCGGCCCAACCCTCGCCCGAGAGGACCGGCCAGAATGAGTCGAGGGTGGCCCTGTACTCGGCAGGCGTGGGGCCGCAGGTATCGGCTGCGGCGAGAGTGTTCTGGATGAGGGGGTCGACGACCTGGTCGACCGGCTCGTCGGGGCCATCTCCGGGTGCGGGGGCGCGGGCGGTCACGTCACAGAGCGTGCAGGCGTAGGCGGGGTCGGGGGCCGACGGTGTGGATGTGTTGCCGGGGGGCTTCCCCGTCCGAGGCGGCGACCCCGGGGGTATCCTCCAGGCGGGACCAATGCCGTGCGCGCGGAGTGACGTCACGAGGGGCTATCCCGGGGGCACCGGGGGCGAAGCCAACCGGGGTCGGGGCAGCTACCAGTGCTGGTGGTGCCTCGTGGCGCGCGTGGCTGGCTTCCGCGCAGGCTGTTGGTGGGCGTTCCGTGGGTCGGTGTGGGATCGCGCGAGGCGGGGCGAGGGGCGTGTCCTCCCGCCAACGCGCTAAAAATCCCGCTGAGAGTTTCTGCCGGGGCGGTCTCGGGATTTCTTCGAGAAACAACTTGCCTCGGTGTGGTTGGCAACGATTTTCCTCACGTTTGCACAGTAACCGCACACGTGCGCGACTTTTTGCGTGCCAGATCCGTGTGATCCGCCCTTTGAGGCCTTATCGCAGGATCCTGGGTCCTTATTCCAAGCAGGACACGGGGCGCCGATCGCCGCCCGGTCGTATTGGGCGCGGGGGTCGGCGCCCGACTTCTGTGGCTTCCCGGTTTGTTGTTGATCGGCCGAGGCGGCTGCGGGGTCGGGGCCCGCCATCGCTATCACCTCAATACGGACCGCATTGATCGCCGCCTCGTCCGCCCACCCCCTCGGGAGCCTGCCGTCGGCTATCCGCGTGAATATTTCCTCCGAATAGCGGCGGACGACTGCCCAGGCCAGCGAGCAGTTGTCCTGGGCCACCATCTCCTGATGGTTGGACAGGGCGAGGAGGCCCCCCTCGGGGAAGCCGCGCTGGTGCTCGAGGCGCTTTAGACCGAGTGTGTATTCCTCCCTCGTGGCCTCCCCCTTCTTCACCGCCTTCCCGTCGTCGCCTCGCTCGACCAAGTCATAAGGAAATAGATATTTGTTGGGAATACCTTTTTTTCGGGTGTGTCCCTTGCCGTCCGCTGCTGCTACGATGAGGCGGACCGCCTCCTCGGCTGTGGAGCGGGCGCCCCTCTCCTAGTCGGCATCGTGTTGTTGGCGGTGCGTGGCGCGCCGGCCGGGGGCGTGCGTGGCGCCGTAGTCGCTGTCGTGTTGTCGGTGGGTGGAGGCGTGTCTGCCGAGGCCGTGCGCGGCCTCGGGGCGCCTGGGTCTGTGCCGAGGCGAGCTAGATGAGGGCGACGACCATGCGCTGAAGCTTGCGTCGGGGGTGCGCGCCGGGTGCGCGCCGTTCCGGCTCCTTGCCGGAGCTGGCGACGGGGAGGCCAGGGAGAGGGATCTGGCCCGGCTGCGGTGGTGGTGCACCCGGGCCGGCCTGGCGGGCCAGCTGGGTGGGTTGTGGGGCGTTGCCGGGGCCGCCGCCGGAGGGTCCGGGTGGCGCAGGCCGGCCGCGACTGCCGCCATCGTCGCGGTGGCCTCCGCAAGCAGCTTGCTTTGGGCTGACATCTCGGCGCGATGCTCGGCCGCCTTGCGTCTCTGACTTGCCGCGTGTTGCTCCAGGGTGTTCCACCGCTTCTCTATGGCGTCGATGGACGCCTGCATGCGTAACAATCCGTCGGCTTGCTTTGCTTTCGCCGTCGACTTTCTCACGCGAGTCGACTGCCGTGCGGCCGGCGACAGTCGGGGCGGTGGCGTGGGGGGCTGGGGGACGCGCCACCATCTTGGGACTGGATGGAGTCGCTCGCGTCGGATGGCGGGGTTGTTGCCTTCCGTGCGGCGCGCTTCGCAGGGCGGCCTCGGATTGCTGCGGCTCTGCGGGTTCTTTGCATAATGTTGCGTGACGTGGGGGCGTTTTTGATCCGTTTAATGCCGTTTGACGTGGGTGATTCGTGGGTGGAGACGGGAGTTGCTGAGGATAAATCCATACGGAGAGAACCAGTAGCCCGAATGCAGGTCAGAGGGGGGGGGTAAGAGGGAGGTGCGGTGCAGGGAGAGTGGCCGCCTCGGGCTTCCCGCCGGATCAACCACAATTCAGAAATTATGGGCCGATGTCATCACGCTTCGCTAAGCAGTTTTGCATCATGCAGAGAAATCAGGATTCGTTAGGGTTAGCTCTGCTCAAATTTAGTGGGATGCTGCCATTTTAATGCCCATTAAATTTGACAGATTTCAGTTTTTGTTGGGTCAAAATCCATAAAGAAATGACAGATATCCAGCCAAAATGAAAGAAGTAGAATGGACCCACAGATTTACTCATTACAGTAATTTATATAACATTTCTAAATCACTAATGTATGCATTAGCTTTTATTTTAATGGGTGGAATCGACGGAGCATATTGGCATCTACATACACTGAAAGTTTCATTGGGATCTCTCGATTATTAAGGAAGTTAGAGAAAAAAAGACTAAATATCTAGATTTTGGGTAACACACTTGTAACATTTGTTAAAAGCATTAAAACAAAGGAAATTACCCCTCATTATCGAAATTGAAATGGCTCTACCACCCTTCATAATCAACTGGTTGACTAGATAAATGATTCACCCCGTACTTACAGTAGGGGTGAAAACCAACCCATTAGAAAAGCTGGCGAAGAATTTCGACATGGTGGGGGAATGAATTGAGCTGGTCAATTCTTAATTTAAGAAGCAAAATATATTCTTCACAAAAATCTTCATATTTACCCACAACTTTTGATTTGAAATATATAATAAAACAAGTAGTTTAAGGAATTTTAATAATAAAACCGACAGCGTTTAATCACCGCCATCATGTCTTTTTGCATTCTCTCACATTTCATCAACTCTGTGCTGATAGAGCGAGTGCACGTGACGTCATCACTCAGTGGTCAGCAATCAGTGGATTATGAGCACCCTTGCCTAGCCCTGTTATTAATATATGATGATGCAGTAACATCATTTTCCTTGTGTTCTGAGATGTTCTGGGAAGTTTACATCCAACTTCTGAGGACAAACTGCTCAAAACAGTAACAAATAGGTAAATAAGTTAGGAAGCAACAAGTATCAATTTTTAAGTTATTGGTTTGACTCGACCAGGGTTCGAACCCACGACCCCTCGATCTACCAACAGGGGAGACAGACGCTCTAACTCATTCGGCCAGGTAAATATAGACAGGTGCAAGCCTTCTGTATGTAATCCAATATGGCCACCGAAAGTTGTCTCGTGACGTCATTACACCCCCTCTATATGTAGCCATTTGATCCTGGAACCACAGTTTCTAGTTCCTGTTCCATACTAAAACTATTTTCGCTTGTATTTACTTAATTTAGGCTACACTAGGGTTCACCCCTGTACTACTTTAAGTACTTAGTCTACTAGTTAGTCTACTAGTACTAGTACTAGGCTGTACTATATTCTAATATGAATAAGCTATGCTTAGCACCGACCCTCGATATAACTACAACAAAGTATTTGATGACTGCGCATGTATTTTTTTACTCCACTCGCGGTGTTCGATTTGAAATTCTAGCAACTCGGGTGACCCTTTTCCGCTAAATAAACTATTGATATTTTATGTGTGCATCCATGTTTATGCCAAATTGTTCTTTATTTCTTTTAATTTTGAATAAAATCAAAGTTTTGAACTGCACATATCGGCAAAATCTATGGCAGCGGGCATTTGTTTTGATATATTATGAACCAATCGCTGACCCCGAATACCATCAATTGGGCCTATGGACTTAATGCCTTGACAGCCTCGATGCATAGTAGTGCGGAGGAACAGGTACACTGGTCCCAGTGATGTCATCGCACCATATATGGAAGGTCTGTAGCGAGCGACCAGTGTAGTTGTTCCTTGATTTGGCGTGCGCTACTCTGCGGCGGTGCGCCGTCAAGGTTATAAGACCATAGGATATTATTAACCAATCGCTGTCACCCACCCTGCTTGCTGCGCACCGAAGTTTGACGAGCGATTTCCGTTTCCGTTTGCTGGATTTGGATTATTCTGTTATTCAACATGAGTTTACAAATGGTGACACCCATAAAGGGCTATTTCCAGTTCCGTTTGCTGGATTTTGGTGATTTCATTTCCCACAGGCGAGTTAAAACGGCTCAAATAAAGCACCTTGCCTAGTTCGCCTCACATTCGCCGTGTAAACGCGCCACTGAAGCGGATTAGGGCTAAATCGATTCATATTATCCGCTTTATATAAACCGGGTCGCGAGGTGGTTTATATAAAGCGAACTAGCTTAAGCACGTCACACGCATGCGCAGTCGAGACCTTAGTTTGTTGATTTTCCGGTTGATCAAAAGCGCATATTATATAATTTGGTCTATGAAACTGCTAGCTGTGCACAGATATTTTTTTCATGATTTATTTTAAGGTTTTCACTGCCCAGCAGAAGTTTTGACCGTTCCAAAACAATATGATTCAGTCCATACATATCTAGGTCAAACCCACACTCTCGTGGCGACGTCGACTAACCGAAACTGGTGCTGGTTAGTCTGGACTTGCTCATGTGCAGATATCGATTTCCACCTTAAACCGCTCCGTGTGTAAACACGCCGCTACTTCGCTTCATATAAATCGCTTTGTCTAATTCGCTTTACAATTGCCCGTGTAAACACGGCTTATGAATACAGGTATTGTTTATGTATATATGTACACATGTTAGTCCTTAGACTCCCCAGAGGGTGGGTCGGTATAGCTATAAGTAGGCACGCGAAAAACACGCCGCTTTCATGGTACTCGCTTGTTCCACGGTGCATGCGCGGAGCACTGCGCGATGCACACATGACTATCTTTTCCCATCTCACTTGCAATACTTATTTTAGGACTACCAGGAATGCAAACATATGCATGATATAGTTCACAGTTTGCTCCATCGCCACATCCAAAAATATTTGCTGTCCGATTTATAGAAGGGACAAAAAATCTTTATTCAAATTTATGTCTGTTTAAGTCACTGGAATGCTACCTGAAGGTAAGTTTTAATATTTTTGAAATTAGTTTATTTTGTTTCTTAATATACTTCTCCATATTAGGGTGTAATTTGGTGTCATTTTGAGGACTAGAACATTGATTTTGAGGGTGGATAAAAAGGTGTGTCTGGTAAGTATACTGGATTGACATGCCACCTGCGACTCAGGCTCAGCTTGTTCCACGGTGCATGCGTGGAGCACTGTGCGGCGCACACATGACTATCTTTTCCCATCTCATTCATTTCATTAATAAAATAGTGTGGAGATAGATTATTTGTATTATCCTTTCCTTAAGCTTTCCAATGACACAAAGTTTTTGAAAATTGGTTAAGAATTGAGAAAGTTGTGGTATTAAATTGTGGGAAATCCTTGAGATGCCCAAATCATGGCAAATGGGTCACAGAATTCAACTGGTTTTTCATTGAAACAATGGAACAAAATTACCCATAAAAAATGCTTCATAAAGTGTCACAACTTCCTTGATAATTGTCACAGGATGATGATTTAGGGATCATTAGAAAGGACTTTACAATACCTTTGGAATGATGTATTTTATGTTGGAATCTGTTAAAGTTGCATGGTCCGATGGCACTTGAAGTTTTGTCTTATTTTTTAGATAAATATATCAAATTGATCGTTACAAGCTACTAATCATTAGTCCGGAGTGATTTTGATTAAAGATGATTAGTTTTGAAGTAATATGAGCTGAAAGAACAACAAATAATTTCGACAAGCTTTCCAAAAGTCCTGTGGCTATGACCCAGGGCCCGTATGCACCAATCGGGGTTAGGGCCTTAACCGCGGCTAAGGTATCCCCGCAAGGCTAAATGTGAGAAATCGGTATGCATGAATCGGTGTTAGTGCTAACCGTGAAATTTAGCCTAGGCTAAGCTACCCCACATTCAAATCAGGTTTAACTGCTAGCCGGGGCGGTTAGTGTGCACGTATGGGTGTAAATCTATTCAATGCGATCATATTTGACAGAATTACATATGCAATAAGTGACATTTTATCAATTTAACCCTAAATGTGAAGCGTTATCAAGGCTACTGCCGCATTGGCGGTGATATTAATAGTTATATTTTCGAATCGACGAACGTAAAGTAAACAAATCGCCGCCGCCGCCGCATCGACGTCGCTTTCCAGACTGGCGGCGGCGGCGGTTTGTTTACTGTACGTTCGCCGATTCGAAAATATAAGTAGTAATATCGCCGCCAATGCGTCGTTAGCCTTAATAACGCTTCGAATTTAGGGTTAAATTGATAAAATTTCACTTATTACATATGTAATTCTGTTAAATATGATCACATTCAATAGATTTGAGCCAAATATATGGGAAGAAACACAGAGGGAATTCCCAAATCTATAAATAAACTCACGGTTAGCTATCCGCAGCGGCTAAAATATTGGTGCATACCGATTCACACATCTCTCCAACCCGCCGCTACCCCGGGGTAGCTATCCACGGCTAGCGCCTTAGCCTCGGCTAAGCCTATCACCGATTGGTGCATACGGGCCCAGATGGTCATCTCACGCTGACCACGTGATGTGAGATGACCTGGAACCTTACAGGACTGTAGGTAGGTATTTCTGTTTGGGTGTTAAAAACATTCTGGGAAAGGATTAGTGCCATAGGCCCATGTCACTATGGTTTTTAACAAAATATAATGTGTGTCTGTTGTCTTCTTGTGTCTGTCTATGTATGTCTGAATGTATCTGTCTGTGTCTGTCTGTCTCTATGTATGTGTGTGTCTGTGTGTGTGTCTGTGTATGTATGTATGTATGTGTGTATGTATGTGTGTGTATGTATGTGTGTGTATGCCTCTGTCTGTGTGCGTCTGTCTATGTGTCTCTGTCTGTGTGTGTCTCTCTCTCTCTGCAAACTCAGGTCGGGTGTATGTGTGTCTGTGTATGTCGGGTGTGTGCATGTCTGTGTGTTTCTGTGTCTGGTGTGCTGTCTATGCATGTCTGTCTGTGTCTATCTATGTGTGTCTGTCTCTGTGTGTCTGTGTGTATATGTATGTGTGGTAATGTCTGTGTATGTCTGTCTGTGTGTATATCTGTGTGTATGTATGTGTGTGTGTCTGCCTCTGTCTGTGTGCATCTGTCTATGTGTCTCTGTCTGTGTGTGTGTCTCTCTCTCTGCAAAGTCAGGTGGGGTGTATGTGTGTCTGTGTATGTCGGGTGTGTGCATGTATGTGTGTTTCTGTGTCTGTGTGTGCTGTCTGCATGTATGTCTATCTATGTGTGTCTGTCTGTGTCTGTGTATATAGATATATGTGTGTGTATGTCTGTCTGTATGTCTGTGTGTGTATGGGTGTCTGTCTGTGTCTGTCTGTGTATGTCTGCATGTGTGTGTGTGTATGTATGTATGTGTGTGTCTGCCTCTGTCTGTGTGGCTGTCTATGTGTCTCTGTCTGTGTGTGTGTCTCTCTCTCTCTGCAAAGTCAGGTCGGGTGTATGTGTGTCTGTGTATGTCGGGTGTGTGCATGACTGTGTGTTTCTGTGTCTGGTGTGCTGTCTGTGCATGTTTGTCTGTGTGTGCCTATCTATGTGTGTCTGTCTGTGTGTATATGTATGTGTGGTAATGTCGGCGTGTGTATGTGTGTGTATGTATGTGTGTCTGTGTGTATATGTATGTGTGCATATGTCTGTGTGTATGTGTGTGTCTGTCTGTGTGTGTGTGTCTGTGTGTGTGTGTCTGTCTGTGTGTGTCTGTGTGTGTGTGTGGCTCTCTCTCTGCAAAGTCAGGTCGGGTGTATGTGTGTCTGTGTATGTTGGGTGTGTGCATGTCTGTGTGTTTCTGTGTATGTGTGTGCTGTCTGTGCATGTCTGTCTGTGTATGCCTATCTATGGGTGTCTGTCTGTGTGTGTATGTATGTCTGTGTGTGTATGTCTGTGTGTGTGTCTGTCTGTGTGTGTATGTCTGTGTGTATGTCTGTCTCTGTAAAGTCAGGTCAGGAAACACACAGACACATACACACACAGACACATCCACCTCATATCCCCTTCCCCTCTATGGCCCTGCACAGTAGGCCTACTTGGTTGGGGGGAGGCTAATGAGGTCATGAGATTGGCCTAGTTGGTTAATGGCCTCCCTGCATAATGGGTGTTTCAAAGTGAGTGTCTAAAGGGGTGAGCTTATAAATTCACTGGTTATTCTGTATATGCTGTCTCAAATCATTAGCTAATACACCAGTATCTAAGTTAGATATAGAGGATCAAATGTAAGTAGCTGTTTTAATTTTGAGAAAATTATATTTCATCGGACCATGCAACTTTAACTTTTAATTTTTTGTCACATGCCTACGGGGTGAATCTTTTAGTTTTATATACTGGTTGACATGATTGTTGGATTTCCTTGTATGATTTTCAAAGCTCTTTCCAATAATGACATCAATTTTAAGATTGGTGTAGTTTGAAAATTTTGTTCACATTGCTATTTAGGCTTAGGACTATCATGAACTCAGAAAAGGCCAACTTGTCTTATTATCGCCCTTTTCTTGGAACCTGGGTTTTAATATTATTCAGTTTAGTGGACTACCATTGACTACAATGCCGATAGTCATCTTATCTGACACGATTATACTGCCCATACCCACCGAATCGTTAGTGTCGAGCCACTTGTTTTATGGAGATATCTTAGGTAGATCTTGTAACAAGGAAATCTGTGTTGTTGTTATTGTTGTCCGAAACATACACTACCCGAAAATAGTCACCCAGGCGACCCCGTTCTACCATCACATAGTATACACATTATATGATAGATGGCAGCACACTCCATCCCCACTCTGCTACAATTTGGTTCTCCTTCTGTAACACACAGGTCATTATTGCTATTGTATTTTATCGTTTTTAAAACCCAAGAATGCCGGAGGATACAAATTCTTGTGTAGATTTGCTTCTTACAAGTTAATTAGACAAATTATTTGTGCATTTAGTGGTGGTTTTCGAGTTAAATGATAATAGCGAAATAGCGAATGGTAGACAGGAAGTGTTAACACTTATTTGTGAACATAATATTTTATGAATAAAACAAGCGTGGCGTTGACGGCGTTTTCCGCCGTTGGCCCGACGGCGGGCCAGTGGACAAAACAACGTTGGTCCGACGGCGGTTTCCCACCGTTGGCCCGACGGCGGGCCAGTGGACAAAACAACGTCGGCCCAACGGCTGTGTGCTATCTGGGTACATACAGTAGTTTGTACCGATGCCTCCATATGACAGACGTAAATCTGAGATCACTCTCTTCTATTTTCACAAGTCCCTGTAGTATCATAACATTTTCTGACTTGTCAAGTCTAGTAATAAATTTGAATATTCGATTCCTGATAACAGCCTGGAAGGCTGACACATCAATATTGGCAAACAGCTGACTAGCACTGTGATACCTAGGTAGATGGAGTAATAAACTCATAATGTCAGTATATGCTACATTCAGTTTTCTAATGCTACACATTCTATAGTTCCAGAACATCTGGGCAGTATACAAGGGAGTACAGAAAGTTCTAAATAAATTTACCTTGACATCAGCTCTACACATGACATTTCCTGATGAGCATATTTCCCTGAGCATATAACTTGTGACACTGTCTATTAAGATCCCTGTCATCTCTAAAGTCATCAGTCATAAAGTGTCATAAGTACTTGACTTCAGTAGAGATTGACAGGGGAGCACCAGTTAAAATAAAATCAGGAAATACAGTATCCTTGTCATATTTTGATCGAATGATCATTACCATACTTTTAATAGCATTGTATTTGATATCAGCTTCTATGTCATATTCAGAGCATATATTAAGTAGCATTTTCAGTCCACTACTATATGGTGAGAATATTACCAAGTCATCGGCATACATAAAATGATTTAGAGTAATAGTCCATTAATACATCCAGTTTTACACTGATTTAACCATTTCGACAAGTCATCCATATATAAACATTAAATAATTGGGGGACAATATCACTCCTTGACGTACACCATTACTGACTTGGAAGGGTTCTGACATGGCATCACCCCTACCTGGCTACCATTGATTGGTGCCAATACCAAGATATTAATATCCTGATTAGATATCCTGGAGGTCCATGCTGTGATATATGCATAATAGACGTCTAGACCTGTGGTTAATATATGTTAACGATATGCAGAGTTGGGGACAAAGAGATATGCAAATGAGATGACATTATGGAAAGTTTAGCCGGCGGGTCAAGCGTGCCCTACGCTGTGAATAAACCATTCAGTAACCAGAAGTCAAAGTGTTCAGACGTACTTTCACATGGTGTCAGATGAGGAAGGATGCCGCCCGCAAATACTTTGCCGGGATTGCGGCCGCCTGGTCAGCTTGTCCTCAGCAATAACGCACGATCGAACTGGAAAACATGGATCAGAGCATATGATATATACGCCACGGCGGCAGGTGTCATATTGAAAGGAGAACGAGTGCAATGCTGCATCTTCCTTCACGTTGCTGGCGAGGAATTGCAAAAGGTATTTGCCAATATGACTTTTGCTTTCGCCGATCAAGACAAGATCAAACCGTTAACTGAAGCATTTCGCGTTTATTGTGTCGGTAAAAGCAGTATAATTATCACATGATACAAGTTTAATTCGCATAATCAAGCATCAGAAAATATGGCGACGTACATCACAGCGTTTAGGGACAAAGTCAAAGACCGTGAATACGGAGCGGTGGAGGAGTCGCTTTTGCGCGATCGAATTGTGGCTGGCGTAAGAAATGTAAATTTGCGGAACAAATTGCTTCAAACTACTGAGGTAACGTTGACAAAGTGCATAAGTATGTGTGAAATGAGTGAGTTCAGTTCAGATCTATTGGAGGACACCAAATCAGACGTGGAAAGTAAAGACATAGATTTCATTCGGAATTATGCTAATGTGCATACCGGTGCACCGGCGGTCCGGTCAGCGGTGACGCCATCTTGGAAATCGCCATCTTGGATTGCCGGCGGCGCCGGTGCAGGAGATGTCAAGATCCACTGCCAGAACTGTGGTTATGAGCACCGCCGGGGAGTCTGCCCAGCGAAAGGGAAGGTGTGCATTGCCTGCAAGAAGATCGGGCACTTCGGGAAGGTCTGTAGGAGCAGGCTCGGGAGAGTCAACGAGCTTCATGTCGAAGCGCCCGACCCTCACAATGCTGAGCAAGACCCGGATCCGGCGGAAGTCAATGTACTGGCAACGGATCTGTTTGTGGGCGCCGTCGATCGCGGTGCTGGTCGGGATGCCGAGCTGTGGCACGCAATCGTTCGGGTGAACGGTTGTCCTGTCAAGTTCAAGCTTGACACTGGGTCGGAGGCAAACGTGCTTCCGAGGTTCGTCTTCGACAGGATCGCTCCGGGGAGGCTGGCGAACACCAGATGTTCGTTGGTGACGTTCTCCGGTCACCGGATCACGCCGGATGGAGAGGCACTGCTTGATGTCAACGACAGTGTGCTTCGGTTCCAGGTGGTGCCGGATTGCCAGCCCATCCTGGGCAAGCAGGCTTGTGTGACGTTGAACCTGCTGGCACGCGTGGATGAGGTGCACAGGGCCATACCGACGAACATTGGCAAACCGACGAACGTGGCCAAACCAATGAACATTGCCGTACCGACGAACAGTTCCAGCGCAGGGGCAGAGAAGCTGGTAAGCGAATACAAAGACGTATTTCAGGGTTTGGGGTTGATCAAAGCAAAGGCTATCATTCATGTCGATAAGTCTATTCAACCTGTCATAGAACCGCCTAGACGGATTCCGTTTGCAATTCAAAGTAAGGTACGCAGTGAGCTTGATCGTATGGTAGAGTTAGGGGTTATAGTGGAACAGGATGAACCTACCGAGTGGGTTAATTCTATCACGATCGTAAAAAAAACAAATAAAATTAGAATCTGTCTGGATCCGACTAATTTAAACAAAGCGATAAAAAGAGGGCCGTTCCCAACCAAAACTATTGATGAGATTATTGCCAAAACGGCTGATGCTAAGTATTTTTCAGTTTTGGATGCGAAGACAGGGTATTGGCAGATAGAATTGGATGAGGAAAGTTCACGTTTGTGCACGTTCAATACTCCGTGGGACCGATACAGGTACACACGCTTGCCTTTTGGCATCAAAACAGCGGGCGACATTTTTATTCAGGAGATGCACCGTGTCATGGGCGACATACCCGGTATCGGGATAGTCACGGACGATATTTTGGTATATGGGTCAACGGTTCAGGAACATAACGAGCGGCTCCGAGCTGTTTTGGACCGAGCTAGGTCGGTTAATCTTAAATTAAATGATGCTAAATCGTTGCTATGTAAAACTACAGTAAAGTATGTAGGTCATCAACTTACCCAGCAGGGTGTAAAGCCTGATCCAGACAGAATACAAGCAATAGTAGACATGCCAGAGCCGCGTGACAAACAAAGCGTCCAAAGGTTCCTGGGCATGGTTGGATATGTGCACGAGTTCATACCCAACATGTCCGAGATAGCTAAACCACTACACACGCTCCTAGCCAAGGACGTGGCGTGGCACTGGCAAGCCGAGCAGCAAGGTGCGTTCGAGAAATTGAAAGAGAAGTTAAGAACTGCTCCTGTATTGACATATTACAATGTGAAGAAGCCTATTGTAATTAAGGTAGATGCTTGTCAGTCAGGTTTGGGAGCCGTGTTGATGCAAGATGGTAAGCCAATCGCACTCGCATCTCGTGCGCTTAATGCAGCGCAGTGTGGATATGCCACTATTGAAAAAGAAATGCTCACCATATGTTTCGGATGCCAACGGTTTCATGAGTATATATTTGGCAAGGAAGTTCAAATTCAGACAGACCACAAACCGTTGGTAGCCATAATGCAAAAACCAATACACAAGTTGTTGGCTAAAATGCAAAGAATGCGAATGCGATTGCAGAATTACAATATTCAGTTATGTCATGTGAAGGGCTCTTTGATGTTTTTTGCAGACACGTTGTCCAGGGCGCATACCGCCAAAGTAGGTCATGATAGCCTGTTCGATGACACGTTCTGCGTTGCTGCAGTGGACGTGCAGTCGTCGAGTCTGTTGAGTAAAATTGTAGCTGAGTATGAAAAAGATGTATCTATGTCTATGTTGATGTCACACATTGGAGATGGGTGGGACACTACACGTATACAGACACCACCGTGTCTGAGACAGTACATTCCGTACAAGCATGAGTTAACAGTTGAAAATAATCTTGTAATCAACGGCAATCGGGTGGTGGTTCCTCCAGCTCTTCATGGTGAAATGATAGAGGCGTTGCATGAGACGCATTTGGGGGTGACTAAGTCCAAGCAGTTGGCGCGGGACTGTATGTTTTGGCCAAATATTAACAAGCAAATCGAGGATAAAGTCAGTCGGTGTGACACTTGTCAAAACAACCGAAAAAAATTGCATAACGAGCCATTGATAAATCACCCGATCGCCTGTCAGCCATATGACAAAGTGGGGGCCGATTTATTTCAGTTAAATCATAGGAATTACCTGATAACTGTAGATTACTACACCAAGTTTCCAGAGGTAACGCTTTTGGGCGATACGTCGTCTGTCACTGTTATTGAAGCGTTAAAAGACAACTTTGCAAGGCACGGTATTCCTAGTCAGGTAGTGTCGGATAACGGTCCACAGTTCAAGAGCCATGAGTACAGGGAGTTTGCACTGCATTACGGGTTCAAGGCCGTGTATTCCAGTCCACAGTATCCGCGTAGCAATGGTCAGGTTGAACGGTTCGTACAAACAGTTAAGGACATGTTAAAGAAGTGTGAGAAAACTGGAGCTGATTTTCAGTTAGCATTGCTGAATTATCGCAATACTCCGTTGCCTGTCCTGAATGTATCTCCAGCGCAGTTGCTCATGAGCAGAAGGTTGAGAGGCAGATTACCTATGGCGAAGGGTATTTTGGTGCCTGAAACGCAGGATCCTAAGAAAAGGCAGACAGCTCAGCGGCAGGGCAGTCAGAAAGCGTTTCATGACCGGAAGTGCGGTAAGGCGCACAAGCCCATGAAAGTTGGAGATAAGATTAAGTACAAAAATAATGCTGGGGAATGGAAAAAAGGTGTTATTTTGGGACGGACTGGGGTGTCCGGGAGAGAATATCAGATTTTAAATGAGTCAGGCAACATGTTATATCATAACCGAATGCAAATCATTGGAGCGCCAGTGGAGGGGCGACCCGAGTTAGTCGTGCAGACGCAATCTGGGTCAGCGTCAACGACGCAATCTGGGTCAGCGTCAACGCCGAATGTAAACAGTACGGTTAATCTAAGTAGGTCAGGTCGGCTGATAAGGCCGGCGAGCAGGTTAGATCTATAGTAGGTCAGTGTGCTTCCGACGGTTGCAGGATTAACATGTGCATGTACAGTTAAGTTTATTTCAGATTTTGTTTACTGTTGATACATATGGACAATATGAGATATCAGGCATTACGGCCCGATTGTGAGGACTTAAGTGCATTGTGCACTCGGACATTTGCAAGTTAAGTGCGCATATATTTGATATTGTATATTTTGTGTTTCTTCATTGTTATTTTGTAACATTTCATGTTTCAGAAATACTTTGAGGGGGGGATGTGATATATGCGTAATAGACGTCTAGACCTGTGGTTAATATATGTTAACGATATGCAGAGTTGGGGACAAAGAGATATGCAAATGAGATGACGTCATGGAAAGTTTAGCCGGTGGGTCAAGCGTGCCCTACGCCGTGAATAAACCATTCAGTAACCAGAAGTCAAAGTGTTCAGACGTTGTACTTTCACACACGCTGCACTAGTTTTTCAAACAGTTTTGCATGATTCACTCTATTAAATGCATTAGAGGCGTCAAGAAAACACAAAAACATAATAGAATTTAAACTATGATACTTCTGTACTGATAATCTCCTTAAGAGCATAAATGCACATATCTGTTCCATGCTTTCGCTTGAAGTCATATTGATTATCATTTGTTTTTAAATACACTTCCACTCTATCTAGCAGTACATTTTCAGATATTTTTGACAAAATACTAGCAAGTGCTATAGGTCTATCATTATCCTTACTGTTAATCCTTCCCATTTTGTCTTTAATTACTCGTACGAGAATAACAGAGATCATAGTATCAGGCAGAGTTCCATACATAACTAACATGGACAAAATATTTTAGATGCTCTGCATAAATATTGTCAGTGCCACAAGTTTTATTACTATAAAGTTTTAATATGGCATCCCTTATTTCCTTAGCACCAACATTTATATCATTACAAATTTCTACATTAAACTTAACACTATCAACATTACTGCATACACAGTTAGATAACTCTTTATAATTATTTTTCCAGAGCTCAGCTATCTTCTCACACCGTACCACGCCTTGAATATTTGTGGGGAGTGGAGTTTTACTATTGTATATCAATTTGACCTCTTTCCAGAACTCTTCTACATTATTATTCTGCAGCTTAGTGGCTAAGGCATCTCTCCTCATAGCGTCCTCATTGTATTTAATGTATCTTAAAGTCGCCGAGTATAGCTCACCCAGATACAAACGAATCCAGCATCAAAAGCTCTCCAAACATACCGTTGCTTAGTTTTTTCAGTTCATGCAACTGATCATGTGGGAGGAGAGCGTTGAGGTCTGTGATGTATGAATGACATCATAGGTGGGAATCCCTCATCACATGAGGATCAGATGAGCTAACACAGTGGTCCAGCCAAGATACTGTCTCCCAGTTACTCACAAAAGTAAAGCTATCTAGTGGTAACAGTTGTTGACTTGATAGTACAAATCTATAATCTTGGCAGGAATTGAGCAAATGTTTAGCAAACATAGACTGATCATCCGAGGTGTAAGCATTATAATCACCCATCACATATACACAACTACTATCTAGATCTCCAACAAAAGTTGATATATGAGCCATTCTATTAATAAACTCATTTTCATTGTCATATGATTCATATGGCATGAAGACATTTATTATCACAATTTTCTTACTATCAATATTGATTTCAATGCCAATGGCCCAGTCAACATTGAAGTGCAGCTCTTTTATTACATGTTCAATTTTTGTATTCCATAGAATGGCCACCCCTCCAGGGGCATGCCCATGTAGGATTTTGTCTCTGTTATCGATTGTTGATTCACCAATTCCATGAAAGTTTGTATGTATAGAGTTCAGGCCTCCATGCAGGTCCTGTTTGGTAAGCCAAGTCTCCTGTAGACATGATATCATGGTCTTGACACAGTCTCTCAAATTAATCTTCTGGTTTTGTCAGATTCAGATTGGCCGAGTTTCAGATCCCTACAGTTGTAGGTTACAGTCTTGAAAATATTTTAACTGTTCGTGCCTTGTACAGGCTGATTAGGACTCCTGGCCTCAACTTCTACCGCACCTCGGTAATTGTTCTTGCATTTTGATTGGGTAGACTCACCTCACCTTGATCAGAGTTCCTTATGTTTACTGCTTCTGTACCATGGCGTGGTCTCCTCGGCTCATAGTACCTCAGCACAAAGCACCTGTCAGCCAGATACTAGGGTCATATATTACCTTGGGTTCCACACATTCTGCTATTACCTGGAATGAGGCAAATCGCTTCCCTTCTGTTTCAATCTTGCGGCATTGAATTTCCATGTTCAGCTTCCCCTTCAGGTAGTCTCTTAATGTGGCTGCCTCCAGCTCAGGTGTGAACTTGGTTGCGAACATAATTCACAATCTTGGTTTGGACTGTGCCAACAAGTCCACGTTTCTTCCTGTCTTTCTTCTGCATAGTTCCGGACTGGTCAGGCTTATGGTTTGTTTGTACCTGTGGTTTCAGCTTCTTATGCTTGACAACATAAGTCCACGATGTAGTTACTTGCTCATCTGCATCTTGTCCAGGCCTAGCCTTATTCACACTAGTAGCTGTCTTCACAGATGTTTCTGTCGTGTTCTCCCTTGCTGGTATACTGAAATCCTTGTAGAAGGGATCATCAAGGTGTCTTTCCAGCCATTTCTTTCTGGAATCAAAGCCTGTGGCATTTGCTGTCAGGTCAGCTATTGTCATATTTTGGCAGTCTACTGTAGCCTGCATGACATCTAATGTACTTTGTGTCTTTTGTATTTGGCTCAAAAGCATGGTTACATCTAGCCTATCAAAGTTGATTGGTGACAACTCACCTAAGTCCTCTGGTGTACAGACAAAAATTGGGATGTCTGTCCCCTTTTCCTGCAGCACTTTGACCATGTCACTTGTGTGCAAAGTTGCAGCCTTTTCCCCTTTGTGTCCCTGATATCTGGATGTAGCACAGAGGGTAAACAGTTTCTTCTTTGAGGCCTCAATGGCTTCCACCTTGTATGCACCCATGATAACTTTTTCCAGTGTATCTTGAGTCATTACATTCAGCTTGTTCACAAGAAAACACAGCAGACCATCAATCACAATATCTTTTGGTCCTGGTTTTGCATTCCCAAGGGGGCATCCATCTTGTGTGTTTTCAGCTGGGTTCCCTGTGCAGCACACCTGCACATTGCTACCTGCTGCCATATTCCTATTATCTCTGACTTATTTCGAAGGATATTTTGACAATGTCAACTGCAAAATACTTGTCATGGTTCCGGCTCCTAGAGCCTATATCAATGAAAGTTACTGAACAAGTATCAATACATAAAATATGTCATTACCTCATTAAATTAAATTTGGTAACATTTAATTAATGAGAAGCAACTAAATGTGAACTCTGGGTGGTCGAGATGATCAGTGATGCACCGTGCAGTGTTTCACTTTCTACTCTTACTCTCTCCATGTCTTGCGCTTGCCGGCTGGTCACCATAGAGCAAATAGACACAGTCTTTTGACTGAACTCTCCTCATTTCTCTTTCCTATATCCTACCCTTTTCTTTTTCTCCCATTCTTACTTCTCCCCCTGATCAAGGGAGTTGTTTGCTTGGGGGTCCCTTTACCTTTATGTTTCTCTCGCTTTGTTCTCGTTGCTGGAACTGCTGGACCCATCCTTATCCATCTCTTCCTTGGGAACACTTGCTGCTGTCTGCTGGATACAAGTGCTGTGCTATGGCTGGACCGGAGTGATTCTGGACCGCCCCAGTGACTCATTATTTAATCATTGTAAAGACATCCCCCAGCTTTTACAACTGTCCCACCAGAATATTATTCTTCAACCAAAGATTGGGCCGATTTAACGGTGCCTCTCTATAATGCTGCAGTTCTGCAGCCGGTAACCGTCGTAAGGTTACAAACACCCCAGAAGTCAAGTTTAGCAGTCATCACTTCTTAGCTAACGTTTTAGCCAAGGTTACTGTCTTATTATATTAATATCTAATATCAGGTGCATGCACCTCTATGATACTAAACTGATTTTTTTTAAATTGGGGTTTACTCCACCAGTGTCATCTGTGGTAACTACTTTGTTACACAGGAAACATATCTTCTCCATGTGGTATCCAGAGATTCCTTTTTGGAAAAACCATATGGGGCCCACTATGTAACCCATATGGACCCTATATGGGTCCTATATTTTTTGCTGGCTGGGTAGCATTCCACTGTTGGGCCACCATTGGGCCAATGGTGGCATATGCTGCTATGGGTGGCTTGCTGGGTCAGTGGACAAAACAATGTTGGCCCAACATTGTTTTGCCATCGTCAGCCCAACGGTGCTGCCAATGTCGACCTGATGGCTCTGTGCTATCTGGGATCCCACCCTGACCTCAGCACTGATGCACTTCTGGTGCAATGACTTCATTACTCTCCCCACACATATTTGGTTCTATAAACATAAAAACTGAGCATGGTTGTGCTCGGAGAGCATTTGTCGGAGTACGGTTCCAGTCTCAACGGCCTATACAGGTTCCCTTTAAGCAAAATAAATTGATTCCCCGAGCTCTCAGATATATATTGAAAATGTCCCTCAACACTAATCAATGAAGTAATTATCACAGGCTGACCCATCGGGTCTCGAGTGAAGAGATTTGGTACTGTTAACTTGACTGTCAGGAAACATCCATTTCAACGGCTGCCTAAGCAACACAAACTTCTTGAACATCCTGAGCAATCTTGGGCCGACTGCCACTCACAATCAGTGTTTGTAGGACTTCCATTTCATACATGTAGGCACAGTCACATCCTCTCAATTTTGATTCAAATTCAAAGATATTAGCAAATTCCTGAGACTTTAAAGTTGTTCTTGCAAATACTTGTCTTAGGTTGTTACTCTGCCTTGTATCATGGCTACTATCTGAACTCATTTTGAATAAAGACTAGATTTTTTGGCAGTAGCCCTTTGTTTGGATTGTAAATTATCGTACTAGATTTGATCTTAACCAAGTCTATTAGTTTTAATACATGAAGATCAAAAAACAGCTTATTAGTGTGCTCTCGATATCCAATGTTGCAAACAATTCTCACTGCTTTCTTCTGTAGCAAATAAATACACTCCATTTTTGTAATATATACATTTCCCCATACTTCACAACAATATGATACATAAGGCAGAAATAATGAATAATACAGTATTAAGCATGCATTTTTGTTTAGTACCTATTTTGCCTTGTGCATAATTGCAATAGTTTTCGACAATTTAGATTTAATCATACTAATATGCTTTTTCCAATTAAGTTATGATCTATTAGCACCCCTACAAATTTACTGACATAAACCATTTCGATATCAGTATCATTTATACGTACAGTAACATTAGGTTGTTTTTTATAATTACTAAACAGCATGCAATTAGTTTTTGCTACATTAAGTGATAACTTGTTTGTTGCAAACCATATGTTCAATTTAATAAGTTCTTTGCTTATATCATTGCCAAGTTTTGATTGATTGATTGGTGGTTGCTTTACGCCGTGTCAGCAGCATAGGCCATATTCACGGTGAGAAATGTTTGTTTTTTTGTTCAAACCATCGCTTTTACATGTAAAAGCAGACAATCAATTATGTGCCAATAGACACTCATTAAATTAGAAAGCTCACAATCATATATTTGTGGTCAAGGGAAACAAATTACCATAGAAAAAGAAAAGTTTTATTAATAATTGATAGAATTTATTTAGTAAACTATATGAGGTGGTACAGTCCAGCTGCTCTCAAAAAGGCTCAAATGTTTTCTTGGTTTACTTTAGTAAAAAGATCATGCATACTGTCTGCAGTGTAGAATTGTTGGCGCAGGGCCAACAAATCAACGCAACTTAGTAAAATGTGTTTGAGTGTCAGCAGGCATTGACACCCAATACATTCAGGGGGAGGTTCCCCCTTGAGCAGAAAAGCATGTGTAAGCGACGAGTGGCCAATACGGCAGCGGCTAAGGACCACTTGGTCCCGCCGACCTCCCGCATGAGTCTGTGGTGGTTTTCCCACAGATGGTCAATTTCTTTAAGTTTATTAATGTTTTCATCCCAATCATGTTGCCATTTGGATTTTATGTGGGTGGCTATTAATGGTTTCAGATCAGAGTGAGGGATCAGACACGGTTCAAGATCACAGTTCAGGGCCTTCTTCGCAGCCCGATCACCTCGTTCGTTTCCTTGTATGCCGGCATGGTCAGGCAGCCAGCCCAGGTGGATGTCACACCCATCCGTTGCCAGTTGGTTCATTTTATAAATGACCGTTGCTAGAATAGAGTGATTCGTTTTCAGTCCAGCAACAGCCAGGAGGCAAGAGAACGAATCACTGTATATAACATAGTTAGTGTGGTTGGATACCTCGATACACTCCAACGCGAGAAGGAGTGCTCGGGCTTCCACAGTGAAAATCAAGCTCTGATCGGGCAAGCGTATGCCAAATTTTTCCAGTCGGCAGACTGCCACAGCAGCTACCCGGCTTTGGTCTTTCGAACCAAAGTTTGTTGCCAAGTTGAACTGGGTCATTTTCTGACCTAAAGATAGTAGTGTCATCAGCAAATAGAATAAATTTAAGAAGCGATGACGCATTACAAATATCATTTATATATAAAATGAACAACTTAGGTCCCAGAATTGAGCTCTGAGGAACTCCACATACCACATTTGCTCGTCATCTAAATTTACATATTGTTGTCTATTTTGTAGATAACTAGTAAGCCAGTTATTGGCAATGCCTCTGATACCATAGTGATTTAATTTTTTTATGAACAAATTATCGTCAATGGTGTCGAATGCTCTTTTAAGGTAAATAAATACACCAATAGTACATTTTTTGTTGTCCAGAGCTGAGGTAATTTCTACTGTCAGTTCTAATAATGTCAATGATGTAGACATTTTAGATCTGAAACCATATTGACTGCTACACAAAGTATCATGTCTATCAATAAATGCTTCCAGCGTGCTATTGAACATTTTTTCTAATATTTTTGAAAACTGTGGAAAAAGTGATATCGGTCTATAATTAGTGAAAACACTGTTATCTTCTTTTTTAAATATAGGAATTACTTTTGCGACTTTCAATTTATTTGGAAAAGTTCCATTCTTAAAGGAGCTGTTACATATATGGGTAAATGGTTTGACAATGTAATATATTACTTGTTTAATGATGCTCATATCTATGTTGACTTTTTGGTCTTACAATTATGACTTTAAAGATCTCATTCTCCTCTACCCCTGCTAAAAACATTGATTCAGGATTTTGTGTTTGTTAATAAGTCCAGTACATCTAAATTTTTGTCATGCGCTGTAATGTTTTTTTGCTAAATTCGGACCTACATTGACAAAGAAGTCATTAAAACTATTTACATACATACATACATACATACATACATACATACTTACATACATACATACATACTTACATACCTTGTATATGTGACGTCCTATACACAAATAGCCTGAACTGAGACTAGTAATGATGTGTGGTCTCTGTGGCCTAGTGGTTAAAGTGTTGAACTTGTAATCTGAAGTTGTTTGGTGGTGTGGGTTCAAACCCCAAACAGTCCAAAATCTTTTTACATTCAACAACAAAAAAACGTTTTCATCTATATATGTTTCTCATTGAATTATGCAATGTAATTGTACTAACAAATATTTTAAATAACGCAAATATATTTCCTGTTTGAACTACTCTAAAGAAAATTGAAAATACCCCAGTTTTACCCTCCCTTCTCTCCACCCACCCAGCCATTTTTAAAACAACAGCTGCCAGCTCGTCCCAGCCTCAGACCGCCCCCCCGCCCCACCCTGACCTCAGCACTGACCCACTTCTGGTGGTGAAGTGGGTCCACTACTCTCCCCACACATATTTGGTTCTATAAACATAAAAAATAAACAAGGTTGTGCTTGGAGAGCATTTGTCGGAGTACGGTTCCCGTCGCCACGAGGTATAACTGGCCACCTTAAAGTTGCATGGTCCGATGGCATTTGAATTTTTGTCATATTTTTTAGATAAATATATCAAAGTGATTATTATGAACTACTAATCATTAGTCTGGAGTAATATTGATGAAAAATGACTAGTTTTGAAGCAATTTGAGCTAAAAGAACCCTAAATAATTTCGACAAGGTTGCCAAAAGTCCTGTGGCATATGCTGCGTTCATATGAACTGATGAATATGGTGTTTCCCACTTCACAACCTGTGAATTGCGTTTTTGGGTTGTTTTTTTTTGGTCCATTAGTTGTTTAAGCAGGGGAAATTTCAGTAACAGATGACTGGTCTTCCTCATTCCACTGCTGGTCGATAGAAAGCCCGAGCCTACACTTTTACTGACCCAAGGGATTTTTAACCTCCCACACCATATAGACATGGTATGAGAGCAACTGGCCTTTGATGACGCTGTAAGTTATACACAGCGGTGGAAATCCAAATTGGCAGAGCTGGGGGCATGGCGAATCGAACCACCGACCCTCAGATTAGGAGTCTGACCTAGAAAAAAGTCAGTTCAAGTGACTTCACAACTGGTGAACACCACCTGTGAACTGGAGATTTTTTAAGTGGCTCGGTATTCACCACTTGTGAAGAAATGGCGGTGTCGCAGTTTCCGCCGTCCGCCAGTTTCCGCGGTACACACGGTGCAAAACATTAGTTTTATTCAAAATTATTAGAAATCAAGACCCCTAATCATATAAATTTGATATAATCTTTTTGATAAAGATGTTTTCTATATGTGTACCAAGCGATTTGTTTCTAGGTGGTGTGGTTTTAGAGATATTTCACTTTTTCTGTATGAAGATTGCTCATGGCCATTGACAAGGCCTCTATTAGCGCACAGCATGAAACGTGTATACCGCAAATTGCCAAATGAACGCTCTCAGTTTACATGGTCGTGTTCACCGGCAGTAAGTGGGAAGTTCACCATATTCACGAGGACCATATGAACGCAGCATAATACCTGGATTGTCATCTCGCGGTCACCACGTGATGTGAGATGACCTACTAATCCTGGAACCTGACAGGGCTCTAGGTAGGTATTTCTGTTTCGGTTGAAACATTCTGGCAATGGATTGGTGCCATAGGCCCATGGCATTTGGGTTTTTAACCAAATATTATTTTGTAGAAAGGTTAATTTGATTTATATCTATCAAATTGACCAAGTAGCATTGAATATCCAATATCACATGCACATCGGTATATGATTGACATCGTCCCAATGGCAGAAACTTCAAACTATGCAATTTTAATCAGCCAATCATTGGCTGATGTTTAACAAATTATTTGAAATGACACAATTTGATTAATTATGTCTATAGAATTGACCAAAGCAGCATTGGATATCAAATATCACATATACATTAGTATATGACATCATCCCGATGGTAGAAGGTCAACACCATCAGACTGCAATTTTAATCAAAGAATGTAAAAGAAATATCATTTTAAAGTGTGGAATGAGCAGGGTTCCTTGTTGGACGTGGCAATCCATTGCAAATGCGGCAGGTTCTGGGCTTAACGCTATGATGGCTTCCCCGGAGCAAATCGTATATCAAGGGAGTGAATAAATATATTATAATAATAAAATAATAAAAGGCAGCACCACAAATTTATATGGACCAAAAAAAATATATATATTGATCGGCCAATACTAATATATAAATTTCAAAATTTAAATTACCCAAATTGATTAATTATATTCATAGAATTCACCAAACAGCATCGAATATCCAACATGGAGGGGAGGGGCAACATCCACCTCATTTCCCCTTCCCCTCTATGACCCTGCACAATAGGCCTACTTGGTTGTGGAGGCTAATGAGGTCACCAGATTGGCCTAATTGGTTAATGGCCTGCTTGCATAATGGGTGTTTCAAACTTGGTGTTCAAAGGGGTGAGGTCATACATTCACTGGTTATTCTGTATATGCTGTCCCAAATCATTAGCTGATACATATGTAGGATCAAATGTAAGTAGTTGTTTTAATTTTGACAAAATTATATTTCATCGGACGATGCAACTAAGTATTTGTTGCCACAATGAAGGGCATACTGAGTGGGGCCTATAGGCCTATCAATTTTGTAAGTCATTGGCCTATGGCTGTGACTCAGCTTGGCTTGTGACGTCCGTAGAATTGTTCAGGCATAATTATGGCCGCGGAGGTTTAGTATACTAATGCGATCTCAGATTCCGGGGCGTGATTTAAAGAAATCCCCATAACAATCCCCAGCAGAAAAATATATTGCTCATGGGTAATATAAATTACATTTGGCGCCTCGTGTGCTGGCGCTGGATACCGACACTCGACCGACAGTGCTGATTGGTTGTCTCGCAGAGAGCGTTTACACCACGTGACCAAACATGGCGAGCTGCTAGAAACATAATATGTCGGCATCAACAACAGTGTCAACAATTCGTCTGGCCTCGGGCAACGCTTACGGTGATGGTATTTTTAGTTAGAACAGGTAAGTGCAAATTATAAATGGCAGACATGAAATGCTTTGATTATGCGATCAAGTTTAAGCTGTCAACTCGACTATTCTATTCATTACCATGTGTTGCTCATTGACATTGATTGATATTGCTACTGCCGCTGAGTCACTGAGTCAGTACGCTGCAGTGAGTGTATTATCTGTATACTAGTATAGTAGTATAGTGCGGCTGTGTCGGTCTGTGAAATTGTAGGTCTCAGCTTTAAGTGTAGGTATGTGACAACAACAACAAAAGTTTACTGTGTTGAAATGAAACTCATACCACTGTAAAGAGCAAAATATATCCTTTTAAGGCCCTGTCACATTATGGCGGGAGCGTATGGCGGCGTAGCCGCTTTACGTCATATACGTCGGCATACGCCGTATACGCTACTCATACGCTACTCATACGCCGCCAGATGCCTCCAGATGCCGGCTTATGAGGCATACGCCGCCATACGCTTTCATAAATCCGTCCGTCCCCATTTTTTTGTGCATGCTAAAAAATTCTCGACCTACGGGGGCATATGGGCCATACGCTACTCATACGCCGTCATACGCTCCGCATACGCTCCTCGTAGGCTGGGGGTACGCTGGCGTACGCTAGGGGTACGCCGGCGTACGCTACTCGTACGCTCAACTTGCGTCACAGGCGTATCTCGGGTGTATGCAGCGTACGCAGAACCTACGCGTTGCGTATGAGAGCATATGGGAGGCGTATGCAAAGCGTATGGCGGCGTATGCCCAACCTAAGGTCTCGGTATATAAAGGCGACCCACGCCATTCCTTCGGTCATTCCTGCTCTGCTGCTCATACAGGATGGATGCCCAGGCACTGCAAGTACAGTTCCAGCTTTTCTACAGAGTTGCCCTTTATCACCATGAGGTTACTCTACTCCTCATGGTTCTTCTGGCGTCCCGTATCGAGAGACGAAGGAGGAGGGAGCGGCGGCGACGATCAGTGTGGGTCAGACCCTGGATTGGGAGGCGGACACAGTTTGGCTTGTTCGACAAGCTCATGGTCGAGCTCCGCAGCGAGGACACCGCGTCGTTTGTGAACTTCATGCGGCTGCCTCCCCAGTTGTTTGACGAGATTGTGGCGTGAGTGGGACCCAGGATCGCCAAAAAACGGACCACATTCAGGGTGCCGCTCGACCCGGCGCTGAAAATAGCACTTACTCTGCGGCACCTGGCATCTGACACAAAATACTCCTCCATGAAGTTCGGGTGGAGGGTGCCCCACAACACACAGTCGCTGATAGTGCGTGAAGTCTGTAAGGCCATCGTCGACGAGTACATGGCCGAGGTCATGACGTGTCCGATGACTCCAGAAGGGTGGCGTGCCGTCGCGGACCTCTTTTCAGAGAGGTGGAACTTCCCCCATACCTGTGGCGCTCTGGATGGGAAGCACATCGCCTGCCGGTGCCCTCCAAAGAGTGGGTCGCTCTACTACAACTACAAGGGCTTTTTCTCCATGGTCCTGTTGGCGCTTGTAGATGTGGATTACAAATTTATCTGGGCAGATATTGGCCGTATGGGCTCCGCGTCCGATGCCCAGATTTACAACGCCTCCGAGCTGAAGGCGTGCACAGAAGGTGGCACCATCGGCTTTCCGAACCCTGAACCGTTCGTCGACGGCCAGAAGGATGTGCCGTATTTTCTGATCGGTGACGACGCCTTTGCCCTGCGGCCGACCATGATGAAGCCGTACGGCAAGAGGGGCTTGACCAATGACGAGCGACTCTTCAGCTACCGGCTTTCCCGAGCTAGGAGAGTGGTGGAGAATGCCTCCAACGTGAAGCTAATCGTCAAGGCGTGCATGGTTCTGCACAACCTCATGAGGACACGCTACCCAGCGCTACAGAACATGCAGCTGGATCGTCCCGAGACAGCCAACAACAACTTTGTGCCTGGAGGTTGGCGAGAGGGCCACAACCTTCCTGACATTAACGTTGTACCTGTTAACCCCAACACCACGTCCAAGCTAGGAAAGGAACAGCGCAATCTAATTAAAGACTGGGTCGTCTCACCCGCCGGAGCACTGTCATGGCAAGACAGGATGATCTGACAAAACATTTTATCAGTCTGTATGCGCTGTGTCTGTCTACTGTTTTTGCAAACATGTGTGTGATGTTGTGACATGTCTCCTGTTATATGAGATGCTAATATGTTTATATGTCTAGCAAAATAAACGATATCATTTCATAGATATGAAAACACAATTTTGCATGTCTGTTACGTTCTTTCGCTCCCTAATTTAAAGTCATCTAGTTAATGTAATTGTAATGAATCTCCTCTCTTTTTACATGAATTAACATACATACTAAGAACACAGGGAAAAATAGAGTGACAGGGACAGAAAGGGGGAGACGAGTTAGAGGGAGGGAGGGAGGGGGAGAAGAGATAGAGGGATGGAGGGGGAGAAGAGATAGAGGGAGGAAGAGAGAGAGAGAGAAGGAGGAAAGGGAGAAGGGAAGGAGAAACATTATTAGAAATATTTTAAATTTAAAGTTTTTATTTATGTTTTAATTTTAATGTTAATTGTACTTTAATATATAACAATTAAATGATGGCATGCCTTTACTGAACACGGACACAAAAATTAAAAGTGACAGTATATTTATTGAAACATCTTGACATATAAATGTACCAACAATATATATACATATATACATACAAATAAATAAATAAGATAAATACGACAACATATATACATATATACACATACAATCACTTCTCTCCCTTGCCGTTGGCATCAGCTGGCGACTGTGAGGCTGAGGCGAATAAGTCCAAATTGGACCCTAACATGCCCGATATCCCGGATAACCCCGACAAGTTTAAGAGTCCCTCCGGGCTGGCCGACTCAGACAAGTTCACTTCGGGGTCGGCGTGTGTCGGAGTCACCATGTCTGTGGCAGCGCCAGTCCCTGGCCATGGCGGACCCACAGTGGGCGGAGCAACCCCACGCACCACAACTGTAGGAGAGGCCCTCGTGTGCGGCACCTTCCTAAAGTCCGTACTTGTGCGGTTTGCGGTGGTGACGGCCGTACCACTGGCGGAGCTGGAGGCAGAGGCTGAGGCGGAAGACTTGGCAGAGGCGGGTGTGGCAGTGGCTGATGAAGACTGTGTGGCCCGCCCATATAGCGGTCCACGTACTCCTGTGTCTGCGCAGGCCACTGGTGGGGTTGAGGCTGGTATGCCTGACTTGTAGGTGCAGGAGCAGGAGCAGGAGCAGGACCAGCCCCACAAACAACCGGTGCCACGAATGTTCCTTCCTCCTCCTCCAGATGGTGCGACGCCATGCGGTTGAGTGCACCGCAAATCGACACAAACCGCTCCTCCGGCATCGTGAGGATCATGTCCCGCATATAGTTGGCGAATGCCACTCGCTTCGTCACCGCTGGTGGAGGTGGAGGTGGAGGAGGAGGCGGCTGCATCACCTTGAGGATGTCGGCAGACTCATCGAACCTCTTGTGGATGGCAGCGAGGAGGTTGTTGTCGACTGGGGCAGATCGCTTCCCTCTCCCCTTTCCCCACTCTTAGGATGTAGCGGGAGGAGTGGGTGGAAGATCCTCGTCCATCGCCACCTCCACATCGGTCCCGACATTCTCCTCCACGCTCAGGTCGAGCTGCGGAGCCGCGACAGGACTGGCCAACTGCAAAACAAAATCATAACATAACATAAGTAACATGAATGCAAATCGATATTTCGACAAAAGACACGACAAGTCAACAATAAATCAAAATTATATAAAGCAAAAATAATTAACGTTAAATGCAGACATGGATTCACAACGATTATATCATGATACATCTATTGTCAATATCTCGATTTAAGAACAACTACACAACAACTCAACATTAAAGAAATAAATAACATTAACAAATTACTAGAATATTAGATGTTGCTAGGACGTAAACCACAACAAACAAACAAACAAACAAACATAAATACAACAAAAGCATAACATAACAAACTTAGAATACGACTCTAATGGCCGCACTTGTCAGAACGAAAAAAGATTATGTACTTACACTCCTGCAGGGCTCCGGTCGGTGACGGACGACGGACCGCAGGAACCCGAACTTGCGCAGGATCCACTGCTCCCGCTCAGTCAGGTCAGCGGCTCCGTCCCCGCTCTTTTTCTTGTGGAGCCGCGTGTTCGTGTCCCTGAGCGACTTGAACCACTTCTGGAGATGGAGTGTTGTGGTCCCCAGAAGTGTCGCCTGGTCCTCCCACATCTTGGCCTTTCTGTCTGAGCGGCGGTAATCCGAGAGCTTCATGTTCCAAATGATGGGGTTCTCCTGGAGGAAGTCCAACATTTGATCCTCCTTGAAGACCGACAGAGAACAGTCGCTCTTTTTGGCCATCCGTCTCTTTGACGTGCCGATGGCAGCGGTGCTGGTGGAGGCGGCATAGGTCACGCATAGGTCGCGCATAGGTTTCGCATATGCTCCTCATACGCTCCGAAAATATTCATACGCTCCTCATACGCTCCTCATACGCTCAAAATGCCAATCAAAACAGTCAAAAAATGTCGCAGCACGCTCCCATACGCTCCTCATACGCTCCTCATAGGTCCCCCATACGCTCAAACCCACCCGAAAGTTCACCGAAGGTCATCATAAGCCGGCAAAAGCGCGGCGTACGTAGGTTTTCAATACGCTCCCGCCATATGCCGTAATGTGACAGCCCCTTTAAATGACACCAAGATCATGCATAGTGTAGACAGTAGAGGAGTAGGCCCTATACATAGTATACTGCCTTACTGGCTCTAGGCTACACACACAATACATATTGCTAATAATATACATGTTTCCCATATATATATATATATATATATATATGTATGTGTGTGTGTGTGTCTGTTGTGTTGACTAGTAGCCCACATACCACAGAAATAAAGAATATTAAATATAAAATTAAAATGTGCATAATATTATTGAATATGCATAATGTTATATAGCTTCCCTGTGTATACACGCACACATATGCTCCATAACGAATTTTGTAAATGTTTGTGAAAGCTGATAAAATCTCCAGATCATTTTGAGATTTTATCAATGCCGATCTGCCATCTGAATAAGCTGATGCCTCGATGTTGGCTATATGTTTTGGGAAACATGTATATTATTAGCAATATGTAATAAAACAGTTTCATTATCGATAGAGTAGTACCTATAATAAGTATATATATATATATTATAGGTAATACTCTACCGATAATGAAACTGCTTTATTACCTGGGCTATTTACTTACTTAGCTTTTCATACTAAAGCCTATGATGTCAGAATTTTGACGTGCATGCCAAAGTTAACTTTGTCTGTTTTTCTTTCAATTCAAATATCTCCACATTTAGGTAGTTAAAATAAAAGATACTTCAAACTAAAGTCAAGTAAATTATAATGATTAATCGAATATATTTATTTAAACAAGTATTACAAACTCAGACCCATCGGATTATGTAACTTTAACTAAGCAGTGAGTACATATTTATTATTATTAGTTGACATGGACTTGCTTTTAGAAAGTTTAGTTTAGTTTTATTACATTGATCAGTAGTATATATTCTCGATGGAAACGATGACCAGGCAGGATGGCCGAATGAGTTGAGCGTCCCTCTCCCATTTTGGAAGATCATGGGATACGAACCCAAGGGTTCAAACCCTGGTTGAGTCAAACCAATGACTTAAATATTGATGCTTGCCGCTTCCTAGTCAAGCAATCGGCATTATTAGGATAGGGCAATGACTGATTGACTCAGTGTCAGGATAATGTGACTGAGTGGGATATCAGCTCATGGTGCTGGTCTCCCAGTGGGGCAGCAATATAAAGTCGCCACGAGTGCACACTCTAACAACTTGGTACCTGTCCTGATATGACCTTAGAATGTTGACAGGATGTAAAACTCCCAACAACCAACCAACCGATGGAAACGAAACGCTGCAGATGTACAGGTTTTAGAATATTGTAGTAGTCTGAACATGAGCTCTACTATCACGCGGTAGCAGCGGAGACTACGACGCCATCAGCGCAGTACCATTACACTGCGCTAGGTGGCGGCACGGGTAGCCACCGGTCAGACCCCAACTGGGCTGACCTCTACTGCGTGTGGTTGACCCACCCCCCCACACACACCTATAGAGTCGATGTGGGATCTGGCGAGTCAGGGGGCGGGTCAGACAACTACTGACGCCGCGGAGAGCAGATGGTTCAATAAACCAAGGGTGAAGCGTACACTGAATTGAATCTTGGTGTTCTTCCGTGTGACTGCGTGTGAGTGAGAGAGTCGGAGGGCCATGGGCCATTACAATATTACAGTATAACCGTAGAAATTTGTTTGGATTAACCGATCGTTGGTTTAACCGAGCTTTGGCTTTGACTTTGACTTACGAATGCAATATACAATGTATGTGGACACTTTGATTATTGTTTTTTTTTTATGTATATATATGGGTCACTCTCCTGAAAACTGGCCAGAAGTGTCACAAGGAGAGTTGGTTATAATACTTGCATTGCGTGTGATTCGTGGCGGGGGAGGAGGACCCCCCCCCTCTCTCGCCTTCCTGCCCTAACCGTTGCGCTATTACGTCCCTCTCGCGGCCTTATAACCGGCCGCTTCCATGCTCCTAAGCCACTCGCCTCCCTCCGCCCTGACTGATCGCACCATTTCTCCTCCACCCACCCACCCTACTATCAACATTTCTCTCCATTAGGTGGAGGGCTCTTCGGGGCACCTCCCTTCCCATTGACAATTGACACTCGCTCCCGAACTATAACCATTGACTTTGTACATACCTATTATTACATATCACTCATTATATTGCCTATATCTACTATTCCTTAAGACATTTACCTATATTTACTCTTATATCATATCCATTGATTGCCTTATTTGATTCTCACACTTTATATGATACCTGCACTCCGCTCTTGAATAAAGTGTTCCAACTCCTGCCTTTCTCTCCTCCTTCGCCACGTATCAAAATCTAATTTAAAATTTAAAAAAAAAAATTTTGGTTGCAAATGAAAGATGGAATCTTCCCTTTACATCTATGTAAAATATAAATTCATGAGATACAAAATAAAGGTGTAGTCCATGATTAAGCTATGTCTTATTGCAGTATAACCTGTGTTGCTTAGATGTAACACATGTTTTGGACACCACACATTCTGCTGAATAAAAATCTAAGCAGAATTAAATAATTTCATAATTAGAAGCATATTAATCATGGCATAATATAGAGAAATATGTAGTGCTTATATTGATTTAAAAAAAGAAATTCCCAGCCATGGTTTATTCACTGAATAATTAGTGTACAATATTTGTGTGGCATCCAAACACCACTGCGTAAAATATTCTGATTTACGGCATTGGGGGGATGGAAATGTTCTATTACTAATCGGTGTACATGACCAGGCACATGTATGTGTATATATATGTAAGGGCTGGTGGTGCCTGAGTAGGATGTAAATAGACATAGTGGTGCTGACAGGGCTGGGTGTGGGGGCACTCAGGGCCCACCCCCTCCCCCTCTGCTGGTTAGGATCACCACACTCAGGGTCAAGGTTAGTGGTGGCCATGGAGCCATACAGCTTGGTGGTGGTGGACAGACCACTGGTAGCCATGGGGACCAGGAATGCTGGATCCCTATTGGTAGGACCAAGAATGCTTGTTTCCCATTGGGGGAAAGGGGTTGGGTGATACTCTACAATGAACCCATGTAACCATATAAATAATAAACCAGAGGGCTTGAGTCTCTCTCCTTCTTTACACTTTATACTCTTCCTTTCTCTTTGTCTGTATTGATTTCACAATAGCCTGCCTACACAACCACAGATTCGAGCCCTAGCCTTTACAACGGGTTACATCTGTGACGGAAATTTGTAATGTTATTTCTGAAGACATCAAATAATTTCTTTTTAAATTTAGGCATGCATACGTGTTAATAAATACTTCCTTTTTGATTTGGGAACTGGTTTGTTTGATATATTAATGCAATACAAGATGTTAGTAAGGATCCAACCATGTCCCATATCTCATGTTACAAATGGCTGACTGTAAAATGGTTTTTTTTAGTGCAAAAACACTTCATAACTAAAAGGACCAAAGTTGCACACAGTTTATTTTATTTCCCTTATTTCCTACATCAAATCTGAATATGAAAAGTGTAAGGAAAAAGATAAGTAGGAAGTTTTTTTATTGATGTTTTAAAATCCCATCCCATGCTGACCAGTTTTCAGGAGAGTAACCCATATACAGTATAACCCAGTTAAACCAAACGATCGGTTAATCCAAACGTTTTTCGGTGGCCTGTCAGAATACTACGATTTATCATATAAAAAAGTCTCAGATGACCTTATAACCACAGACAAGTTTGGTTTAACAATACCGGAAGTGGCCTGGGGCCTGGCAATTTTGTTTGGATTAATCGATAGTTTGGATTAACCAACTTTGGTTTAACCAACTTTTTTATATGATAAATGGTAGTGTTTTGCCGGGCGGCCAAAAAAGGTTTGGATTAACCGATCGTTTGGTTTAATTTTGAACTCTTTTTCAAATTAGCACTACTGCCCGGGAGAGGTGGTAGTTAAAGTTGCATGGTCCGATGGCACTTGAATTTTTGTCTTATTTTTTAGATAAATATATCAAATTGATCATTACTAGCTACTAATCATTAGTCCGGAGTGATTTTAATTAAAGATGATTAGTTTTGAAGTAATATGAGCTGAAAGAACCAAAAATAATTTCGACAAGCTTGCCAAAAGTCCTGTGGCTATGACCCAGATGGTCATCTCACGCTGACCACGTGATGTGAGATGACCTGGAACCTTACAGGACTGTAGGTAGGTATTTATGTTTGGGTGGCACATTCTGGGAAAGGATTAGTACCATAGGCCCATGTCACTATGGTTTTTAACAAAATATAATGTGTGTCTGTTGTCTGCTTGTGTCTGTCTATGTATGTCTGTATGTATCTGTCTGTGTGTATATCTGTGTGTTTCTGTGTATGTGTATGTGTGGGTATGTATGTGTCTGTCTGTCTCTGTGTATGTGTGCATGTATGTGTGTGTCTGTGTGTGTGTATGTGTATGTCTGTCTCTGTGTATGTATGTGTGTATGTATGTGTGTGTATGTATGTGTGTGTATGCCTCTGTCTGTGTGCGTCTGTCTATGTGTCTCTGTCTGTGTGTGTCTCTCTCTCTGCAAACTCAGGTCGGGTGTATGTGTGTCTGTGTATGTTGGGTGTGTGCATGTCTGTGTGTTTCTGTGTCTGGTGTGCTGTCTATGCATGTCTGTCTGTGTCTATCTATGTGTGTCTGTCTGTGTGTGTCTGTGTGTATATGTATGGATGGTAATGTCTGTGTATGTCTGTCTGTGTGTATATCTGTGTGTATGTATGTGTGTGTGTCTGCCTCTGTCTGTGTGCATCTGTCTATGTGTCTCTGTCTGTTTGTGTGTCTCTCTCTGCAAATTCAGGTCGGGTGTATGTGTGTCTGTGTATGTCGGGTGTGTGCATGTATGTGCGTTTCTGTGTCTGTGTGTGCTGTCTGTGCATGTCTGTCTGTATGTGTCTATCTATGTGTGTCTGTCTGTGTCTATATATATATATATGTGTGTGTATGTCTGTCTGTATGTCTGTGTGTGTATGGGTGTCTGTCTGTGTGTATGTCTGCATGTGTGTGTATGTATGTGTGTGTGTCTGCCGCTGTATGGTGGTGGCTGTCTATGTGTCTCTGTCTGTGTGTGTGTCTCTCTCTCTGCAAAGTCAGGTCGGGTGTATGCGTGTCTGTGTATGTCGGGTGTGTGCATGACTGTGTGTTTCTGTGTCGGGTGTGCTGTCTGTGCATGTTTGTCTGTGTGTGCCTATCTATGTGTGTCTGTCTGTTTGTATATGTATGTGTGGTAATGTCTGTGTGTGTATGTATGTGTGTGTATGTGTGTCTGTGTGTATATGTATGTGTGCATATGTCTGTGTGTATGTGTGTGTCTGTCTGTGTGTGTCTGTCTGTGTGTGTGGCTCTCTCTCTGCAAAGTCAGGTCGGGTGTATGTGTGTCTGTGTATGTTGGGTGTGTGCATGTCTGTGTGTCTCTGTGTATGTGTGTGCTGTCTGCATGTCCGTCTGTGTGTGCCTATCTATGGGTGTCTGTCTGTGTGTATGTATGTCTGTGTGTGTATGTCTGTCTGTGTGTATGTCTGTCTCTGTAAAGTCAGGTCAGGAAACACACAGACACATACACACACACAGACACATCCACCTCATATCCCCTTCCCCTCTATGGCCCTGCACAGTAGGCCTACTTGGATGGGGGGAGGCTAATGAGGTCACAAGATTGGCCTAGTTGGTTAATGGCCTCCCTGCATAATGGGTGTTTCAAAGTGAGTGTCCAAAGGGGTGAGCTTATAAATTCATTGGTTATTCTGTATATGCTGTCCCAAATCATTAGCTAATACACCAGTATCTAAGTTAGATGTATAGGATCAAATGTAAGTAGTTGTTTTAATTTTGACAAAATTATATTTCATAGGACCATGCAACTTTAATATGTATGCTTGAAACTGACCTTGGGAGATCATTGTGAAATAGATTCTGGTCAGTCCACACCCTGCTGTTCTAGTGTGTGGTTCACCTATTGTTCACTCTGGGCTAATCTAGGACTCCCCCCACACACACACTTCTCCTCCCCGCTTCGGCTGTTTGAGACATAAGGATTCTCACAGAGCATGAACCAATTCGGTTGAGATTCTACTGGCCCGTTGATATTCTCTCCCAACCTACCTAAGTGCATGCTTCACTTTTCCCTCACATCTTCTCTGCCTCCCTCTTAATCCCTCATGTTCCCTGTCTCTTGCAGTTTCATCTAAATGTAGTAACTGTGCTGCCACTGTGACTTTAACAGAGTGCTTGATAACATTTATAAAGAAATAGAACAGAGGGAACAGTTATTGATTATAACAGCTCTTTTGGCAGTGAAACCTTCGGATATATTATTGGTCCTTTTGTGTTATGTATGATGTTATGTTCAGATTTATTGTAGAGTATAGGAGTCTATGATATACTGTTAAACCTCCTTTCTTTCATCACTCCCAGGAACCCAAGCTGCGTCATGTGCTAATAACAAGAGGCCATCAAACTATGACAGACTGTACCCATGAAGTGAAGAGATCAGTGAGTGCCCCAGATTGAAGCCAAGGACAAAAGCACCAGTGAAAACTACTGCTTCATACATACAGGGGAATGGGCGATGATGCAAATGAGGACCGCTCTGGAAAGTTTGTGTTCCGCCTCAATGACCATGGTCAGGGTCCTGAACTGCTCCGGCAGGTATTCTTGGAGCGGGGCTGGCTGGAGTTTGATGAGGAGTCACAGGAGGAGGAGGACTGGAACCTATGGTGGCGAACCTCTCGCTTTCGCAATGGTGACTATGAGGTACTGCGTGCATACCAACAGATAAACCACTATCCACACTCCACCGCCATCACCAAGAAGGACTCGCTGGCACGCCATCTGAAGCGCATGCGTGGTGTGTATGGCCCATCGGTCTATAACTTCAGCCCCATTGCTTTCAACCTCCCAAATGACTACACCAAATTTGTTGCTGAGTATACAAAGTTCAAAGAGAAGAACAATGCCAAAGATCTATGTTGGATATGTAAGCCGGCTGATTTGTCACGTGGTCGTGGCATTTTCATCTTCCGTGACCTTTCTGAGCTGCAGTATGACTGCAATGCGGTCATCCAGCAGTACCTCACCAACCCAATGCTCATCTCTGGCTACAAGTTTGACTTGAGGATATATGTCATGGTGTCTAGCTTCCACCCGCTCAATATCTACATCTACAAGGAAGGGCTCGTACGCTTCAGTACAGAGAAGTTCAACATGAACAACCTCGGCAACATGTTCTCGCACTTGACTAACACCTCCATCAACAAGAACAGTCCCTCTTATACAGCCGACAAGGAGCGTGTTGGTCCTGGGTGCAAGTGGACCATCACTCAGTTGCGCCATTACTTCCGCCAGTCAAATGTTGATGATCACATGCTATGGCAGAAGATTGTTAATATTGTGGTTCTCACTGTGATCCTCCAGGCCAACCAAGTGCCAAAAGTGACCAACTGCTTCGAGCTGTATGGTTTTGATATAATTATAGATGAGCAGTCCAAGGTGTGGTTATTGGAAGTCAACTTCAGCCCTGCACTCAGCTGGGACTGCCCTACCGACCTCTTAGTCAAGAAACCCATGCTTCATGACCTTCTGGATTTCTTGAACTTCCAGAAGGAAGATCAATTACGAGGGAATCCATGCACAACTTCTGATGAGCAACACTTGAACACATCTCGAAGTCGTAGGCGGCTGCCACGTATTGTTACTCACAGTTTCAAGTCAATGAGACAGCATCAAGAGGACTCAGCAGAAGAGGAAGAGGAGGACAGGGGCATGCTGAGTGACCGCAATGACATTGTTCCAGTCATTCCAGGTTGTGGATTGCCGTCTGTGCAGCAACCAGTGGCATCGACCTGGAAGGCTGGTGGTGGCAACAGCTCACGTGGCTCAAGTGCATCTAGCCGAAGGAGTGTAGATGGTGCAGAGAGTCACACCGAATGTAACTGGAGGATGTCCTCGACTAATAATATTCAGCAGCCTATGAAACATATTGATTCCAAGCCAAGCCAGCTGTCGCGTCTGACTGGAAACTCACCCGAATCTGTCAGGGAGCAACCACGCAGTCTACAGCAAATCAAGCATCCTTCGAAGGCTTCGATGCAGTCGGATAGTGGCGTGTCAAGCTACTCGGGCTCCAGTGATAACTCTGACTTGAAACCTCCACATATATCACTGGAGGATGACCAGACTAAGCTAATGAGGCCCGAACATCTGGGAGGTAAAACGAAGCGTACTCGCTCCAGTCAGAATATGCCTGATGACTATAATAGTGGCACTCAATCGAGCCGTTCGCAAATGTCCACCAGTTTGAAGAGTTCGGTTTCCATGTCTGGCACAGCACTGATGAACCGATATGCTCTCACTAAGCATGTACCTGATGAGCTCAAGTGGACCCAGGTTTCCCAACCCGCTTCCGCACGGTTACCCTCGAAGCCAAGTCTTCCGCGTGGCACGCGCTCGTCAAACTTGCGGAGCTCGCTGCATTTGGAGGGCAACAAGAAGAAGTATGGACAGTTTGGCTACACAGTAAACCCGCTCTTAGCCAAATCAGCAATGCTCAAAAGACGAGGAACTCTGCCGCAAATGTCCAGCTCCTCGAAGGAAGCAAGTAACTATGCGAAGCCATGGAAGAATGGGAGCACTCAGACGCCAAAGTGTGTGAAGAAGCCATCCAACCGGGTCCTTGAAAAGAAGGTCGGCGACTTCTATCTGGTTTATCCGTTCAATGAAGCAACACGAAAGTGCAGCGCAGGCAACCAGGATATCAACATTATGATTCGCGAGTCGCAGAAGCTGCTGAAGGAGTTCCAAGCGACAAACGAGCTCAAGGCACCACTGTTTGACCTCTTAATGCTGTGGGAAAATCAGAGGACTGGCAGTTGACACTAAAGGTAGGATTGTTAATTAGTTCAAATGTATGTCAGCATCCACATTCTTATAAGTTATTTTAAGCCCTTAGATACCTGCATTTCATATATTTAGAATATGGAAAGCAATATGCTCTTCATTCGACCATATTTCCTCGTTTAGTAACCTAGGTGTGGTGGGTCCCGTGAGGGCAACAATCCGGAGAGAGCATTTGATTGGCTTTTTTCCCCATATGGATTTAAACAAACTAAACTACAGCTGCCAAGAGTGGTGCATTTTAGTATGTGATGTGAATTGTGTTATGTGATGTGAATTGTGTCATTCGATGTGAATTGTGTCATGTGATGTGAATTGTGTTATGTGACATGAATTGTGTTATGTGACATAAATTGTGTTATGTGATGTGAATTGTGTTATAATTATATGATGTGGATTATTTTATATGATGTGAATTGTGTTATGTGATGTTGATTGTGTCATGTGATGTGAATTTGTGTTATGTGATGTGAATTGTGTTATGTGATATGAATTGTGTTAAATCTGATGTGAATTGTGTTGTGTGATGTGAATTGTGTTATGTCTCATGAATTATGTTATGTGATGTGACTTGTGTGTGAATTTCACCTCCAGGTATTTCCGTGTGCACCAGGTCCAACCATTGGTTGAATTTCACCTCCCCGGTATTTCCGCGTGCACCAGGTCCAACCATTGGCAAATACAAAATTTGGTTTGACTAGTACAGACCAACTGTCTTAAAATGCAACTCACGAGGGCGTGACAAAATGGGAAGTCCCAAATCACAAACCAACCACTGGAAAATTAAGATCTATATTCTCATATTTATAATAAAAGAAAAGATCAAATGAAATAAACGTTTGGGGTGGGGTATATAAACATATGGAACACTATGCATATAGCGGGACACAATTCTATGTTTCTGTAGGAGTCCAGACATGAGTTCCACTACCATACGGTGGCAGCTAGGACTGCTCCGTCACTGTCGCAGTATTGCACTAGGTGGCATTACGGTAGCCGCCAGGCAGCGCCATGACAGGGCTGCCATCTACTGCATGCGGCTAGCATAACCTTCCCCCTCCCAAGGAAGTTTACGTGGGACCTGTCAGGGCAGAGTCGTCACTTGATCATGGACACTGTCATGGTGAGCGGAGGAATCAATAAAGACGCGTGGAAGCAAGCGTACTCGTTCCTCCTCATTTGCTTAGGGGGGTGTCCACTGCATGAGGGTCAAGTTCCGGGTGGCCAACAGGGGACCCATCACACTGGTGCTGTGACCAGGTCTTACCTTTCTTCGTAAGGAGGTGAGTGTGGGCCATAGCCTGGCAAAATCCTATAATGGCGTTCTCTTCACAATTAGGTATGGAGAGGGATTGCGTCCCACCTACGCAGTGGGCGTCCAGGTCACCCAGAGGTGACTGGGCGGTCGGAGGCGTATGCCATAGCGGACGGTGCGTATGCTTCCACAGTTGCAGAACCATGTCACACCCTCCCATTGCCTGTGTTAGCTATGACATACATTCCAGCACCGGTTCAGGTGTTATAGGACGGCTGTCAACAACTGCGTGGGGGAGTGTGGCAACACCCCTGTTGACACCTCGTGTCACACAAGGTGATGTGGTAAGTGCCGGTACTCAAGGTAGTTATTGGGCGCAATTAGAGTGGCTGGGCAACGTGCCTTCACCTGACCTTTCCCATGCGTTGATTGTGGGGGAGAGGTCAGGCGTGGCGCATGACTCACAGCTCGGTGTGCATTCAACCATGTCTAATGGCGAACCTAAGGTTAAGCATTTAGGGACGCTTGGGTCGGTGCATAACACTCATTATGGTAAGGTAGTTACTGTGGAGGGCGTTACAGTGGGTGAGTCTGTTGTGAATTCCACTCCCGCTGCTATTCATTCTCGTCATGGTAGAACCGGTGCGCCATTGAGAATAAAGTGGTGGAGTGCTTTGTTTCCTCACTGATGGATCCGGGAGAGCAGTATGCGCCATATGATTGCTGGAGTCCGGGCAAGTCATCTCTGGAGGAAATGTTTGAAGTGCTGGATGACTCCTGCGCTCAAGCACGTCGTGCTGTGCGCCCCACCCCTGTCGAAGCTGTCCGTCTCAGTAGTGATTCGGACAGCGAGTATGAGGTCGAGGTGGCAGCATTTACAGCACCATGGGGATCGCATCGGGATGGAAGGAGTCAGAACTTCCAGCCAAAGTCGGGGGAGCGGGGGGGGCTAATGTCCACCAGCTATCACGAGGGACCTTTTGAAGGACTGGTGGAAGGAGATGGTGACCGAGCGGAAGCCTGTGGCACAGTCAACCAGTATTGGGCCAGGCCCATCAGGGTTGTCGGCACGCAGGAGAACCATGCGAAGGGAAATATGGGCTCGGGATCATGAATGTGGTCGTTGCTTTACTTTTGGACACTGGCCGATTCAGTGTGGAGGAGCCAGGTGTTCTCGAGGAAGCGGTATTGGCCGGCGATCGCGAAGGACGGGACAACTCTGGCGTGGATAGGGTGAAGCTGGAATGTCTGCGATGAGGCAGAGACGGGAAGGCTAAGCCACATTTATACATGTATGGTTGGATCATAAGGGCCTCAGCCCAAACCAAATGGTACGCCCAGATACCACCGCTGCGGATCAGGTGGTTGCTATCAAGGAAGCCGGCGTGCAGTCTGATACTAGCGCGGGACCGCCGGTGATCGACGCCAAGGAGGGAATCCTGGTTGATACGGTATTGTGGGATGGTATGAGACAGATAGCGCAGTGCGTTTCAGCCTTATCTTCCGCTCATCTTGACAACTGAATGAGGTACATAGTACAGCATCAGAGTTGCAACTTATCTTACCCTTGTGGTAGATGCCTATTCGTGGATTCCACTTTCGGCACTTTAGACGGGAAACGGTGGTATGTTCGAGTGTGTGTGAGGGGGACTATTGGGTATGACATCCACCTGTGCTAGGTGCCTGGCCATGCCGGCACCACTATCGGGGTGATAGGTGAGGTTTCCGATTTTGGCGATGTTAGTGATAATTATGGGAGAACGGACATTGCTAAACACCCCGGTGTTGACATTGTGTACGCCAGTGGGGTCACAGGTTCAACTGCGCAGGCGGTGGGCGTGGTGGCCTCAATAGCGGTGAACAGGGTCAAGGAGTCAGCAGCTCGCAGTCGCTAGGTAACTAGGTCAGCGGAGGGCCACACAGGCAACTGTTTCTCCTATTGTGAGTAGTAGGGGAAAAATGGGTATTGTGGCACAGGGGAACATAGACGATGTTGTTACTTTTGGCACTACTGAGGAGTGTTTTACACCCCGGGTGGAGTCAGAACTCCTGAGCGGCAACTTGCCATTTCATCTGTCGTCCATTTAACTCGGTGGTCCCTATTTAAAAAAATTTTAAATCGTTATGCGGTTAAATTGAGTAGGGGCACCACTATCGGGGTCATAGGTGAGGTTTCCGATTTTGGCGATGTTAGTGATAATTATGGGAGAACGGAGATTGGTAAACACCCCGGTGTTGACATTGCGGACGCCAGTGGGGTCACAGGTTCAACTGCGCAGGTGGTGGGCGTGGTGCCCTCAATAGCGGCGAACAGGGTCAATGGGTCAGCAGCTCACAGTCGCTAGGTATCTGGTGGTGTGTGACTGAACTAGGTCAGTGGAGGGCCACACAGTCAGCTGTTTCTCCTATTGTGAGTAGTAGGGGAAAAATGGGTATTGCGGCACATGGGAACATAGACAAAGTTGTTACTTTTGGCACTACTGAGGAGTGTTTTACACCCTGGGTGGAGTCAGAACTCCTGAGCGGTAACTTGCCATTTCATATTGTACCATTAGCAATTGGGTGTGAGGTAGAACATTCGCTGAGGTTTTTGCGGTTCCAGGGGAGATGTTGAGGTGAACAGAGGAAGAATTTTTAGGAGTGAGACTCATTACCTGTGGCGTGTGGTCTCAGCAGAGGGGATTAAGGCGGATCCAGAGAAGCTCTCTACAATCGCGGTTAGCTGTTCCTCTGCAGGGACTCCTGCCCTATGGTATCCTAGGGCTGAGGGTAGATTCATTCTGGACACTGATGCGTTGGGTTTCACGATATCTGGCGTATTAAGTCAGGTCCAGGATGGTGTGGAGGTCCCGCTGTCGTTTGCCAGTAATAAACTGAATAAAGTGCCGCAAAATTATTGCACAACGAAGCAAGAACTGATGGCCATCGTCGTGTATTTAAGGAAGTGGAAGCATTTCCTAATCGGTTCCGATTATATTATTCGAACCAACCATCATTCTCTTCGGTAGTTGTTGAATTTCAAAGAGGCTGAGGGGATGATGGGACGTTGGTTAGCAACTATTTTGGAATACAGTGTTACGAATGAACACATTGTGTACAGGAAGGGTGTTGATCATATTAGCGCAGATAGTTTGAGTAGAATACCCGTTCGCAAATGTAGGCGGACGGACTGCTTGGACTGTGGTGCACATAATTGTGTGATCGCTGCAATTGCAGAGATGTGTCTGGCGGATATTGATGGCGATGAACTATGGACATTGGCTGAGGTACGTCTGGCACAGCATCAGGATCCCTCCATCCTTAGGATTATTAGATGGTTGGAGGATGGCCATTCCAAACCTACTAAAAAGGAACTGGCAGTGGAGAATGTGGAGACCCGGAATATTGTGAATCAATGGGACCTGCTAGAACTGTATGAGGGTGTGTTATGCAGTTGGAAAGTGGTGGGAGTAGAAATCCAGTCGCCTGCAAATCATCGTGCCGTTCGAGTTGCGTGATGATGTGTTGATGTTCTGTCACAGACATGCAACAGCCACCCATTTTGGACGAGTTCGATCCACAAAAAGGTTGGCTTGGCGCTTTTATTGGCCTGGTATGACTGCTGACATTAGAAGATGGGTATGTACGTGCCATACATGTCAGGTAGTTAAACCAGGGGAAGGTATAGCCAAGCTGCCGTTGACTCAGGAATTGTCTGGGCATCGGTGGTGCCATCTGGCTTGTGACTTTGTTTCAGGGTTTAAGACAACGGTGGGGGGTAATGTGGTAATGATGGTAGTCCAGGACTATTATACCAAGTACGTGCAAGTGTACCCCTTAAGAGATCACACTGCACCCACGGCGGCACAGGCATTAGTTGATAACTGGGTTCTATTATTCGGTGCACCGATGTGGATCCAATTGGATCAAGGACAAGAACTTGAGTCCAGTCTATGTTATGTCTGCTGGGCATTAAAAAAAACGTGTACAAACCCCTACTGTCCCCAATCGGATTGTATGGCAGAGCACTTTAATAAGATGCTAATATCTGCATTGGCTTGTACTGTAAATGATTTCCAGGATGACTGGGATTTGCAGGTCAAGTTTGTGGGAAGGTTAGCGGGCGCAAACAATTGGGCGCAGTTATGACTGTTCTGCGTAAAGCCCTCACTAAAAGCTGTGTGTTTATTTTAATCCTGATTCTCTTTATCTAAGTGGTCGTAGTTGGCACAGCTTACTGCGGGGTATTGCCATTGAATGGGGAGTGTTGTTATCGTAACGCACTCAGTAGTGCGGCTGTCTAGTCGGTGCCGAGGGATATCTGGGTCATGTAGAATAGCGGTTGGGGGTTCCCTCACCAAGGCTGTGGACGGGTGACCTAATTAGGTCCCTAGCCGGGTGACCCAGGGGGTGTTTCCTCGCAGCTTGGGGCAATTCGACTGGTGGAACAACTTGTGTTTAGCTGGATAACTAATCACTCTCTACTTAGCCCGCCGTCTGGGATTTCGTGCGTGCGCATGGTGCCAGTCATTCTACTGCTACTGGCAAGTGATAAGGTGGGTTTGTTTTTGTTCCGAGTTTTGAATACCCTCCTTCGCATTCCGCTGTACTGTTGTATTTGTACTTGTTAGTGGTTTAGCAAGACTGGCCATGACTGTGGTTGGCCTGTGTGGCCTGTGTGTACTGCGTACATGCTATTCAGTGTGTTTGGTGATCGTCAGTGATGATGGTGAACTGCGGAACTTTGTGAGCAGCCGGCCGTTTTTCACCAACATGGCTGATAATAGCATCAGCCTCATTGATTTGAGGATCCCCCTGCTCTCGGTCGTCTCTTCGCAGAGGTGCCGCAGTCTGACGGGCATGCCGATTATCGGCACTTTGACCGTTAGGCATTGGTGATGAACCGGCAATGGTGTTGTTGCTATTGTTGGTCGACCGGTCGGAAGACGAGGAGTTGACAGTTTCCCGTGGTCTACGTCGAGGCGGTACTGGCAGCTTGGCCTCTCCTGGAGTTGCCGGCCTGTCGCTCCACTCCCCAGTGGGTCAGGGGGATCGGCAATCCGCACCGGATTGGTCCCGGATGGATCATGTGGATCCTGATGAGTTTGTACGCTTTAGAGCATGGCAGGCTCACCAAGACCAGCTGGTCATGTCTACATGCTCGTCGTGTACGGATCTGTTTTCTCTTAGCCCTGTGCAGGGGAGAACGGTGCAGCTTCTCAGCAGTAGTACCACGGGTTCACACCAGGTGCTGCCACCGGCTGCAGTTGCTTCCCGACCCCCACAGCCTGCTCCTGTTAGTACTGCGTGCATTGCGGCCCCTGCCTCTGTGCAGTCGACTCACCCACCACAGTCTTCAGGGCAGACAGGGGGAGGTTCCGTCATGCCAATGGATGTGGAGGCGACAGTTACCACAGTTCCGGTACATGTGGAGATGGTGGAGAATATTCCCCTTCCTCCAGAACCAATGACGTGCAGCAGTATCTCGAAGCCCATCACTGAGCCTCCGCTGAAGAGCGTGGTCTGCAAGGTGCAGGCTGCAGCTGGTCATCGGCAGATGGCGTCAGGGCGTGCAATAGAGTCTCCTCCGACTAGAATTATTTTAACAAAGATGGTAGTTGCAAAGAGGGGCCGCTAGATGTCTCCCCCGGCTCTGTCGGTTTCGTATGTCTCCCTGGTCAGACTAGTGGAGGCGTATCGTCCCGACGTAGGCACTCATGACGAATCCCCGGAGGCCTACTGTCCTAACCCTGATGGTGGGGGGGATTATGGCTTAATTAATTTGTGGGTATCGTCAGGATGCCACTAGGGTACATTCTGTTCATGCCTGAATCGGAGTGGATCGTGCCTTCGCGCAATGGGGCGGGGGGGGGGGGGGGGGGGGGCAGTCAGGCTCGCGCAGTGTCTCACTTGAAACATTGCGGGTTTGACAGAGAACTCCCTGTCACAGGTGTATTATGACAGCTGTGAGGAACCGCGCAACTTCTAGGAGTAAATGTGGTACGCCGATGGGTGGGAGGATTTTATTCGCCCGTCCAGCGTCTCTGGCCCTTATGATGTCTCAGATGATGAGGCATAGGCGGAGCCTGGAGGTATTCCCAAGATCCCACTTCAGTGGTATATGGAGCAGTTGGTTGACCTGCAACTGGCAATAAACAACCCTGCAGCGTGGGGCAACTACACCAGGCAAGAAATCGTCTGTCTGAAATATGTCTGTCACATCTATCGCCCGGGACGGTGTTGTCTGTTTTGTGATTCGAAACGCGGTGGGCGGAAACAGAACCCCAAGTGATTTGTACGCTGGTGGCAGCTTGCTCGTCACATATGTGAGGAGCACCTGAATACAGCCCTGCTGTGGATGTGTGCCAGGCCGTTCAACACGGTTTCAGGCGCAGAAGGGTGTCCAACCTACAAGGCAACGTGGAATTATTTCTCGACGCCGTGCCGGTCAGCCATGATAGACCACCTCCTGTGGTAATGGTCGCACGCTCTCGGACGTCTGCAGCGGTCTGAGTGACATCCTCTGGCACCCTGAGACGATGTCGAAGAGAGCGTTGTTTTTACCAACAAACAATGCACCGACTTTGTCATGGGAAGGGAAACCCTGGTGTTGCCCAAGCAACACAGGTTGATTGCTCTCTTCTTGTTCATCCCCAGCTCGCAGGAGGTCAGACACAAGCGGTATCTGCACTTGAGATATATCTTATCTTAAGTGCTCTATTTTATAGTCTTTGTAGTTTATCCAACATATCTTTGTTACCCCCCATATATATTACATCACCGTAGTTGAAGTATGGTAGTATTATACCTTTATAGATTTTAATAGCCATATTTGTAGTTAGGTATTTTCTAGTATTCGCTAATATCCAGATTTTGTGGTTTGCCTTCTTGATAACTTCTTTTATGTTGTCATTGTAGTTTAGTTTCCTATCAAGATTCATCCCTAGATATCTGTAGTTGGTCTGATAATCAAGAACTTTTCCTCACAAAATTATTGGCTCCTCATTGCCATAGTTGATTTTCCCACTGCCAAACACTAGGACCTTCGACTTCTTGTGGTTTATGGAAATCTTGTTGGAGTTACACCAATTATCTAAAGCTACTAGTTTCTCATTTAGCTTACCTCTGTTCTCTTTTCTGCTATTGCTTGTTGTGTAAATCACGGTGTCATCAGCATATACTTTGAATTTGATTCCCTCTAAGGACTTCTCCAGATCATTGATGTAAATGATGAAGAGGAGTGTGCCTAATACTTAACCTTGAGGGACTCCACAGGTTACCTGTATACTTTCTGATGTTTTGCCATTTACTTTTGTTCTCTGACTTCTCTCACTGATGTAATTCCTTATCCAGTCTAGTGTTCTTCCTCTTATTCCTACTTTTTCTAGCTTTTTTTATCAGTATGTCATGATTCCCTGTTTTGAATGCCTTGCTAAAATCTATGAATGTGGCAGTTGTATTATACTCTATATTACTTTAGTTTGAAGTAGATTTGATCATAAATGGCTAAGTTTTGAAATATTTGAAGTGCAAGCATGCCAAATTAGTTTTGGCAAGCATGCCAAACTCCGACACCATAGGCTTCAGCAGTAACAGGTTCTATTAAATTGCCTCAGTATTCCCTTTGATGTGGCAACAGATGTTTAATAAGTGCATCAGTATCCAAGTCAGATATATAGAATCAATTCTAGATAATTGTTTTGGTTTTGAAAAGTTGATGCTTCATCGGACTATGCAACCTTAATGATAACATTTATATTAATTATTAATCAGAATAATAATTACAATAACAGCACCACCAATTCTTATTTGTATTTGAGGCATAGTAAAGAGCTATTATAAACGCCTAGGGATTTATTCACTGTATAATATGGAAACAAAAGAATTCTACGTGCCTTGGCTGTTGTGCCTATTGCCTAGTGGTGGCTACATGACCTGTTCGGCAGCGGGCCGTGATGCACTGCCCATGCAGGAGGGAGGTCTGGGGGGGGGGGGGGGGCGCCGGCCGACGCTTAGCCAAGAGTTATGGCCCTGTCACACTACGACGCTTCTCCCGGTGACCCGTCAGCGTTGAAAATACAATTTTAAGCGTCGAGAAACATTAAAGATTTAGGGGAAATATGGGGAAATTGGACGTTGGCGCAGCGTGTTAGTAGCGCGCCGCCAACGTGTGTCGACGTGTTGGGGGGGAAAAAAAGAAAAGAAAAAAGTTTGGCGCGACGTCTTCATATAACCTTAAATGTTGCTATGGCATAAAACAAAAACGCCCCAGTTTGCCGCAACGGTTGGGAACGACCCTCCCGCGCGCGCGGTGTCTGCCTAGCGTTCCCATAATGTTATTCCGGCGCGTCCAACGCAGCGTGATGCGCGCCTAACGTCCTTACCCATATATTTGCGCGCGCTGCCGGTCGTTGTTTTTTTTTTTGACATGCTTAAAACCTTGGCCGACCAACAGCGCGCGCTGGCGTTTTGCGCCGACCATCAACGTCAAAGATAGTGTACCGACGTGTAGCGAAATGTACCGATGCCCCCGTAATGCGCCATCAGCGCGTCCCGACGTTTCACTTATTATCGCCCAAAATCAACACACGTTGACAGGTCGCCGGCGAGAAGCGTCGTAGTGTGACAGGGGCTTTAACCTTACTTCAGATTTCGGAGCATGCCTCTGCGCATGCCTCCTATGGATTATTGATGCGGAAAAAGTGGGGGAGGATTCCGCACCAGGTTGGTTGGTTGGTTGTTGGAGTTTTACGTCCTGGTAACTTCTAAGGTCATATCAGGACGGGTACCGACTTGCGACAGTGCGCACTCATGGTGACTTTATAGTGTTGCCCCACTGGGAAATCAAGCTGCCATCCGATATCCCACTCAGTCCCACTATCCTGACTTGTCCTTGCCCTATCCTATTAATGCCGACTGCCAGGCTAGGAAGTGACAAGTATCAATTTGGTAAGTCATTGGTTTAACTCGACCGCGAACCAGAGCTAAAACGGTAGAGTGTCCAGCTGTGTAGGTGTGGGTCATCCTATCGATCCTGCTCAGTGGACACATTTGCAGTTTGGGATTTTTTCCCATTCCAACCACTGGTCCACAACTGGTTCATCAAAGGCTATGGTAACTGGTTCATCAAAGGCTATGGTATGTGCTGTCCTGTCCTGTCTGTGGGGATGTGCATATAAAAGACCCCTTGCTGCTTATCAGAAAGAGTAGCCTATGTGGCGGCAGCTGGTTTCCTCTAAAGAAATGTGTCAGATGACCAAATGTTTGATGTCCAATAGCCAATAAAAAGAAATGTGCTCAGAGGCGTCGTTAAATAAAACAAACTCTCGACCGAGAACCTATCTCCCGCACGCGAGGCCCGCGCTCTACCGATTTGGCCACCACACCCGCCCCACCCCCATCACACCAGGTAAAATAGTGTATGGCCACGACGCAATCTGGAATATTGCTAATAGTTGGTAAGTTTGAGGACTGCGTGTGGATATGGGCTGCCAAACCCAGACCCTACCAAAATATAAACCTGGCCACAGATAGCAAAATAAAAACAAACCAAAACTTGATCGATTGGTTTCTGTTGTAAAGTGATGAGTCATGTTGGTGGAGGGTCATATGTTGTTTGTTACTTGCGCATGCACATTCTGAATTGTCCTGGATCCAGTGCGTCTAGTGCCTTGATATTTAGTTGTCTAATGCCTGGTACACACCTACCGTATACGATTCGCGCACTAAAACTCGCGACTCGACCCGACCCGCTTAAAACTGAAAACGGGCCGATTCATTTTTCGAATCGCGAATCGCAATCGTAATCGGCCGGTTTTAGCCCTAAAACTGAGGTTTTATGCGCGAATCGCAATCGCTAGGTGTGCGCAGGGAGCGCACACCTTGCGATCTTTGTGTGCGAAACGGGCAGTTTTAGATCGTATACGGTAGGTGGGTGCGCACAAACGGTAGGTGTGTACCAGGCATTACGATTTGTATCGCATCAGGCGAGATGGTCCGGTGGGTATGGTGCCCGTTTCCTGTGTGAAAGAGAGTGGGATCAATTCCCGGCTGAGGGAAACCAAAGACTTGAAAAAATTGATACTTATCGCATCGTTATTTTTCATGGTGCTCAGCATTACTAGGATAGGACAATGACAGGTTGGCTCAGTATTCGAGGATAATGTGACTGAGTGGCATGGTTATGTTGTTGGTGGCATGGTATCCCTGTTGGCTAGCACTATGTGGTCACCATGATTATGCACTGTCACAAGTCGGTATATCCAACATGATATCAGCTTAGATGTTGCTGGGTTGTGAAACCCCAATAGGCCTAAACCAAACCAAACCTCGTGATGTCGGAACAGTGCTGTGAATCGCATAGTGTATCATCACCATGAATAAGACAAGAGTGGGAGAAGATTCTGGAAGTAGCGTGTTGTCAGTCAATAGAAAAAAAATCGTGAGCTGCATCGACAGTATCAGGGGTTTCTGGTGTGGGGGTGGGTTCGGGGGGGGGGGGTCGGGGGGGGGCTTGAAGGGGTCAGGTTTATAAGTAAATAAATGTTACATGACGCACCAACAAAATCCTACCCCTATCAGACCAAACATGTAGATTCCATTGCTTACATGTCACGTAATACTTTTACTGCTTAGTAGAAAATATTTAAAACTCATTGAAGGAAAAAACCCTTATTTACAATTATCGAAATTCAATTTTTGTGACAGTTTTACTATAGAATATTTTGTCCGCATTGCAGAACGAATGTTCTAACAATTAAATAATTTGATTAATTTTGACACTATTTTCACTAATTACATCTTTATAATCACATCACATCTATATGATCATCCGTCATCTCTACGTAGTACTATGTCAGCTTGGTATCACTAGGTCGCGGCAAAGTGCAAATTTAGGCAGGTGATTTTCAATTTAAAAACTGTTTCGATACACGGCAGACGACTTTTGAGTCGAAGCAGGAAGATGTATAAAGTTGATTGAGTAGTGTGTCTTCCACTCTGAGAAGATGGTAGCGGTGGTGGTGATGTTAATACGGAATTGCGTGTGGTTGGTTAATACCATCTCGTGATTCTGATCACGGAACTAATAATTTTTTTAATTTCTTTTTGTTAATAATTTTTTTATTCTTCAGTATAGGTTACCGGGTGCGGTGGCCGAATCGGTAGAGCACAGGCCTCGCGTGCGGAAGATCGGGAGTTTGCGAGTTCGGTTCCCGGTCGAGTCAAACCAATGACTTAAAGATTGATATTTGTCGCTTCCTAGCCTGGTGCTTCGCATTATTAGGATAGGGCAAGGACTGGTTAGCTCGGTGTCAGGATAATATGACTGAGTGGGATATCCGGTCATGGTGCCGGTGACCTGATTTCCCAGTGGGGCAGCACTATAAAATCGCCATGAGTGCGTACTGTCACAAGTCGGTACCTGCCTGATATGACCTTAGATGTTGCTATGACGTAAAATAACAACTAACAAACAAACATCAGTATAGCTTCCTGTTCAGCCTCGAAACTTGTCTTGCAGCCATTGAATCTATTCTCAGTTATTTTCAAATTTGTTTAAAGTTGCATAGTCCGATGGTTTTGCGTTTTGGTAATTTTTCTGAGATAAATATATTAAATTGATCGTTATAATCTACCTTATCTCCGGTTAAAGTAACTTTGATTTTAAATGGATAAGTTTTGAGATATTTGAAATTCAAACATTCAAACTTAGTTTTGGCAAGCATCCCAAAACTCGGACACCATAGGCTTCAACAGTAACAGGTTTTTTTATCAAATTGTCTCAGTGTTCCCTTCTATGTGGCAATACATGCTTAATATGTGCATCAATATCTAAGTTAGATATGTAGAGTCAAATCTATATCATTATTTTGGTTTTGAAAATTTGACGCTTTATCGGACTATGCAGCTTTAATTCATTGACCGTAGCAGGTATTTAAATAAATGCAATGGGGGGTATATTGGACGGTTACTATGCGGGCTATTTAAAAAAAAAAATTAAAAAAAATTAAAAAAAATATATATGCAAAGACAACAACAACAACATAATATCCTGTGTAACTTTCGCAGTCTGGTGTTCATGCCATATAAGAAAAGTACATAATTTCAGATCATTAAAACAATTTTAAATTCTATTATATTTTGGGGCTACCTCTTTCAACTTACTATGTCTTTTGACATATATTTGACCGTCTTTTGACACGTGTTATTTTCTAGAATAGAACCAGAGTGACAATATATTCTACCTACGTCTTGCAGTGAATGTGGCCTTTGCTGCTGACAGCATAAATTTACAATCAATCAACCAATCAATCAACCATTCATCTGGTATGTGCACCAGGACCAAGCAGCACCCGTTCTTAATTAAAATATGTTAGTCCAGCCAATCTCTAACGAAGCATTATACGCTTGGCTTCATGGAAATGAATACTTTTGTTTTTATAAGTTTTTTTTTGTTTTCTAATAGCTGCTTGTATCCAGGCTCAGTTAAGAATTAGAAAGAAACAAATCAGGTTCTTGGGCGTCGTTGCTTAAAACTAAATCTCCCCACCTGTTGCGTTGAAACATAACCAACACAAATTTACTTATTTACAATTATCATGATCAAATATAACTGGTCATCAACACATGAAACAGTCTATTCTCCGGGAATTATTTAGGGCCCAACCATGTCTGATGTCTTCTATGGTCATGATATGGTTATTAATGTCATTCAGCCTTAATAACCCTCAAAACCTCATTTGGATAGGTTTTATCTCTCTCTGTTATATAGGTATACCAGTGATGAAAGCTCTCTGCGATTTCGCGGATTTTCGCGATTTGTTATGTTTACCGATCAACGTTAAGCGAAATACTAAGGAAAACCTGGGTTGTATATGACAATTCAGAAGTTCGAATCCCATTCTTATAAGACCTTAGATGTTGTTAGAACATAAAACCCAAGGAAGAACAAGTTAGGTATTGGCGATAATGTAGGCACAACAAGGATAGTGGAAACCTGACTTCCTACATTTTTCTGCGAATCCCTACCATTGCAGTACCAGTGCTAATCCTATGGGGGGAAATCCGCGTTTTCGCGGAAATTCGCTGTCGGTGTAATAATTTTGGCTTAATTTCCGCGTTTTTTTTGCTGGAGACCACTTTCATCCCTTATGTACAGACTCATGGGTCACTAATTATATAGAAGGGCTATGAACAAGCAGTTCACTGCAGTAGTACTAGAAGTCCCTGGGGAAAGTAGTGCAAATGCACTATTACTAGTAAATCTGAAGCCCTTCGAGTATGCCTTTTTTAGTTTTAACCTACGTAATTCCATCCTTGTGTGACATCACATAAATACTAAGAATAGCTATGAGGTCTTCAGTCTAATGGTGCTGCACAGATCCATCCTCCCTTGGGTTGGAGCACAAATGGCACATTTTAAGGCCACCCACCCAGGGGGGAGGCTAAGGACTAACACATGTATATATACATAAACAATACTTGTACTCATACAGGTGGAAAATGAAATTATCAAAATCCAGCAAACGGAAACGGAAATAGCCCTATATGGGCGCCGCCATTTGTATATTTGTGTTGAATCTCATAATAACCAAAATTCAGCAAACGGAAATGGAAATAGCTCATCGAACTTCACTACGCAGCAAGCAGGGTGGACGACAGCGATTGGTTAATAATCCGACCGCGCCTCGGGTCACCCGAGCCGCTAGAATTTCAAATCGAACACCGTGAGTGGAGTAAAAAAAAAATACTATCGAATACGGCCACACGGTGGGGGTGGGGGGTCGGTCCTAAGCCTTGCTTATTCATATTATCTTTAAAGAATATCAATATTTTGTTAATATATATACATATAGAACATTCATGTAATGAATACATGGTTAAAAACGGGTGATCTTTTCCGATTTTAAGGAGCGAATTCGTTAGTAGAATGCACTTGAGTGATATTCGCAGCAGCGAGCCAATCCCAGTAGTCAAACAAGAAAAGTGTTCTTTAATAGTATTACCTCAGCCAGCAAGGAAACAATTAGATTCCTTCTATTGGGCCAGCACCAACGGTATCTGCCTGCCTTTGCACCACACACACACATACACACACATCACTCATACATACACCCACCCACAGGGATGCACACACACAGACACACCAAGCACACATCGCACATCACCCACCCACACCAGGTTATATCTAGGAGCTTAAGTATATATTTTCTTATTAACTATTGTCAGATTTTCGAGGATATACACCATTTTTTCAGCCATTAGTACTTTTTCAAGAATGCTAGAGATAGCTTTTTTGGGCGATAATCTTAGATAATGTTTAGCCGAGTCATTTTCCTGGAATCAGTAACAATTTGTTCGGGTCTACCTTTACATTGATGAATTTGACTAACAAGACCATTTCTAGAGGAAACTCATCTTCGATGCACTTCTGACTTTGTCCCTACCTAGCCTCGCAGCAGATGCGTTGGCTAAATCGGTTAGAGCACAGGTTTCCCATCTGTAAGGTTGTGTGTTTGCTGTTGTTTTACGTCCTGGCAACATCTAAGGTCATCTCAGGACGGGTACCGACTTGTGACAGTGCATACTCATGGCGACTTTATAGTGCTGCCCCACTGGGAGATCATGCCGCCCACACCATGGACTGATATCCCACAGTCCCATATTATCCTGATACAGTGCTAACCAGTCCTGGTCCTATCCTAATAATACCGAGGGTCAGGCTAGGTAGTGACACTTATCAATTTTCTAAGTCATTGGTTTGACTCGGCTGGGATTCGAACTTCCGACCTTCCGTACGCGAAGCCTGCGCTCTACCGATTCGACTACCGCATCCGGTCCGTCTATAACTATAAGGTCAGGTGTTCGAATCCCAGCCGGAGTAAAACCAATTAATCACAACATTGATACTTATTGTTACCTAGCATGGCGCTCGGCATTACTAGGATAGGATAAGGACTGGTGAGGTCAGTGTCAGGATAATGTGACTGAGTGGGAAATCAGGTCATGGTGTCAGGGGTCTGGTTTCCCAGTGGGGCATCACTATGCATGAGTGTGGACTGTCACAAGTGGATACCTGCCTCGATATGACTTTAGATGTTGCCAGGATGTAAAACTCCAAGAAACAAACCAACCAACCTAGATTGGCAATTGGCGTTACTAAGATATGGCATGGGGAAGTAGAATGAGGAACATCAATTGTTCGCGGATGCAATTTCCTCTGGTCCATGAACGAATATAACAAGTTACAAAACCTAAATAAATCGATGTCAGCCGCCCCCTAAAATAATGTCTGCTTCTCGCCTTCTTATCGTATTCCCTCCATGATTTTGCAATAAGTTATTTTGACAGTGTCGATTTATTGATTAACTATGGAAACAAAACAAGCCACCGCAATTAGAAAAGTTTCTAAGCTATAAAAACCTGGTTGTGGCTCGCTCGTCTGGGTTCTCAGTGAACTGAATGATTTGGCTCGGCACCAAGTCACGTTCACCCGGCAGAACAATTACTTCAAATAAACGAGCATCTATTCGACAGACTTAGACCGTCTCAAAAAACATAAAAACGACAAAAAGAAACAATGAAGCAATACATGATTTCCGCGACGCATGCGCAGAGCATAATCCAGACTGGACTTGTGGGTCACAGAGTCTGTGGAGAGGCAATTGAGGCTCTGTTAACACTAGCTTCATATTGAGCAACTGGCAGTCTTTTCGGCACAGATGTGGATTAATAGAGAAAACATACTTACCATTTTTTAATCATTTTTTGATAATTATAGCTGCATCCTATTGATTGATTGATTGATTGATTGATTGAAAAGCTTGATTGTCAGTGTAAAACAACACAGTGACACACTGTTGACCCACAACATGAGTGTCGTTGCCTATCACCAGGTGTCGTACTAGTCACGGAAATTGTGTATTAATCGAAGACATGCAACTGCAAATATCCGGCCGGTCCCCCAAAAGACCCCACATGGCACTACAAATTCTCGACCCTGAGGTTAAAATCAAATAGATTGAAAAATCACATCAATTCCATTCTGACTCCTTATTTGGTGTGTTTTTAAATGATTATTTGCATGAAAACAATCAAAAATCTGCTTAATTCATAATCAATCATTACATTATCTTTATTACAAAGATGACCAGGCATGACCAACTGGCCTCTGGCTTTGACTTCTTCTGGGGTGTTTGTAACCTTACGACGGTTACCGGCTGCAGAACTGCAGCAATATAGAGAGGCATCGATAAATCGGTCGAATCTTTGGTTGAAGATTAATCTTCTGGTGGGACGGTTGTAGAAGCTGGGGGATGTCTTTACAACGATTAACTGATAAGTTGTTGGGGTGGCCCTGAATCACTCCGGTCCGGCGGTAGCACAGCACTTGTATCCAGCAGACAGCAGCAAGGGCTTACGAGGAAGGGACGGGTAAAGGTGGGTCCAGCGGTTCCAGCAACAAGAACAAAGCGAGAGAAACGAAAAGGTAAAGGGCCCCACCCAAGCAAACAACTCCCTTGATCAGGGGGAGAAGTAAGCCCGGGAGAGAAAAAAAAGGGTAGAGTATAGGAAAGAGAAATGAGGAGAGTTGAGTCAAAGGACCATGTCTATTTGCTCTATGGTGACCAGCCGGCGAGCCAAAGACATGGACAGAGTAAGAGTACAAAGTGAAATGCTGGCAGGCCAACGCTCCTGGAACTCTTTTCAGACAATATCAAGGAGGAGCATGGCCAGCGGAGAGGAGATAGAGAGAGGTATGGACGAAGTGCGGTCCAGATAGCAAGTGTGGCCTCTGGCACCTCTGCCACCAACTATATACCCTCAAGCTGACTAATGCACCACCATTAACACAGACTCCGGTGCGTTCCAGGCAGCTCCAGCAGTACTAACCAATACCTTCTAGAACGTTCCCAGAATAATATTTGCATAAGATACCTTATACCACACATAACAAAAAACCCAAGCTGAGAATGACTAACTAACTAATAACTAATTGATAACTAATGAAAACTAAGTAATAACCGTTCGTTTGTTTGTTTGTCCTGGCAACATCTAAGGTCATATTGGGACAACTAATAACCAACTAATAACCAACTAATAACCAATTAATAACCAACTGATAACATGTTACCAGAATGCTGTCCTAGTCTATTAGTTGACGACAGAAGCAAAAAACAAATGAGTGAAGGTCGGGGGTGGGGGCGCGAGGGGGGTTATGGGGCATTTCTCATGTGGTATAACAAGAGGAGATACCTAGTTAAATTTGGACGGCTGATGGCTTGAAGTTATGATGTGATCCATATTTTACCTGCATCAATCTACCAATTCTTTACAACATCCCATCTATGCCTCAGATAAGGACCAATTAATTATTAGGCCAATGGGAGAAATGCCCCATACTTTTACTACACCACTGAGGACTGTCCTCTATAAGCCCACCAGCGAAGTTCATATGTATACCTAGTGAGTGTTGCTCCACATCCATACCTTGTAAACTTAGAAAAAATTGGCTTCGCAATGAAAAAAGTGTGAATAATTGTGATAAGCAAACCAAAAACAATTTTGAGACACTTCTGCTCTCTGCACCACCAAGCCTTGGATACAATAGTGTCTAAAAACATTACTGACTGGTTTATTGTGTGCAAATTACCAACCTTTGCTCTTTTCATACACAAGTCTCTACAATGTATTCTTCCCATCCATTGTTCCCCAGTGTCCTGTAGCGAACTGCATTGCCTACCAGCATCATTACCCAGTCATTTAGCCAATTCTGCCCTGGGAGGTCAAATACCAAAATCAATTCAGGTTTAATGCTATTATTACCATTCACAATCTCACTAGCTAATAAAAAGTAGGGAGCTGAAAATAAAGTTGTTCAAAGCAAACCAAGTTATCCACCTTACAAATTATTTGCCCAGCAAATTCAGAAAATGTATATCAGTCTGGTAGTATTGCTATAAACATAGACACTAATAAAAACTGTACTAGACTACTAAATGATTGAAATGTACAATCCTCCAAGCATAGTTTATCCCATCATTACTAAAAACAGCTGCTCTGTTTTCAGTCGTACCTGCCTTCAGCAACCCCTATCAATAGTGAACCCCTACCATGTGCGAACAATTGTTCAATGTCCAAAGAGTCTTTCGCTCATTTGACTTCCCCTCCAATGTCAAGTCATCTTCACTGTCAGAAGGACATTGGTCTGGATGCATAGTTGCTCTTTGTTGTAAATATAGTTTATTCATTGAATAAAGTCTTTTGTCAGCGCAGTGGCACTGGTCTTCCATCCATGTGACAATACAGTTATTTACAATATATGTATATGTAATCTGATATTGTCATCAGCAGCTAGCTCAAGTCAGCTGGAATAACAATATTAATCATTCCAAGATTTACTTATGGTATAGTTTGACAATTCACATATAAAATAATAGTTATATGTTGTATACATACATACTTAGATACATACATGTGTATTGATTAGACCTTTACATTACAGAGTGGTTAGATGCATAGTTTCCCTTCACATGTGTGTATGCCTACTGTGTTGTGAATTGCATAATTATCATGTTGTTGGAGATAGCATTTAGAAATGGTGTGGTTGTAGAATGGTTTGTTTATTCTGTTAGATTGAGTGGTTAGCTTGTAGGGTTATGCTTAAAAGGTTAATACCTCGGGTGTGTTTTTTGACTACATGAAGGAGTTTGAGTAAGTAGGTTGTTAGTTTACCTGTGTCTGCTCAGGTCAGCCTTCTGCAATTTTGGTTGTTAGTAATAGCCTATGTTAGTTTTTTCTGGTAATTTTCCAGTTTTTTGTCTAGTCTGAGTATGATACGTAAGGCCTGCAATGTACATCTACTTGGGTGACATGTAGGCCTGTGTGAGAGGATCCCGTCCCATTTAGATTTGTTGATTTACAGCATCCTTTCACCTAAAAGCCCTGTCACACTACGACGTAACGATGTCAGCGTAGGGAGAATATGAAAAGCGTCAAACTTATCGGCGTAGTATGCAAATTTGGGCACAAGTTGATCGTGGATGCAACGTAGTTGACGAGAGTGTAACGTCGGTAAAGCGTAGTGATAGCATCATTCAACGAGAGAGGACAACATAATTACGCTCACGGAACGTTATGTACGTTATTCCATCGCCAGAACTACGTTGCGTTACATTACGTGACATTATGTACGTCATGACATGGTGGCGAAACGCTGAACGTACGTTGGATGTACGTTCGGCGTACGTTCTCCTGACATTCCCATTACGCCGCGTGGATGTTTCCACCGGCTTTAATGTGGGTCAACGTAGTGCAATGTAGTGAGCAGCGTTTGACTAATGTCCGTCTAACGTCATTGACGTGTGTACAGAACGTACGGCGAACGTAAACTCTTATGTTGGAGTTCAAAACCTTGACGCGCGCCGATGTAACACGACGTAATGTGACGTAGCTCGACATCAGTCTAACGTCATTCTGACGTCATCATAATGTAACCCAACGTACATAAACGTAATGACGAAACGTGAGCAGGTCAGGCTTACGTTGGCTCGTTACGTCATAGTGTGACAGGGGTATAAAGCCTGTCCTTAGATAGGGCACCCGTGTGCTAGAACATACTCAGACCCTTTAGGACTGCGGCCAGGTGGGATGGCTGTGTTGTTTGCCTAGCCATTCTGTATTTCAGGGTGGATCAGTTGCATGACCATGGCCTGTCCATTTCTGTGTTGGTTTGTGCCACTACACATACCCAGGTGGACTGCACCATGTGGTGATAGCTTTCCTGATTTCCTTTATATCTCGGAGGGGGGGGTTAATTTTCCTCTTTTTTGTTTGTTTAGTGCCTACCACTTTCTCTGGCCTGTATTTTGCTTTTTGTGACAGTGCACAGCAAGCAATGACTGCTCTCAGGGGCAGGTGTTGTTTTGTTGTCAGTAAGTAATTGTTTTCTTTAGGAATTTTTTGTAGTGGTCAGGGTTACGGATTGCCCGTAGTTTTACGTTTTGTTTATTCCAGGCATGTGATGCCATGATTAGTACACTTCTCTCATATATTTTAGTGTTGTTTATTTCCGTTACGAGTATTGGGGCCGCCATCTGTCTAGTGTCCCTGTGGGGGGGCTACTGTGTAATCCGGCTTTGTGGTGTAGTGGTGTGCTAGTATTTTCAGGTGCGTTTCTCTTCTGCTTGTTATGTTAATAGTGTTGCTTGTTAAAAAGTTAGCAATTGTTTTAATTGTCATGTGTTTTTTTCTGAATATGCCTTATTTATTGTTTAGTATTTTGTACTCGATCAGGTGGTCCATAATGTGTCCATGCATTATTTTCTCCATTAACTTCCCAGGCAGTGGGAGTATTGAGATAGGTCTATAGTTTCCCAGGTCTTGTTTGTCCCGCACCCCCCCCCCCTTTGTGGAGCGGGGTTACTTTGGCTAGCTTCCAGCAGTCTACATAGGTACCTTCTCTGAAAGATATGTTGAATAGGCTACATAGGGCCTCTGGGATGCAAAATCCCTTGGGTCGGTAAAAGTGTAGGCTCGGGCTTTCTATCGACAAACTGTCTAATGGTGAAAACAAGTCTATTCAGACTTATCCATGATATGCAGTATAAATCTTCTTTAAAAATAAAAATTCTTCAGTACTATACTCGAGGTATATTCAATGCCTGAGGGCTTATTGCAATCATCTGTTTTTATGAGATCACTTTATTTCTTTTATTGTGGTTACACAATCCCCTATGACTACATTTAGTTGTGGTGCTTTTGTGGCCCAGTTAGAGTTAAATTTTCTGGATAGTTTATTTCCTATGGTAGAAAAGGGTTTATTCATTATGTTTGCTGTATCCTTGTTGCTGATTTCAATTCCCTCATTGTTGTATAAGGTAATTGTATCTTTATTTTTGTTCTTTGGAATTAGGATCTTTACGTTGTTCCAGAATTTATGCGAGTTTTTACCCCATTTTTGGTCTTGTTTGATAATGAATTTCCTTTTGGCTTTCCTCACTGATTTATGGCTTCGATTTCTTGCTATATGGTATTCTTCTATGTGATGAAGTCTCCTGCTTGCCTTAGCTAATTTACCTGATTTATATTTGTCCATAATTGTATTGCTTAATTCTGGGGTTACCCATGGGTACTGGTTTAAAAAAAAAAAAGATTTATTGGACAAGTAGTGTCAAGGTGACTTCTCATTCCCCCAATGATAGTGTCCCATTGGTCATTTATATCTGTGTCAATTGTTAGTGGTAATTTCAGTGTTTTCCAGGTGCACTGCTAGTGCTTCCTTCGTGTAATTTTTGTATGATCTTCCCATACAGAGAGTAGTTTTGTTTTTGGTTTTTATTTTCTTTCTAGTAATATATATCAATTCATGTTCACTAATGCCCCATTTCCTAGTTCCTGAGGTGTGGGCATGATTTGAGTTTATGATTCGGTCTATTATCGAGCTGTTTTCTCCAAGTATGGTTAGTTGACTAATTTTTGCCTGTAATCCTCTTCCTTTGAGTAAGTTATGTAGTGAGTGTTTGTTCTTGTTGTTTCTTTTGTAGTTTATATTGAAGTCCCCTAATAGGAATATTTCGGCTTTTGTCAGTTTTGACACATTGTCTAGGGACGCTTCAAGTTGTGTGGTGAAATCTTCAATGTCCCCATTTGGCAGTCTGTATAGACCACCTACAGCTATGTGTACTTGTTCCATGTGTGAAAAGTGTATAAATAGCACTGGATGTGTGTGTGTACAATCATGGTGAACTAGAATGGATGGCCAAAATGAGTTAAGCACCCTCTTCCCGTGTGGCAAGTCTTGGGGTTTGACTCCCCACCTAAAGCAGTATACCTGTCACTACCTTATCTGATGTTCTACATTACTAGGATAGTATAGTTGTTCGTAATTGAAATTCTCCTTGTTTAATCGACGAATGTAATAACAACAAGAACAAACTAGCACTCGATTAAATGTGCTTCTAATCAAACCAATCTGTCATTTTGTGCTAATTAGTTAGCTTCGTCAGCGGACCATTCAGTGTAATACCAAACATCTTAGAACAATGTTATGCTAAGCCGTGTAAAATATCTGGTGTGGTGTAGGATTAGTATGGGTGGGTGGGGGGGGGGGGAGTGAGAGGGGGGGGGGGGTGCTAGGTTACATTACCCAACAGTGCGTGCGCAGTGTCAGATAGTCCATGAGTTAGGATTCAATTTCACCACTTGCGACCACCATCAATAGAGGGAGTGCACGTGACGTCATTACTTAGCAATCAGCGGTAAGCTGGCTGGCATCTTGGATTACGAGCACCCTCCCTAGCCATGTTGTGAATGCATGCAGATGCAGTAAAACAGAGTTTTCTTGTGTTATGGGAGGTTCTGGGCAGTTTACATCCAATGTGTTTACTTACAGCACTTTAGCAACAACTTCTGAGGCCAAACTGCTCAAAACAGTGACAAAAAAAAAAATCAGTACATAAGCACAGTGTAGGCAGTTGCAAGCCTTCTGTATGTCATCCAATCTGGCCACCGAAAGTTGTCTTGTGACGTCATTACACCGCCTCTATATCTGTGTAGCTTTCCACACCCGGGGTACACTCTATGGGGGAGTGCGTGACCTTTGAGCAGCACAGCCCTGATCAGTAGCAGCGCATATATATATAGCCTGACTAGCAACTTGCAACCAAGGCTATTTTTTTTTCTTGAAGATTTATACTGCCTATCATGGATAAGTCTGAATAGACTTGTTTTTACCATTAGACGGTTTGTTGATAGAAAGCCTGAGTCTACACTTTTACCGACCCAAGGGATTTTTAACCTCCCACACCACATAGACATGGTATGAGAGCAACTGGCCTTTGATGTCGCTGTAAGTTATACACAGCGGTGGAAATCCAAATTGGCTCGAACCACCGACCTTCAGATTAGGAGTCCGACCTAGAAAAAAGTCAGACACTCTAACCTAAATAGCTGCATGGACTCTGCTCAGGCACGTCCTGGCAACATCTAAGGTAATAGCAGGACAGTTACCGCCTTGTGACAGTGTGCACTCGTTGTGACCTTATAGTGCTGCCCCACTAGTAAATCAGGCCACTGGCACCATGACCTGATATTCCACTCAGTCACATTATCCTGACACTGAGCTAACCAGTCCTTTTCCCTATCCTATTAATGCCGAGTGCCAGGCTAGGAAGCGACAAGTATCAATTTTTTAAGTCAGTGGTTTGACTCGACCAGCTTTCAAACCTGTGGGTTTGAATCCACGATCTACCAAAGCGAGAGACCAGATGCTCAACTCAACCGGGTCCCATGAATTAAGAGATTGCATTTCTATTATATATACACACACATACGGGCATTACCCATAACATCTGAAATTTCGATTGAACATGCGTTACTTGTCTCCTGCAGTGCTGTTTATCCTCTCGCTCTCATGTGATATATATGAGTTTGCGCTTTCAAATTGGGATGGAAACACTATTTGACAGTATCTGACAATGTAGCCTCTGCAATGAATCTTTTCTTCTGGAAATTTTGATTAATAACAATGGCTAATCAGTTTGGAAATTGCTTAACCAGATATGGATATAGGTTGTTTTTTTAAAAAGTGGTATTGTGTTTTATGTGATAAAAGTTGTTGGGTTTATTATTTTGGTCACCCACCCATCCAGACCCACATGGTTCATGATTTTATGTATTGCGTTTACTATTGAATAGTAGTCTGCATGATGATTTGCTACGCGATACCGAACACAATGTTCATTCCTTTAGGTTTTGTTTGTTTGTTGTTTTATGTCTTAGCAATATCTAAGGTCATATCAGGACGGGTACCGACTTGTGGCAGTGCACACTCATGGTGACTTTATAGTGCTGCCCACTGGGAAACCAGGCCACCAGCACCATGACCCCATATCCCACTCAGTCACATTATCCTGACACTGAGCCAACCAGTCCTTGCCCTATCCTAATAATGCCGAGCGTCAGGCTAGGAAGTGACAAGTATCAATTTTTAAGTCATTGGTTTGACTCGACCAGGATTCGACCCCACGAATTCATAGGATCAGATCTCCCGATCTCCCAAAACAGGAGACGGACACTCTACTCATTCGGCCACCCCGTCTGGTCACATAATTCCTTCAGGTAGTGAAGCGGAGAGAGGGTGACTGCTAAGTGTTTACTTGTCCTGCCTCAACATAAATCAATGGGAAATGAGTGTGGATGCCAGACCGCATGATCTTTCAGTAATAAGGTAGTCGGCCTGTCCAACTTGGCCTTCGCAGTGACATATTACCTGTTGGTTGTTGGCTATAGGTCACCATGCTCTAAGTGCATTCCCCTGATTGTGGCCTTATAGTCGCGTGAATGACCACTGGGTTTTTAATGAGTATTGCAGGTGGAGTACAGCAGATGGAGGTCATCACTAATGACTAAGTCCTTTTGAAGGTGGTCATTTTGCCTACTGATCGCAGCATCTGAGATTGGGCCAGATGGGCTGTCAAAATGAGTTGAGTGTCAGTCTCCCGTTTTGGTAAATCGTGGAATGCGAGCCCACGGGTTCGAACTCTGGTCGAGTCAAAGCAATGACTTAAAAATATATGCTTGTCACTTCCTAGCCAGGCGCTCAGCCTTATTGGGATAGGGCAAGGACTGGTTGGCTCAGTGTCAGGATGATGTGATTGAGTGGGATATCAGGTCATGGTGCTGGTCGCCATGATTGTGCACTGTCACAAGTCGGTACCCATCCTGAAATGACCTTAGATGTTGCCAGGATGTATAACTCCAACAAGCAATGACCAAGCATCTGAAAGATTGAGCAGACACCTGGCAATGAAGACAAATATGGAGTGAAAAAGCATTTCTTTGACAGCATTCCAAGTATTAGTCTAACCCCAAAATGGAGACATATTTGCAAAGCTTAAGAGAATTTTGTGAGGATAGAATAAAACAAACACATGAACTGACGCTTAAACTTTAAAGTCAAAGTGGCATAGTCCGATGATTTAGAGTTTATGCCATATGTACAAATAAATATATTAGGTTATTCATTATACTCTACTCTTTAGGGTTAAGGAAGTTTTGTTTTAATGGGTTGAATTTGGATATATTTGATGTGAAAACATTCAAAATTAATTTTAGTGTGCACATCAAAATCCTGTCACTATAACAGTATAAGTTTCATCAGTGACAGGTTTCCTTTTATACAGTAACACTAATAGTAACTAATACATGTTTAATGCGTGAACCAATGTCTAAATTGGATATGTAAGATCTAATGCTTTGATTTCGAAAATGTAATGCGTTCATCGGACTATGCAAGTTGAAGCCATGAGAACTAGACCTGATATGTGGTTAAAGTAAGCCTGGATAAAGATTATGTTGAATTAGAGAACAGCAACAGGACTTTGGTATGTACGCATGATCAGGGCAGCCATAGCGGTGCCGCAATGGTTCAAGGTTATGAGGTTGACTTTGACATTAAACTTTTTGGTAACTGCTGTTTCGTGACCTATTTACACTCGACACCCCCTCACCTATCGCGTTACCAGCCGGTAGACCATATAGCACATTTTTAGAATATATATGGGATGTATAACGTATTATGTGAGTATAAAGATTCGCATGGTAATATTACTTATTATTATTATTATTATTATTGTTATCCTCCGTAAGATACGACACTGTACCGGTGGTGCCATCTCGCCCACCTTGCCTCCCCCGGATGTTGACCAGTGTGAGTCACACCGGAGGCTGTCTCAAAAGGTGATAACTCTTCTTTTTTTGTCCATGTAACGATTGACACAAAATAGCACAGAAACGGTTACACTGAAAACACAAGGACATTGGCTTCAAATCAATATGTATTCTATTGGGATTATGAAACACCATAAATCAGCTTATCCTGAGCAAATGCATAAGCAGATAGTGTGTTGATCATTACAATGGACAAATTTTGTCCCAAATTACTTAGAACCTTTTGAGACAGCCTCATATATATATTAGGTTGGTTATTATAATCAACCTCTCTTCAGTTGGGATTACTCTGAGTATAAATGGTTAACTTTAGAGATATTAGAAGTGAAAACAATCCAAATTTCAATTTGGTGTGCTTGTCAAAATTCTGACACCATATGTTTCAGCAGTAACAGGTTTGATTAAATTGACAGTGTGTCCTTCTATTCAGCAACAAATGTTTAATAATGATCATGAGCCAGTATCTAAGTTCGATTCGTAGGATCAAATTAAGATATGTGTTTTCATTTAGTAAATTCACCCTATTCACGCACGACCTAATTAGGCATCAGAACGAGGCTGAGTAAGCGTCGGTATTGGAAATGGCTATAAGACACTACTGTGTGCCAATGTGTATGAACTACTACATGAATTAAAGGAGTAAAGTTTGAAGATATTAACTTTTGAAACTATAGTAATCATTTTTGCTTACCTTTTTTCTTTATATTGGTCAATTTTCATGAAGATTGAGTGATGATCAGATGCATTTCAGTAGGCAATGTCAACAAAGTCACTCACCTTGGCTGCCAATCTTTTCTTAAATTCAAAATTGCATAACTTTCTTAATATAGATATATTTTAAAATATAGTTTAATCCTTTTAAAGCTTTTATTAATTTGTAATTACTAAGACTAGTTGTTTAACTGTGTTGCACAGATAACTACTTTGACAGTGCTGCATTACATGATACCACCATAACTATGCAGACTTGAAGTTGACAGTCACATTGTAGTTAAAGAATGGGAAAATCACCATGCAAGGGTCACCCAATCTTCATGAAAATTGGCCAATAGATAGAAAACAGGTATGCAAAGATGAGTATGGTAGTTTAAAAAATGAATACCCTCAAATTTGAGTGATTTCGAGATGTTTTGGTCGACAAAAAAGTATTCACATTACTTTACATACAGCGGCGCCTCGCAGATGCGTAAGTGCCCTCGGTCTGGTTTCAAAATGGCCACGGCATGAATAGGGTGAATTGTATGCTTTCATTGGACTATACAGTTTTAATGTCTACTTTATCTAAACACTTTCTTGAGTTTTGGTAAAAATGAAAGTAAGGTCCGAAGAGTGGAAAAGGTGCACTAAAAATTAGGTGTGCACACCAAATTTAATTGAGCATGTTTTTACTCAAATCTCTCCAAAGTTAACCCTTTAAAATATAGGTCACTCCAAAGTAAAGTTCAGTAGAACAGGTCTATAAATTATAATGCTCGCCCTAATATAGTTATTTATAGAGTATTGTAGAATCTCAAAACCATCAGATTAGGCTACCAGACGGGGTGGCCCGAATGAGTTGAGCGTCCATCCCCTGTTTTGGGAGATCGGAGGATCCGAACCCATGAATTTGTGGGTTCGAACCCTGGTCGAGTCAAACCAATGACATAACAATTTATACTTGTCACTTCCTAGCATGGCACTCGGCATTACTAGAATAGGGCAAGGACTGGTTCGCTCAGCATCAGGATAATGTGACTGAGTGGGATATCAGGTCATGGTGCTGGCAGCCTGATTTCCCAGTGGGGAAGCACTTTAAAAGTTGCCATAAGTGTGCCCTGTCAGAAGTCGGTACCCATCCTGATATGACCTTAGATGTTGCTAGGACGTAAAAGCAACAACAAACAAACAAATCAGATTAGGCAACCTTAAAACTGCAATTCTTTCATTCACATCCGCGCATAATTTCCGAATTGTGGTTGATTCGGTGGGGCGAGCCGGGTACCCACCACGCCCCAAGCGGGCAGGATGAACATCAGGAACCGAAACCTCCCCCCGCACCTAGCCATTCGGTTTCGCTTGGCCATCGACCTCACAACTGACCACACCCACCCTCTTTTTTAAGGACTACTTTGTAGGGGTCGGCTCCGGCGGCATCAAACCCGACATCGACGCTGTCGACTGACTTCCCTCGTTGTACTGTCACATTTTGTAATAAACCTTAACCTTTTTCTCCCATTCGGTCTCCGGCTTTCCTTACTCGAATCGATGCTATATGGTGTTTAAGATACATATGCAGGGGGGAAATACTTTATGCCATTTAGGAGTAGACATGTATATAAACATGTTTCTGTTAATTATTTTCATGGCTAAAGTGCCTTTTTATGTTTCATCTCTTGTCATTTCTCATTTCAGGATCCTCGGTCCCTTTCAAGGAGATCAGCGTTTAGGTAATTTACAGACGGACTCTTGTTTCAACGGCACCATAGCAACCAGCTTCACAGGGTATGACGTCATGTGGCGGGTTAGATGGAGGGGAGGAGTGGGAGGGGGCTGCGGCGGCGGCGGCTTCCAAATGCGCAAAGACCGCAAACGGACGCCCAACTGTATCTTGCTTACATTTGTTTTTATTTGCTTTTAATTTGTTTAAAAGGGGGGGGGGGGAAGTTTCCAACCGGTACAAGGCAAAAGAAACACTGCAAAACACCACACTTAAGTGTATCTCTTTTGCCATATGGTTTCATGATGCGATCATTTTACTTGAAATGTACTTCAATAGCTATTCTGCAATGTTACTACTGAGGTAGTATGCTTCATTCATCCATGCCTGTATGTTATGGTCTGGCATGGTGTATTTAGACGAAACAGATATTTGCGACAAAGGACTATTTATTCCTGAGCATACATCACAGTACTTTTAAATTAATGTTGCATAGTCAGATGGTTTTGAGTTTTGGCCATTTTTATGAGATATATATATATATTAAATTGATTTTTATTATCTACCTTATTTTAGTTTGTGGTAACTTTAATTTTAAATGGCTAACTCTGGAGATATTTGAAACACAAACGTGCTAAATTATTTTAGGCAAGCATGCCAAAACTCTGACACCATAGGGTTATGCAGTAACAGGTTCTATTAAATTGACTGAGTGTGCCCTTCTATATGGCAACAAATGCTTAATTAATAAGTGTATCAGTATCTAAGCTAGATATGCAGAATCAAATCTAGGTGAGCGCTTTGGTTTTAAAAATGTGATGCTTAATCAAGACTGCAACTTCAATATGTATTTCCATTATTAGACATGCCATTATTAGACAGTTTGATCAAATCTTATTTAGAATTTTGCGATATGTCTTCTTTGTTGATTGATACAATTGTTCGAAGACACAGAGTTTCCATTTGGATAACAATCCTTATAATAAAAAGTGACTCCTAGGTTCAGTACAATTGTACTATAAATATAAGCCTTTGTTTTGGTGAATCTTATTTGGTATATGAGACTGTCTCAAAAGGTGCTAAGCAATATGGGACAAAACTTTGTCCAGTGTAATGATCAACATACTATCTGCTTATGCATTTGCTCGGGATAAACTGATTTGTCTTTTACATGGTGTTTCATAATCCCAATAGAATACACATTGATTTCAAGCAAATGTCCTTGGGTTTTCAGTGTTACCGTTTCTGTGCTGTTTTGTGTCAATCGTTACAATGGACCAAAAAAAAAAGAAGAGTTATCACCTTTTGAGACAGGCTCATATGCATTCCAGATATACTGTTTAAAAAGGCAGTTTTGTAACTTATCAGATGAGACGTGTATGCTTATTCACTGCTAAAATAAAATGTGAACATGTTTGCCTTATTGCAGATCAAAATGTGTTGACACATAATGAAGAGTTCCCAATACGTATTATCATTTGTGTCACCTTAGGGTATATATATGTATATAATGACATGTGCCACCATTATAGATTTATTTATTCCTGGAGATTCACTTCTCACCCCTAAATTAGAACGAGTCCTTAAAGTTGCATGGTCCGATGAAATGTATTTTTTTCAAAACCAAAACACTTCTCTAAATTTGGTTCTATATATCCAACTTAGATACTAGTGCATTAGTTAAGGATTGGGAACAGCCTATAAAGAATAATCAGTGAATTTATTACCTCATTCCCTTGTACATCAAATTTGAGAATGGAACACTCATTAAGCAATTAGGTCAATCTCGTGGCCTAATTAGCCAGACCCTCATTCCAAGTATCATACGTAACATGGTCATCGCGAGATGTCAATACGCGTCATGGCTCGAGGACTTTTGGAAAGCTTGTCAAAAGTATTTTGGGTTCTTTCAGCTCAAATTGCTTCAAAACTAGCCATTTTTCATAAAAATTACTCCAAACTAATGATTAGTAGGTTATAACAATCAATTTGATATATTTATCTCAAAAATAAAATAAAAATTCAAATGCCATCAGACCATGCAACTTTAAAGTTGCATAGTTCGATGGTTTTGAGTTTCTAAACCATTTTTCTTAAATATTATATTAAATTGATTGTTATAATCTACCTTATTTTAGTTTGAAATAACTTATTTTAAGTTTTGAGATATTTGAAGAGCAAATATGTGAAATTAGTTTTTGCAAGCACACCAAAGCTCTGACACCTTAGGCTTGAGCAGTAATAGGTTATATTCAATTGAATCAGTATTCCCTTCTATATGGCAACAAATGTTTAATAAGTGCATTATTATCTAAGTTAGATATGTAGAATCAATTCTAGATAATTGTTTTGGTTTAAAAAATGTGATGCTTCATTCCACTATGCAGCTTTAAGTAATTATGCTTGCCTTATTTTCACTAATGGGGTCAGAGTATGGCCTAAAGCTAAGATTCCTTACACGCGGTATGCGAATGCGGCAAAAAAAGAAAAACGCCTTGAAGTCAATGGGCTACATCCCTTACACGCGGTATGCGAATGTGGCAACTCGATCAGTCCCTGTAGCGATCGGTGCGGCATGCGGTATGCAAATAGAAACCTCAGTCGCACTTGTCCATTAGTTTTAGACGAGGAGAGGCGACTGAGCATTTCGGAATGGTCACACACAAGGGTGCAGAGGGAAAACATATGGTAGTGGTGGTGGTGGGGTTACGGGTTCGTAAAAATGCTACCATAGCCACAGAAATATGAATACTTGTCTATAATTTGGTAATTATAAAGGTAGGAACCCCCATGTGACGTACCAAGAGGTACATAGATATAAATGCCATATTAGGCCATATACAGTGCAGTATGGAGTATACTTGTTTATTTTTATTTTTTAAATATAGCCAGTCGTGTGCCGCATGCCGCATACCGCGTAGAAGGAATCCTCCCATTCGCATACCGCATGCCGCATAGAAGGAATCTTAGCTTAAGACTAGTAAGAGCTAAGTGATGTGCACTGTGGGAAGTCATTGACGTTGCGGTGACTGTGAAGAACACATCAGGTATTACTGCTATGCATTATTACATTATTATCTAGGTGACATTATGCAACTGTGTATAGTGCTTACGGGTTCCTTTTCCAGATTAAAGGTTTGGATTAAATAAGACATTGATGTGTACATGCAATAGATAAATATCAGACAACATAGAAATATCTCACTCCGCTACATAGAAGTACTAAAGAAGTGTAATAAGAAAATAGGGCATGCTATGGAACTTATACTTATAAAAACTAAGCAAGAGGTGAACATGTAGGAAGCTTCCTATGTCGCTTCAGGCCTAACTAAGGATGGTGTGCTATTAGATTTTAGAGTCGCGCCTGCCCTTGAGTCATAGGTTAGTGCTTGCATAGCGGTGTTGTAAGCTCTTTTGATCAGCAGCTCTGGATTCGAGCAGGAATATTAAACGGTTTGTGTTGACCAGCATCATTTACTGAGCAGCTTATGGTAACAAGTTTGTGTTGAACAGCTCGCTGTTTGAATAGCTTGTGTTTGGGGCAGATTGTGTTGAGCAGCTCATTGTTGGAGTGGCTCATTGTTGGAGGGGCTCATTGTTGGAGTGGCTCATTGTTTGAATGGCTTGTTGTTGGAACGGCTTGTTGCTTGAGTGGCTTGTTGGAGCATCTTGTTTGAGTGGCTTGTTGGAGTGGCTTGTTGTTGGAACAGTTTGTTGTTGGAGTAGTTTGTTGTTAGAGCAGCTTGTTTGAGTGGCTTTTTGTTTTAATTTACTTGTTGGAGCAGCTTGTTGTTAGAGCAGCTTGTTGTTGGAGTGGCTTGTCTGAGTGGCTTGTTTGAGTGGCATTTTGGAGCAGCCTGTTGGGGCTGCTTGTTGTTTCAGTGACTTGTTGGTTTGAATGGCTTATTGGAGCAGCTTGCTGTTGGACTGGATTGTTGTTTGAGTGGCTTGTTGGATCAGCTTGTTGGAGCAGCTTGTTGCAGCAGCTTATTGGAGTGGCTTGTTGAGTGGCTTGTTGAAGCAGCTTGTTGGAGTGGCTTGTTGTTAAAACAGCTTGTTGTTGGAGTGGCTTGTTTGAGTGGCTTATTGCAGCAGCTTGTTGGGGCGGCTTGTTGTTTGAGTGACTTGTTGTTTGAATGGCTTATTGGAGCGGCTTGCTGTTGGACTCGCTTGTTGTTTGAGTGGCTTGTGGAGCAGCTTGTTGAAGCGGCATGTTGCAGCAGCTTGTTGGAGCGGCTTATTTGAGTGGCTTGTTGGAGCAGCTTGTTGGAGTGGCTTGTTTGAGTGGCTTGTTGGATCAGCTTGTTGGAGCAGCTTGTCGCAGCAGCTTGTTGGAGCGGATTGTTGAGTGGCTTGTTGGATCAACTTCTTGGAGTGGCTTGTTGTAGCAGCTTGTTGGAGCGGCTTATTTGAGTGGCTTGTTGGAGCAGCTTGTTGGAGTGGCTTGTTGTTTGAGTGGCTTGTTGGATCAGCTTGTAGGAGCGCCTTGTTTCAGTGGCTTGTTGGAATGGCGTGTTGTTGGAGCAGCTTGTTGGAGTGACTTATTGTTGGAGTGGCTTGTTGGAGCAGCTCTGTGTTTAAACTGTTGGTGGTGAGCAGCACATTGAGCTGCTCGAGTTGAACAGCTCGTTGTATATCATAGTAAGCAGTTCGTTTGAGCAGCCCGTTGGTTGACCAGTTAGTGGGTATTCTAAACTGAATTAGTCTTTTCATGAAGTTAATTTGCAAATGGTACAGTTGGAAATTATCATTCTGATTACAAATATATATAATAGTGGAAAATCGGTCTGTTAGTCCCTGAGTTATGAATTTTTTAATATTTAATTGTTGCCCTTAATTTTACACATATTTGTTCATGATTCTGCAATTGCTTAAATCCTGATGTTTGAGGCTGCCTGCTGAAGGCAAATTACATTATAATCACATCATTATTCTTTTCACTTATTATTTCTAGTACAAATTCTAATCTCAATTTTGTTCAGACCTTACAAATAAATATTTGTTGAGCAATTTGACATCAAACATGGCAAATCATGTGATTTTCACTAACCGTCCTTGATCAAATCTTTAGAAAATTAATATCTCTGATTCTATTTGAGACGTTGACTTGATTTTTATATCAAAATGATCAGAATGGAAATATCTATTATGTGATTACATTGTCCTTAAGCTATATACACATGTAAAAAATCTAAAAAATGTGATTGCTCTAATTAGCATACCCATCCTATGGTTAAGTAAAAACTGCTGAGAGTGAGTGCTAAATTGTGGTTAACAATCTACACAGATTTGTAAAGAAAGATTTTTTCTATGTAACATTTTATTTTTCCCACCCAAAGTCGGTCGTAATGGATACAAAACTAAAGCTAGTGATCTCCACTTTACTGTGAAAGTAGTTATTTTTAGCTCTGATGCACTCACTCGCAGCAGACAACATTCAAAGAGGGGTAATGTGCTGAGAGCAAGTCTCCTATTTTTCCCAATGCCCAGTCAGCTTCAGCAACCAGTCCTATGTTTGGAGTACCTACAGTTAGTGATGAGCTATCTGTGTTTTAGCAGTTGGTGGTGAGCAGCTGGTTGGTTGACAACCTTGTTGTTTGAGCAGCCCATGGTGAGCAGCGCATTGTTTGACAACCTTGTTGTTGGAATGGCTTGTTGTTTGAGTGGCTTGTGGTGAGCTCTTTATTGTTTGACCATCTTGTCATTTTAGCAGCTCGGCTTTCTTTATCACGTTTGTTGCTTGGGCTGTTTGTGACATTAACAGATCATGATGTGAGCAACTTCTAGTGTGAACAGGTCGATTTGTAAACATGGTTTGAACAGCTAGCGTGGGAACTTGCACAATGCAAATATTGTAAGCTGCCTTTTTCCTCTCTTTAAAATGACAAACCCAACAAATTATAACTTTACCTTATATATTTTATTAACTGCTTCATATGGCGTGACTATTGAAAATTAAATTATTTTGGACTATGCACTTAAAAAGACAGGTTTGTATGTAGATGAAGGATTTACCCCGTACTTCCAGTACAGGGGTGAAAGACAACGTAGTCTAAATACAAGCGAAAATAGCTTTAGGATGGAACAAGAAGTAGAATGCCTGGTACCAGTGTCAAATGGTTACTTATATCAGCACAGAGTTGGTGAAATGGGAGAGAATGCAAAAAGACAAGATGGTGGCCAGAGAACGACATCGATTTCACTTTTAAATTGCATTAAAGTATGTGTTTTTTTATATTTTCCAACTCAAAAGTAGCGGGTAAACATGAAGACATATACAAAGAATAAATGTTGCTTCTTAGATTGTGAAGTTAGGCTCTCATAAAGACTCATTTCATTAGCCCGATTTTTCGACCGTTTTGATATAAGGCTGGTCTTCACCCATGTACTACAAGTACCGGGTGAATCTTTTATCTAGTTTGTATGTAGAATGATTCTTACAGACCCGGTGTTCTCCCATTAAATATTTGCTACGATCAAATGTTAAAGTCTAAAAAGTTCTAGAAAGGTATCAAGATGTATGGTATGTTGTACAAAAGAGTGATCGGCCAGGACAGACCTACAAACGAGAGACTATAGACATTTCTGAATATTTTTACCTATTAGACTTTTTAAAGAGTTAGTCTTATGTGAGCGTAGGATATGTATTTAAAAAAAATTATATATCTGTTCTCCTAATCGACCAATTTCGTGCAGGGAATATTGCTATTTTGGTGGAACTGCAGTTAAATGCATTGTAAGTCACTTCTAATCGATACTTATTGATTGGCTACTTATATTATTGATCCCAGCGTCCAAGCCGCGTGATTGTTCCCGGTTCCCTCACTAGGGGTCGCCATAGCTCCATCTCTAAGGGTAATAATCCTGCATCTGAGATTCACACTGCTAACAGTTAAGCCACCATGCTGTCGATTAAGTTAAGTCTGTGCAGTTGTCCAATGTGGTCATCTGAGGTGAAGCTGAGACCCAACACCCTACTAATCACCCTCCTGGTCAGGCCTTGGTGGGAGTGAAGCACACTACATCAATCCAGAAAATTAATACAGGCACAGAGGCATATATGGTGGTCAGTGTGTTTGTGTTTGTGTGTGGTGATCTAGTGGGGTAGCAGTCGATCTGCCGCCTACACACAGGCCATAATTGATTAACACGACCCGGGTGACTGGGGTCACCCGAGTAGTCAGAATTTCAAATCAAACACCGTGAGTGGAGTCGACAAATACACGTGCCGTGTGCAAAACGACCCGACCCCAGTAACCCACCTGTTGGCTGGGGTTTGCTAGGAGTGATGACATCACATTTGCACTGCTACCGTCCTGCAGGATAACAGCAACCAGTACCAGTCACACATCTTTCTTTGTGGTAATAACCTAGATTCGTGAAATGGAAATATAACTAAATGATGCCATCGTAAAATATTTGAAATCCTATTTTGCTGTAGTTATATCGGTTATTAAAAAAAAGAAGAAGGTTTTGGATTAAGCCACCATTTTTTCCACCCCGAGCGTGGAGAAGCTTATTCGATTATTTGACCCGAGTCTGTGATGTGTGCATGCGCCAAAAAGTGGCTCGGGTAACCCGAGTTGATTAATTGATTACGCCCACTGTGGTGGGTGGGGTTACTCTGATTATTACTTAAAACATGGTGGGGCTGATCTGAATCAGCACTCTGTTGGTTGCTTGGTTGTTGGAGTTTTACATCCTGGCAACATCTAGGGTCATATCAGGACGGTTACCGACTTGTGACAGTGCACACTCATGGTGACTTTATAGTGCTGCCCCATTGGGAGACCAGACCACCAGCGTCATGACCTGATATCCCACTCAGTCACATTATCCTGACACTGAGCCAACCAGTCCATGTCCTATTCTAATAATGCCGAACCCCAGGCTAGGAAGTGATAAGTTAAAATTTTTAAGTAATTGGTTTGACTCGACCAGGGTTCGAACTCATGCTTTCGAATCCCATGATCTACCAAAACGGGAGACGAACATGAATGTTTTCTTCTTTAGCTCAATTAATTCGAGAAATATCTTTAAACTATGTTTTCAATAACTATTGATCTAAAATAAAGACAATCGCGGTGGGACCCTTCCTTGCAGGTTTCTTCTACTCATGGGAAGGGGGCGGGGAGTGAGGATCACAACCATGTCTATTATAATTAATATTTAATTGTTAATTATCTTAACATGTTCCTTCGTGCAAAAATAGAACGTGTGATTTCAACCTTGGCAGTGTTTTGTGGTAAAAATTGCTGACCGATTATGATTTATGCATAATTAGAAAGGTTGTTCAATTCCTTGATTAATTGTGAATATGCACAATTTTGTCTATATTACGCGAAGCAAATATACTTAATTCACCCTTCCCCCGAGAAAGAACATTTGGTTTCCTAAAATGCAGCAATGAAAGATTTTGGTCTAGTTAGCGAGAAATAAATCAAGCTAAAAACTACACACAAATAATACTACCTGTTCATAATGTTTTAGTATGTGAGTTGCTAGCACCTAAGCCTGAGAAATCTAATGTGGGATTTAATTATGCTATTTTTCAGCAATCGTCATAAAGTTGCATAGTCGATGGATTTAAGTTTTAACTATATTTATTTTAGATAAATATTGTCATGGGGGTGATGAAAATGGAAAATATTGCGCCTAGAGCAGGACTCGAACCCACATCTCTTTGCATTCCGGGCCAGTGTGCTAATCATTACACCACCTAGGCTCCCTGATATCAACACACTACCCATGCCTACCTGTATATGTGGTCACTTGCCTGAGAGGTCAGTGCAGACTACTAGACTATATTAGATTGTTCAATGTACTGTATATATTGTGACATGCCAAATTAATGTGTGCATACATGTGCCTACATGTACAACATACTGGACCCTATAAGTTTCCACAGTGATATATAATATTAAATTGACAGAATTCGCTTTATGCAGCTATAAATGCACCAGTACCTATGTTGGATAATGTTGAATCAAATCTACGTAAATTTGGTCTCTAAAAGTCAGGGTTTAAAAAAAAGAAGCATATATGACTCTACAAGTTTAAGTAGATGTGGTAGTAAGGACAACACCGGAGATTACCATTAAAATAAAATAAAATTCAATCATAAATGTTGCCTCCACCAACAGTTTAATCAAGCAAAAATAAAAGTTATATTGGTGATATTGATCAATGTATTCACTCTGGTGTTCTGTCATAATATAAGAATATATTGTGCGCTGTAAAATTTATTATCCGAGTATAATTAATGTAAGACTACACTTCCCATGGCGATATATCTGCTGCTACATATGGTGTGCTGGTGGCGCCCCGGTCGGCGTTTCGCTTCACTAACAGCCTGGTACTAATTCTGTCAGTTGCCACAATTTAGATTTTTGCGCCACTTTTTTAAATGTTTTTATTCCACGCTTACTGAGATGTGTCATTGAGACCCAGGTGTGCTTTATTGCCACTTCCTGTACAGCACTATTTGTCTTCAGCGACCCCGATGATTGGTGGGGTGGGGGGGGACCCCTGCCGTGTGCGGAAAAGTTTTCAATGTGCGAACTGTTTTTGTCTCATGTGGCAGTCTCGTTTGATTGTCTTTCCGATGACAAGACACCTGGGCCGCATGCAGGGTGTCTTTCCGATGACAAGACACCTGGGCCGCATGCAGGGTATGCCTCCGAGTCGTCTCCAAGGCAGCTCCACAATGTCTTTTTGGCCTATATGCATTCAGGGTTCGCCTCGGAGACGTCTCACTTTTCAGATACGAGGCAAAAAGCACCTCCAAAATGGCCACCGAATTCAATGGTTTCAGCCAACCAGAGCTGAGATGTGTCATTGAGACCCAGGTGTGCTTTGTTGCCACTTCCTGTACAGCACTACCTGTCTTCAGCGACCCCGGTGATTGGTGGGGGGGGGGGAACCCCTGCCGTGTGCGGACAAGTTTTCAATGTGCGAACTGTTTTTGTCTCATGTGGCAGTCTCGTTTGATTGTCTTTCCGATGACAAGACACCTGGGCCGCATTCAGGGTACGCCTCCGAGTCGTCTCCGAGGCAGCTCCACAATGTCTTTTTGGCCTATATGCATTCAGGGTTCGCCTCGGAGACGTCCCACTTTTCAGATACGAGGAAAAAAGCACCTCCAAAATGGCCACTGAATTCAATGGTTTCAGCCAATCAGAGCTGTTCTTTTTAATTGCAAATGCCTTCCCCCTATGGAGGTCGCCATTTTCGAGGCACCTGACAGCTAAAGTTCAGTCTAGCGCGACATCCGGAATATCTCCGAGGCGTACCTTGAACACGACGCTGCTAAGTCAGAACAACATTGGGTCTGGATGCGAGTTGCTGTTTGAATGCAGGCTCTTTAGTGTGTGTGTGCGTGTGTGTGCGCGTGCGCGTGTGTGTGTGTGTGTGTGGTTTCTTGCCGGTGATGGTTATTGGCTGCGACCAGCGCCTCTTTGCAGATTGAAGAGTGCATGTGTAATGAGTGTTGTAAATGCATGCCGAGTGGGCGGCGCTCACCATTGTCCGAGCTGCTCAGGCCATGATTAACTCAAGCCGAGATCTTAGTTGGACAGCGATGTCAGAACCAATCGTAAAGGTCAGGTGTACTCGAGTTTCTCACTAGAATATGCACTTTTTTTTTATGTTGAAAGCTTTTTTCTTTCTTTATTAAATATTTTTTTTAGATTTTGTTTGTTTAAACATTCGAGATTTCAATCACGGACGATTGGTCTTCCTTATTTGACAGCGCGTTGCCATATCCCAGTAATGCCGAGTGCCAGGCATGGTAGTGACAACATATGAATTGTATTAGTCTTTGGGTTTTGACTCAGCAAGGAATTGATTGCATGAGCAGCTACTACAGTCAGCGTTCTCAGCTGTCAGAATCTTCACAAACCATGAAGTCTGCGGAGAATGCGCCATCTCTTTTAATAAGTCTATTTGAGTTTACACAAACATTTCAGCGAATTCCTGAAGGGTGTGAGACCAGTACACAGACAGTGATCGACACAGTCAGAATGTGTCATGTTGACACCACAAATATAAACAAAGATGTTAATCAATCAGCTTTTTCTTTTGCTTTAAGATTTGGGAGAAATCAGAGGGGTGAAATAAATGCATATAGAAACTCTGGAACCTGTCTCCCACACCGAACTAAACAAAACAACAATAACATTGACAAACAACATTGACAGAAGCCAGTCCTGATATCACCTTAGATGTTGCCAGGAGGTAAAGCTCCAACAACCAACCAATCAACATTAACAAACAACATTGGCACATTTCTTATCTTCACCTATTCCGATAATCCCTTTCTTTGAAGAAAAGAAAATTTATTTAAAGTATTTAAACAGACTTGAGTAAATATCAAACTCGGGTGCATTAAGCGCTTAGTTGATTAATCCGGACCGAGTCAATACTTGCCTCTACCTGGTCTAGCGTTAGGTACAGTTGTACTTCTTTAATCCGGCATTCCATACTTCGGCAACTCCCATGATCCGACACATTTATATTTGATCTCTGGTGTAATCTGACCTACATGTGCAACATGTTTAATTTTTGGGTTTGGGGGCTTTCTGTTATATGAAACAATCAAAACCATATTTTGAAGCATTAATGGTTTCCTTATTTCCCATTTTAAAGCTTGGTTCTACCTTTGAGAATACAGCAATATGAATATAACTTGACAGTTTCTGTAGTCCAGCATGTTTTGTAATTCGGCAATAGCCAGGTCCCAGATTAAATAGGTACCTGTGTTATTAAGTTATGGTGAGGACCGGTTGGCTCAGTTGCAGGGTATTGTGATATGGTCATGGGTGTTGAGGGCACGGTATCCCAATAAGGCAGCACTCTAAAGTCGGCATGAGTGCGGACTACCTCAAGTCAGTACCCCTCCTGATATGACTGACATTAGATGTTGTAAGGACTTCAAACCTCAACAAACTGAATCTTCGAGCTACCAGACAGCTAGTCGTCGTGTGTATTTTTTAAGGTGTCATTTCTTTAAAACATGATGTATATTGAGAACTTAACATAAATTACCTTCGCGATTGGTGTTCATCTTCTATAGAACCTTTAATTCTTTTCGTCATTTATAAATAAGCCGTCACTATGCTATATATTTTACAGTTAGCAAATAATCAAAACGAGTTTGGCGAAATTGTAATTTTGTTGAAAATATCTGTGATTTGTTAGTACGCCTGGTTACTGGCGCCTGGCCACTGTAGCGGCGCCTTTTTATCAAGTGCAAGGTGTCGGTACTTTTCTTCCAGTCGGGTACTACTTTCTCTACCTGTAGGTGACGTGGTGTGAGTACCTACCCATTGGTGTTGTTTGTGATATGTGCTTGGTTATTCATGGAGGTATAATGTACATTGGAATGTGTGTAGTCGTCTCCCAGCCCACTCCTCCCGCCCACTGACAACCCCGTTACTATGCTTCCACCACCATCAAATCCTCCTCATCTGCCCCCCTACCCGAGATGCAGACAATGTGCACCTAGTGGTTCCATGATTAAATAAATAATAATAATACCACTGGTAAGATAAAGAGAGCACTGACAATTTTTAATATTGTGAGAACTACAGGACACCTCCAGGAAATTTATTTTAGGTGGGGGGCTGCATGGTGTTTTTTTTAGGTGGGGGGCTGCATATTTGAATGATTCCCTTGCCCTTTCTTCATATAAATAAAGCCACCCATTTTCTTCCTAACTATAGTGGCATCAGAACATATTATTTGAAATCTTCAACTCAGTGATTGCCTTAGGCCAATACTTTGCACACCGCAGGTGACCAGAGAAGAAATTGTTGAGGATTTTGGGACACTGGGTTTTTGGAGACCAGATGAAAGCTGTTCTGTTCCGGAATTCACCTACCTCGGAATCACTATATCAAGTGATGGATGGATTGACGCTGAAATACAGAGGAGGATGGCCAAGGCTAGCGCATCTTTTGGCCGACTACGCCAGAAACTCTGGAACAACCACCATGTGTCCATGCAGGTCAAAGGCAAGATCTACCATGCAATCGTGCTATCCACCCTACTATATGGAGCCGAGGCCTGGACAGTGTACAGACGACAGGTGACAAAGCTGCATGCCTTCATGATGCGACATCTGCGTTCGATCATGAGGCTAACCTGGAAGGAGAAAGTGACAAATAAGGAAATACTCGAACGGACAGGGCTGCCCTCTATGGAAGATCTTCTGATCAAAAAGAATCTCTGGTGGACTGGACACCTCATGAGGATGCCATCAGACAGGCTACCAATGCAGATCCTCTAATCTCAATTGTCTTCTTGTTACAGAAAGAGAGGGTGCCCTTGTCTCAAATTCAAGGATACCATCAAGAGAAACCTGAAGCTGAGAGACATTAAGATGTGACTCATGGACATCACTCTCACAGCAGAGAGCTAAATGGAGAGCGACAGTCAAGTAATGAAAGCAGTCTTTGTCACATCGCGACCGACAGCATGATGATGGAGACCAGATAACCCCCACCCCCCAACACACACACGCACATCGTAACTACCCTTCCCCCATATGTCACATACCTGACATTTATCTATCTACCTCATATCACATTTCCCATAGTTAATTTAAGTCATCATCATCATCATCATGTCGGTCACGATGCAGCTTTTTATTTCATGAAAGCTGCCTGCAAAAGTGTTGAAGTGCTGCTGGCTTTTGCAAGTTACCAGCGGCACTCTCTCAGGGAGCAAATAGAGGTTTCACATCGGCAAGAACATGTCAAGACAGGCGCAAAACTATTTGTCCCTGCAGTGGCTGGTTGGGAGATGTTGGGAGTTCCATACATCAACCGCCCTTAATGCTGCCACAGTGACATGGTTTTCTGTTTAGGGTTTGCTCCCTTAGCCTTCGGTTCTGTCAAGAACCTGTACCACAAGGCAGAGGTTTACAACTCTGCAGGGCAGGGGCGTCAAACTCCCTGTTAATTTAAGTAGTGTAACCATAAAAGAGATCTCAATTATAAAATGTGGTCTTTTTGTTAGGGCTTTACAAGACGAAACTTTTCAAACATGTACATTCAGATGGTTGTCTGATGAATCTGGAGATATATCAGACTAGTCAAGGATCAAAGCCACTTCATAAGTATGCAATATCTTTGTCCCTCCGGCATCAGTCAATCCGTCATTCAGATGCCCTCATACTCAAAGCCTTCACAACATAATTTTGGGAGGCGGTTTCACACATCGGTAACTCTCTCAGTGCAGCGGGTTCTGGTTTGTCTCTTGTAATTTGTATGGCTTGCATGGATATCATTGAATTGGTCGTCGGTCCGGTCCTGTTGTAGACATGAATGGCGATGTCTCTAGACAGTTGTGCTCCTACTTGTAATATCTACCTTTAAAATTATTTTTAAATGTATTTTTCATGATTTACCTTTGCCATTTGAAATTAACCTATTAGTAAAACCAATGTCCATACTCTAATCGTGCTTAAGCCACCTACGTATGCTACTCCATGTAGGGGTATTTTTGGTTTGTTTGCTATGGTTTTTATTGGCTTTTGTCACAATCGTTGTGTATACTGTGCATGCTGTGATATATAATATACCCTCTGAACATTTCCAAGTCGTTTCTGATATCTGATACATCTGAAAACCTTGTGATGCAGACATAGACAGTGTTGTGTGCTTGGTATGTAATTGTAAACCAGCCAGTTGCGAAACTCCAGCGTAATTGTGCCAATGACAGGGTGACATTGTGTGTACTGTGTATGACCAAAATGGATACCACTAAGTGAGTATTATTACTAGTTATTTGTGAGTTTGTTTATAAATGCAGCACAGATAGGACGCCGACCGGTGCATTCCAGGAATGTGATTTTTCTATTGTTCAGGTGTCATTTCTTTTCTCGATCAGTGATTATCCTATTAGATCAAAGCAAATCTATTGTGATATCAGAATGGGCTAATTTACTATACTGGAATTTTTAATTTGAAAAAGATCTATGCACCCTTTATTCATACCTGAAATGTATAATTTTACCTCGGTACCAAGCCTACGGCTACTCGAGGTCGAGGGAGAAGGAAGCAACATCCGGTTTCACCAATTAGCATATTCCACTTAAGACGAAAATACGCTTAAGCTTTTTCACCAGTTTATTACAAAGGATTAACGATTTCTAACGTGAGTACCGACACAAGGATCTTATATCTTGTGTATTAAGGTTCGAGGCACATGTTGTGAGATTTGTAGGAATGTTGACATGTGTTTAGAGAGTTACGAACCTTTTTTGTCGGTGCTGTGAATATTGTAGCATCACGTTTATTTTTGCCGCCCGTTGCCGAACGGAGAGACAGGTTGGCTGGCGCCATTTCGTCGTTTAGTTGTTAGATTGCCGCCCGTTGCCGAGCGGAGAGACAGGTTGGCTGGAGCCATTTCGTCGCTAGATAGTTTTTTCTTGTGGTGTACCTCTGAGTTTCATAATATTTTCTCCAATTCGTCGGCGTAGTAGTCACGGGAGGGAGAAGTGTATGATACAGAGAGTGTGGGCGGATACCTACACTGGTTCCGCCCCCGCGTTCGGTTCGCCTGGGATTTCCTAAGCGATACACGTTTGACTGAATTCTAGCTTACACACCCGGTTTAAAACGGTATAAATACGTCTTTAAACCCTTCCTGCCTGCTTGCTGTACGTGTAGATGCTTAGTAGCGTGTTTTGTATGTGGTTTGCGCTTGGAGTACGTAGTAATCCAATAATTTGGTTACAGACTTTTCACGATGGCGGCGCGCCGGTGTACCACACGCAGGCAGCGATGATGGCGTAACCCCTGTAAAGTCACGTGACCGATCACCGATTGCAGGGGTCTCCAATGGGGATTCGCCTGAGGCTGGGCCTTCTGCAGGGCTCTCCACCTCGGAGGAGCGAGTGATGCAGATGATTCAGCAGCAGTTGCTGCAGCTCATTCCCCAGGGAGGGTCTGGTGCTACTAGTAGCCAGGCTCATGCGGTGGCAGAGTAGTCGGACTGGGAGGATGACTCGGGGCCGCAGGATACGACTGATTCGTGGGTCGAATTTCGCCCGAGTAAGCGCAAGCTTTCGAGGAGGGATTCGTCCGACGGAGACGCGTATTATAAAGCGCGTAACAAGGCCCGTAAGGTAAAGAAGTCAAAGAAGAAGCTCAAGAAGAAGAGCAGTAAGTCTTCTTCCTCGGATGATTCGGATAATTCTACGACCACCGATTCGGAGTCGGATACGGAGAGAACGGGGAAGTATGTACGTATAACAGATAAGGTTATGAAGAAGATCAGGATGGAAAAGAAAAGGAAGATGAAGACCTGCTTGCTGATGCGCAAAAATTTGCGTGGCCATTTTCACGCTTTCAAACCGGCGGAGACCATCGCGAAGCTCGCAGAGCAGTACACGGGTATCAAGGGGATATCGGAGGCAACTTGCAAAGAAATGGACGCTGAGGTTCAAATGAGCGAGGAACGTAAGAAGTTCGAGAACTGTCTGCATACGGTCCATAAGGGCGTGTTGGTGGCTTTGTCTGCTGTTATCCCTATTGCTAATAGGATGCTGGCGGACAATAAGTTTACGTCGTTGTGCACTGACATGAATGCAAGTATTGCAGCCCTGACGGCGACTAGCAATTTTTTGTCCTATCGGCGGTTTGAGAACGTTTTCAAGGCGGTCACCACGGATGCGGGCAAGGAGGTGGCCAGGTCGAAGAAGGTCGTGGATAATGACGGCAAAGAGTTCACGCTCTTCCTTGCCCCTAAGCCCATCAAGGGTAAGCCTTTGGACAAAACAAAAATGTTTGGCGGCCAGTTACAGTACTTGTTCAGACAAGTGGAAACGGCGGCAAAACAGTCCAAACATCTGGACGGGAAGAAGAACGACAATCTGGCTAAGTACAAAAAGGGGAGGTCGGATTTTCGGTCCCGACGGACCGGACAACGAGGCAGCCGGTTCGGGAACGGGAATCATGGCTTCCAGTCGAGGGGCCGAAGTCAGCGCAACCAGTTCGGCTGGAACGACAGCAACCGGCCGTTCAGGAGGGACAATCGGCCCCAGAAGCCGTTCCACAAGCCAGTCAACAAGTAGATTGTTCAACACAAACAAATGTAAGCCCTTTTATGGCAGGCAATGTGTCCAACCATTTGTGTGATTGGCAAGGGATAACACAGGATATTGCGGTGCTTGATATTGCGCAGGGTGTCTTGATCCCGTTTATTGAAACTCCAGTCCAGAGTAAGGTGCCGTTTCCTTACCGTCTGTCTCCAGACGAGCGAATGGCTTTAAATGAAAAAGTCGTGAATTTTCGCACCAGGGGCATTATAGAGCCAGCTCAGCATATAGACGGAGAATATATTTCTAACATTTTTTCTCGCCCCAAACCGAATGGGGATTTGAGGATGATTCTGGACTTAACAACACTGAACGATTGGGTTCAGTATAAACATTTTAAAATGTTCTCCTTGGAAACAGCCAGGGATCTGGTTTCACCAGACTCTTGGTTAGCCAGTGTCGATTTGAAAGATGCTTATTACACGGTTCCGATTAATGAATCTCACAGGAAATATTTGAGGTTTAATTGGCAAGGACAACTTTACCAGTTCACTTGTTTGCCCAATGGTTTAGCCTGCGCCCCGCGTTTGTTTACGAAATTGCTTAAACCGGTGTTTGCGAAAATGGCTAGTTTAGGACATGTTATGTTCCCGTACATTGATGATTCTTTTATTGTGGCTCAAACGCAAGTTGATTACCAGTTGGCGGTATAGGGTTTTACATCAATGTTACAAAGTCGGTACTGTTCCCCACAAAACGTTTAAAATTTCTGGGTTTTGTTATTGATACTCAACAAATGACTGTGTCTCTAACCCCGGATAAGATAGACAAGTTTATTAATACAGCTTGTCAATTGAGACAGCTTAAAAGACCTAAGATAAGATAGGTAGCAGTCCTTATTGGCCTGATGGTGGCTTATGCACCGGCCGTCATTTATGGCAATGCGCACATAAAGTCCCTGGAGATAGATAAAAACTACGCTTTAGCGAAAGCTAAAGGTAAGTTTGAGTCACTTATGACCATCTCCAAGGAAGGGCTTGGGAATGTTCAATGGTGGTTGGACGACATTGTTAGCTCAGTCAATCCCATTAGGATGGGTGAACCGAACACTGTAGTGACTACCGATGCATCTTTAGAAGGATAGGGTGCCCATAGGGACCAGGTAGCGACAGGGGCCGTTGGTTATTGGAGGAGATGGATGATCACATCAATGTTTTGGAATTAAGGGCTATCTTTTTGGGTTTAAAGAGCTTAGTAAAGGTGCCCAGATTTAATGTACAAATCCTCACGGATAATACAACGGCTATGGCCTACATTCGTAACATGGCGGGCACAAAGTCAAGGAATTGTAATAAGTTAGCTAAGCAGATTTGGGACTGGGCAGAACGGCAGGAAGTTTGGCTTACGGCTGCTCACATCCCAGGTTCACAAAACACTTTAGCTGACACTAAAAGCCGCCATTTTCATGATCATTTGGAATGGTCGTTAAATGATGAAATTTTTTACACAATTTGCAATAAATGGGGGCTCCCAGATGTTGACCTGTTTGCTTCGAGGCGGAACAGGAAAGTGGACAAATATGTGGCCTGGCATCCTGAGCCGGAGGCGTGGCGTGTGGATGCGTTTTCTTTGACTTGGACTAATGAATTTTATTATGTCTTTCCACCATTCAGCCTGATCTCCAGAGTAGCCAGGAAGATCAGACAGGACAAGGCACGTGCGATCCTCATAGTACCAGAATGGAACACTCAGCCATGGCGAGCAATGGTGGAGTGGGGAACGAGGGGCGCTTTAAGATTCCCCAGACGCCGTCTGAATCTGTTACACCAAGGAAAAGTTACACAGGACAGGGACGTATCAACAACACCCCTGTTGGCATTCCTTTTCTGAGTAGATATTTTCAGAAATATGGTTTAGACAAAATTACACAAGATAGGTTATTGGCTCATGCTTGGAGGCCAGGTACGGTAAAATTGTATGCCACATATTTAAAGAAATGGGGTTTGTATTGTTTGTTGCTTAAGGTTAAACCTATGGCCTCGTCTATTGCTCAAGTAGCACGGTTTTTGCGCATGATGGAGGATGATGGCTTAGGTTATGGGGCTATCAATATGGCCAGATGTGCGCTGTCGGTCGTGTTACCTAGGATCGATGGCCAAACGATAGGAAAACATGAGGTTATTCGTTGGGTGATCAGATCCGTTTATGAAAGGAACCCCCCAAAACCGAGATATAATCGGTTCTGGGATGTTTCTTTAGTGTTTACGCTGTTCCGAGGGTGGCCCAGGAACAGGCATTTATCGATTAAACAGTTAGGCTACAAATTAGCCGTTCTTTTACTGTTAGTTACCGGCCATAGAGGCCAAACAATTGTTGCCCTTTCGTTACAGGGTTTGGATATTGATGACAATGAAGCAACGTTTGACTTGAATACATTATTAAAATCCAACCGTACGGGAGATCAGCTCTCGTCGGTGCATCTTACGGCGTTTCCGAAGGATAAGAAGTTGTGTGTAGTGTCAGCCATTAGGGCTTATGTATCCAGGACGAACGAGGTCAGGAATTCTACGCAGTTGTTAATTAGTTTCATTAAGCCACATAAGGCGATTTCTAGGGACACGCTAGCAAGATGGACGATTACAGTGCTTAAGGCAGCGGGAGTGGATACGAAACGCTACGCCTCTCATTCCACACGAGGAGCTATGGCTTCTAAAGCAAGACTGTTAGGGATCTCAGTTAAGAGGATCCTGTCACATGCCGGTTGGAAGACGGCAACGTCGTTTGCAAAACATTACAACAAACGAATAGAGAAACCCGAGTCGGGTGGCTACCCGGCTTCTCACCAACTGACAAGATGGGTGATATTAAAACAATTTTTCTGTGAATTGATCTTGAGACATTATAATGTTCATCAGATGGTTGAGGATAGAAATGAGGTTACGTGAAGGTCTCCCTCGACCTCGAGTAGCCGTAGGCTTGGTACCGAGGTAAAATAGTATAGTTATACGAGTCTTAAGGCCCTGTCACATTACGGCGTATGGCGGGAGCGTATGGCGGCGTAGCGGCGTTACGTCATATACGTCGGCATACGCCGTATACGCTACTCATACGCTACTCATACGCTACTCATACGCTACTCATAGGCCGTCATGTGCCGGCCTATGCCGGCGTATGCCGTTGTACGCCGCCATAACGCTTTCTCCCGTCCGTCCGTCCAAATTTTTTTGTGCATGCTCAAAAAATCTCGACCTATGGGAGCGTATGGTTCATACGCTACTCATACGCCGGTGTACGCTCCTCGTACGCCGGTGTACGCTCCTCGTACGCCGGTGTACGCTCCTCGTACGCTAGGGGTGCACCGGCGTAGGTTACGCATACGCTCAACTTGCTTCACCGGCGTATCTCTAGCGTATGTAGCGTACGCATAGCCTACGAGTTACGTATGGGAGCGTACTCCTAGCGTATGCACAGCGTATGTACAGCGTATGCACAGCGTATTCAAAGCGTATGCCATAGGTCTCGACATCGATATTGACTCATACGCCGCCATACGCTATGCATACGCTATGCATACGCTACGCATACGCTACGCATACGCTACGCATAGGTTCCATATGCCAATCAAAACTGTCAAAAAATGTCACAGTACGCTCTCATACGCTCTCATACGCTACTCGTACGCTCCACGTACGCTCCTCATACGTTACACATACGCTAAAAAACACCCGATAGGTCACCAAAGGTCATCATAGGCCGGCATTCGCAGGACTTACGTAGGTTTTCAATACGCCCCCGCCATACGCCGTAATGTGACAGGGCCTTTACCTGGTACAGATGATGGATAACTCTTGTTTTACCGAGGTACAAGCCTCGGATAGTCGTGGGCTAGGGCCCGCCCACCACACCCTACCACGACTATTCGACTCGCTTGTGCCAAACGGAGACATTAGATTTCCATCATTGAGCTCATTTCTGTCCTGAATAATTAGGTGAAGATTGGTGAAACCGGATGTTGCTTCCTTCTCCCTCGACCTCGACTATCCGAGGCTTGTACCTCGGTAAAACAAGAGTTATCCATCATCTGTACCAGGTAAGACTCGTATAACTATACTATATTGGGTATATGTTACTAGTAAGATGTATAGTTGTGGATAGTCCATCTTTTCAAAGCAGGTGCCTCAGAACTTTGTGATATAAACCATAAACAGTTATAATGAAGCAACACACTATGTCCAGGTAGATCCATTGGTGCCTACTTTTGCTGTCATTCTAATTACCTGTGTTTATTGCTTCGATAATGTGTCAAATGAATACTGCAGATCTTTTCTTTTTTTAAATGATATGCATTCGCTTCCAGATTTCAATAATGGCATAATATTTTAGTTTGCTGTTACTTTTAACAATGAAATTAGACATTTTAAAATGCATAGGATATTGGTGTTACAAAGCAATAGTTGTACATAGCCATGTTTGGTGAATGTAAGATGCTTACATTTACATAAATAAAGACTGTTATTCATGCAACATCGTGTTTATTCAATTTGTTGTTGTCTAATAATTTTATTTCAAGCAAATGTTGCTTTTGTTTTTTCTTCTTTTTAAATGACCAAAATCATTGATTCCTGTGAAACCTATCGAATGAGCTAAGGACTGGATATAATAATGGTTAACGTTTAGCCTTTTCTGGAATATTATATGATTCATTAAATAACATAATTTCAACTAGAACCTACCCGGCCAAAACTATAGATGATTTGTGGAGGTGGTCGGTTAGAGAGGTTTTACAGGTGGTCGGTTAGAGAGGTTCTGTGTGTGTGTGTGTGTGTGCGTGTGCGTGCGTGCGTGTGTGTGCGTGCGTGCGTGCGCGCGCGCGTGTGCGCGTGCGCGTGTGTGTGTGTGTTATATATATATATTTATAGGGTCTTTGGTTAAGAGTAGTGGTGGTATTTCAAGATTAGAAAGAGAGAGAGAGAACCTCTCTAACCGACCACCTGTAAAACCTCTCTAACCGACCACCTCCACAAATCATCCACTCCCCTATTTCGATCGCTTTTTGGGTACCAACAATACCATTGTAACCATATTTTACTCCCTAAACCGACCACTTAAAGTCGGTCCCAAGGTCGGTCGATTTAGAGAGGTTTTACTCTGTGTGTGTGTGTGTGTGTAAACATAGATATATATATATATCCTTAGTGTAATATATCACTATTCAATATATTAGGCAACAATGACCTGCTGGGCAAGACACAAATTACATAGACACACCTGCACAAGTCACATTTGCAGCAGAAACCACCCTCCTCAAAGTACCATATGTTAACCTCTAGAAAGATAATCAGTTATGCCCGCCCCCTACTAACGCTTACCATACTAGTCTAACATAGCTACCTCCTCCCATGGTTCTCTTTTCTGTTAGTTTGTTCTTTATTTGTCATCATGTCAATATTTTGCTTGTTATCTTTGTAATTGTCTATCTATTTTGTTGTAGCTTTGTTTAGTGAGTATGCCTAGAGGAAATTATCATTAAGTCTGGAAGACCAGTGCATCAGCACTGGCAACATGTTATTCGGAGGAATAAAAACACTTGAACGAACAAAAATTGTAGCCTACTAGTGCATTGCTTGATATAGTTAATCCCTTGGGCAGTAAATATTCTATATATGCTGCACATCAGGATTTTGAATGAAATCAATTCTTTTACTTTCACGCCCTTGAAAAAACACCCCAAAAACCACAATGCCAGAAGAAAATTGTGAAGTATATGGGAGGATAAAAATGTTATCTTTGGAAATACCACCACTACTCTTCACCAAAGACCCTATAATACTAAGACGGCTCACTCCCTATCTCTCCCATGGTAATGTAAATTTCGCAGTGCCACATAGAACTATATAAGTATCCTAATTCATATATCTCAGACAAAAGATTACAAATGATGGGAGATGTGAGGAAGAAATTAAGAGAAGGATAACAATAGCCCGAACAACATTCTCCAAAATGTATAGAGTGTTAACATCAAGTAAGATATTAATATATACAAGGAAGCATATTCTTCAGTGTTATGTGTGGTCAACTCCAATGTATGGGGCTGAGACATGGACAATCTCAAAGAAAATATACAAACATTTAGCAGCATTTGAGATCTGGACTTATCGAAGGATGATGAAAATATCATGGACAAAGATCACCAACAAAGAAGTTCTCAGAAAAATTAAAAATAAGAAAAGATTGTTTGCCACTAGACAGACAAAGAAACTTATTTATTTTGGCCACATCATTCTTCAGAGTTCAATATACCATACATTGTTGGAAGGGAAGGTGAATGGCAGCAGAGGGAGAGGGAGCCCAAGAACATCATGGTTTACAAATATTTCACAATGGATAGGCTTGAATTATTCGCAGTCTATCAGAACAGCACACCATCGGGACAAGTGGAGAACCATTGCATCCAACCCTCGACTAGAGGACGGAGCTATTGATTGATTGAACCATTATTTAGTTAGGGCATATATACTAATATAGATAGTGTTGTGCCTTCTGCCTAAAAGGCGAACTTTCTAATCTTGAAAGATCCATCCCCCACCCATTCCACCCAAAACACACACACGCAGGCGCTCACACACAAAACACACAACACGGAAGTAAAACAGACCGCCCTCCTCCATCCAGGTGCACTGCCATCTCACGACACTTTTCAGAACTATATCTGTTGTAAGTTGTAGAATTTCACACCAGGTGGTGTGACCTGTCAGTTTCCTGAAAACAAGTAGTTGACACTGACAGCTGTCATGCCAAAATGATTCAGCTTCTTCAAACATGAATCTATCTCTCTGCGACTACCGTGAGCAGGATTGATTAACGATTAGTTACTGTTTCGTTATGATCCCGTAACTCATAGATTGCATAAACCATGGCGGACGACAGAGAAGTTCTACGGGAAGTGTGGGACGGCAAAGTTCCCGTTTGCTTTAGTTTGGCCCCAGAAGAAGTATATTCTATGGAACAACCAGAACCGTACTATGTAAGTTGTTGTTACTATTTGTTTACTAAGTGGATTGTATATTATTGTATAAAGAAGTACATTGCAATCGTACTGATATAGTTAGATCTTGTAGCCTCATTTGCCTTGCCAATGCTGCAAATTTGCCTATTATCGCCCAGATCATTACTAGACCCATTTCCCCCCCTTCATTTACTGATGATTTGCAAAATATAGTCAACCCTCAATGAGTTGTTGTTCAATAAAAAAGCATTGCCATTGGCTTATTTCCATTTCTTTAGTTTAACCCCGTGACAACATATATATTGACCGAGCAAAACGACATATTGCCATGTTACTTTGTTGGGTAGTTTATAAGATACTTCAAAACTGGGAACTCGAATATTATTACTAATATTACTGGTCCTAGACCTAGTCCTAGATAACAAATTAGGTCAGTTTAGGGTATTAAGCCAGACTGTTGATATATATATATATGGGTCACTCTCCGGAAAACTGGCCAGAAGTGTCACATGGAGAGTTAAAATTTAATATTTGAATTTTTTACATTTGTTGGTTGCAAATGAAATCTGGAAATCTCCCCTTTACATCTATGTAAAATATAAATTGATGAGATAAAAAATAAAGGTGTAGTCCATGAATAAGATATCCCTTATGGCAGTATAGCATGTGTGTCACATGTGTAACACATGTTTAGGACACCACACAGTCTGCTTAATAAATATCTAATCAGAATTAAATAATATCATACTTAGAAGCATATTAATCATGGCATAATATACAAAAATATCTAGTGCTTATATTGATTTAAAAAAAAGTAATTCCCAGCCATGCTTTATTCACTGAATAATTAGTGTACAATATTTGTGTGGCATCCAGACACCACGGTTACACGTGTGACGGAAATTTGTAATGTTATTTCTGAAGACATTAAATTATATATATTTTTTAATTTAAGCATGCATACATGTTAATAAATACTTCCTCTTTGATTTGGGAACTGTTTTGTTTGATATATCAATGCAATACAAGATGTTAATAAGGATTCAACCACGTCCCATATGTCATGTTACAAATGGCTGACTGTAAAATGGGGTTTTTTGGTACAAAAACTGTTCATAGCTAAAAAGACCAAAGTTGCACACAGTTTTATTTTATTTCCCTTATTTCTTTCATCAAATCTGAACATGAATATGAAAAGTATAAGGAAAAAAAATTAGTAGGAAGGTTTTTATTGATGTTTTAAAATCCCATCTCATGCTGACCAGTTTTCAGGAGAGTGACCCATATATATATATATGTTGGTTATTTATTCCAAATAATAGTTCCCTATATATTTACATATATCATTTTATGTACTATTGGCATATTCTGAAAATCACTAGATCAGGTAGATAGAAGATTCACCCCATACTTGCAGTACAGGGGTGAACGTCAACGTAGTCTAAAAACAGGCAAAAATAGCTTTAGTATGGAACAGGGAGTACAATCTCTGGTTCCAGTATCAAATGGCTACTTGTATCGGCACAGAGTTGGTGAAATGAGAGAGAATCACAAAAAAACAAGATGGTGGTGATAGAACACCATCGATTTCACTTTTAAAGTCCATTAAACTACATGTTTGATTATATTTTTCAACTCAATAGTAGCATGGAAATATGAAGACGTATATAAAGAATATATTTTGCTTCTTAAATTAAGAATTCATCAGCTCAGTTCATTTACCCAGCATGTCAAAATCTTTCAACACTTTTTCTAATGTGTTGGCTTTCACCCCTACTACAAGTACGGGGGGATTCTTTATCTATAGATCATGAAATATATATATATAACCAGACGGGATGGCCAAATGAGTTAGAGCGTCCGTCTCCCGTGTTGGTAGATCGTGGGTTCGAATCTTGGTTGAGTCAAACGAATGACTTAAAAATTGATGCTTGTCGCTTCCTAGCCAGACGCTTGGCATTACTAGGATAGGGCAAGGAGCAGTGGAATGAGGAAGACCAGTTCGTCTGTGACTGAAATTTCCCGTGCTTAAACAACTAATGTACCAAAATTTAACAAATATATTATATAGAGTAAAACCTCTATACCGACCCCTCCCACATCGACCACTCCCCTATATCGATCGCTTTATTTGGGTCCCTATTGTAAGGATATTCTAACTCTCTAAACCGACCACATCCCTAAATGGACCACTTAAAGCCGGTCCCATGGTCTTGTTGATTTAGAGAGGTTTTACTGTATATATAAGCCTTTTTTTTTCTTGAAGATTTATACTGCCCACCATTGATAAGTCTGAATAGACTTGTTTTCACCATTAGACAGTTTGTCGATAGAAAGCCCGAGCCTACACTTTTACCGACCCAAAGGATTTTTAACCTCCCACACCATATAGACATGGTATGAGAGCAACCGGCCTTTGATGACGCTGTAAGTTATACACAGCGGTGGAAATCCAAATTGTCAGAGGTGGGGGGGGGGGGGGCACTGGGAATCGAACCACCAATCTTCAGATTAGGTGTCTGACCTAGAAAAAAGTCAGACACTCTAACCACTCTGCCACAGAGAACACCAAGCCTAAATAGATAAAAACCGACAATGCGTGATTACTAGTATAGGTAATCTCTGGATACAATTGAATAGAACCAGTAGTAACAATAGTATTAGTAATAGTAAATACTTATCTTCAGCAAACTCTGGGGTCGGCGAACCCCCGTTATGTGCTAACAATTTTCGAATGTTCAAACTGTTTTTGTCCCATGTACCTATCTGTCTGATGACAGGACGCCTGTTATGTCAGAACAGCATTGGTCTGGCTGCAGTTGTCCTGCTGAAGACAGGTACACTCATGCTTTTAGTTTTACAGACCCGTTCACTCCATGGCCCTTTGTTGGTACCTGCACTACAGTACAGTTTCTAGTTTTAGTTCTGCACGTCTCCACTTGCAGCTCCTCGTTCCTAGACAGGGCTACTTCCCACTTGTCACTGACAAAGTACAAAGACATTTCCAAACCTACATTAAACCTATACCAAACTCCGATAAGTCCGGTGAACGTGAACTCTGGCTGGAAGATGCAGGGCAACCTTTGAAGTGGTGAGTATGCTATTTAAATATATAAAGAAATATCTAAAGAAATATTAAAGACAATAAAAATAATTCTCTGGTGCAACCGACACTGGTCTACATCCGGTGGAGGCGAGGAGGCTGCAGGTGGCGCCACTGGTACAGGGTTGGGGCTTACGGAGTATAACAATAATAATAATAATAATAATAATTCCCTAGCGTATCTTTATACTTGAATAATGTGTTATGCATGACATAAAGAAATATAACTTTTGTACATGATTACACTCAAACTGACCATATATCTATTAAGCTTTGTACCAGACGGGATGGATGTATGAGGTAGAGCATCCGTCTCCCGTGTTGGTAGATCGTGGGGTCGTGGGTTCGAACCCTGGTCGAGACAAACCAATGACTTTAGAAATTGATACTTGTCGCTTCCTAGCCAGGCGCTCAGCATTTTTAGGATATGGCAAGGACTGATTAGCTCAGTGTCAGGATAATGTGACTGAGTGGGATATCAGGTCATGGTGCTGGCAGCCTGCTCTCCCAGATGGGAAGCACTATAAAGTCGCCATGAGTGTGCACTGTCACAAGTCGGTACCCGTCCTGATATGACCTTAGATGTTGCTAGGACGTAAAACAACAAACAAACAAATAAATTAAGCTTTGTTTATGAAACAGAAGACAAAAATAGTTTTGTTTCAATACAAAGAAAATTGGCTGGATAATTGAAAACATCTTTGTGAAAATATTTATTTGAGACTTTTTGCAGAATTCAATTGTATAAATAAAAAGATGTTATGAATTTACTGCAGTTTTAAAATCTTACTGTCTAATTAACGGATAAAACCTATACATAAGTACGGGAAATGCTTTTTCTTGCGGGGAGGTGGGTGCGGGGAGGACGGAGTTAAATTGATTGATTAAGTAGAAGACATTTCAATTGCACCCATTGATGGTCTTCATTCCATTACTTCATGCTCTATCCTATTAATACTGAGCACCAGGCTAGGTAGCAAACAAACATTGATTTTTAAGTTATTGCTTTGACTTGGTCGGGGATTAAACTCGCGACCTGCTGCACAGGAAGTCAGCGCTCAGATCATTCCGTCATCCCATTGGGAAACTTTGCCATGGGTATTATCAGTAGCGTATATCCGGTGCTAACCAGACTCGTTAAATGTGACGTCTTTAACTAGACAGTATGGCCAAATAAGTTGAGCGCCCACTTCTCACGTGGTAGGTCATGGGATTTAAACCACTGACTTGAAAATATATGCTTATCGCTACCCAACCTCGCACTCAGCATTACTGAGATAGGGCAAGAACCACTGGAATAAGGAAGACAAAACTTCAGCTGTAGAATTGCGATTCAATTTGCAAATTGAGTAGCAATGTCGGTAATCAAACCAGACGGGATGACCAAATGAGATGAGCATTCGCTTCCCATGTGACAGTCTTTGGGGTTCAAGTATCCACCAAGTGAAACCATACAAATTGATGCTTCTTGCTACCTAACCTAGGGCTCTGCATTATTAGGATATGACAAGGAATGCTGGAATGAGTGGCACCAATGGGGACCTTCCATGAGCCATTTCTCTCGCTATACACTTGGTGGCAGCACCTGTTCCTGGTCCAAGTCGGCCATCATGGTTGGATAGAAGGGTGTAGGAGTGTGTGTGTTGGTGGTGTAGGTGTGTGGTGGGTGGTGGGGGTGGTGGTGTGTGGTGGGGGTTTAGGGATGTGGTGGGGGTGTAGGTATGTGCGTGGTGTGGGTGTAGGTGGGTGGTGGGGGTGTAGGTGGGTGGTGGGGGTGTAGTGTGTGTGGGGGGGCATAGGGGGTGGTGTAGGTATGTGGGGGTGGTGTAGGGATGTGGTGGCGATGTATGTGTGTGGTGGGGGGGTATGTGGGGTGTGTGGTGGTGGGTATGTGGTGTGTGGTGGGGAGTATGGGGTATAGATGTGTCTGGTGGGGTGTGTCATGGGGGTTTATGGCTGTGCTGGGGGTGTAAGTGTGTGGTGGAGGTTTAGGAATGCTAAAGATTGTGAGATGCCACTCTGCAGGACACCCCTACACCTCCACAAAACCACCTCCACCCACACCACACACACCTGCACCCACACCACACACACCTACACCCCCACCACATCCCTCAGCCCCCCACCACACCCATACACCCCACCACACCCACCATACCCACTCACCACTCACCCCTAAATCCCCATACACCCCCACCACACACACCATCAACCCCCACCACACACACCTACACCCCCCACCACACCCATACATCCCACCACACACCCCACCATACCCATCCCACCATACCTACACACCCCTACACCCCTAAATCCATACACACCCCCACCACACACACCAAAATCCTCACCACACCCCTACACCTCCAACACACAAACATACGCCCCCACCACACACCCACCATACACACCTACACCCCAACCATACCCACCATACCCACTCACCACACACCCCTACACAAACATGTGCCCGCACCATACACACCTACACCCCATCAACCCCCATGACAGCCCCTCTCATTTACACACACTTGATAGTAGAAGGAACTGCTTCTATCCAACCAAAGCATTACAGAGACCGGCATGGTGCGCCATTTGACGAGAGAGCTCCCCATTGTCCACGATTGAAATTTCTCCTGCTTAATCGATGGATACCACACAGAATTCAATGTTGCTAATCCAATTTTCTATCACAAATTACTCCTCGCACAGGCATCTACCGATCGGCGTGCTATTTGACCTCTATGGCACGTCACAGCGCGATTACAGCGCCTCCTACGGCAATGAGGCAAACCTCCCCTGGCACGTCACTGTTCACTTTCAGGTTAGTTTAGCCATCTTTCACTGTAGTATTGTTTTGTAAAACAGCATAAGGGGTTTTAGGCGGGGGCATTGCATTTAAATCCCTCTTTTAAGTTCATTCCCCTATCACCCCCACCACCCCTCTCGATTTTTCTTTCTTTCTTTCTTTCTTTCTTTCTTTCTTTCTTTCTTTCTTTCTTTCTTTCTATCTTTCTTTCTTTCTTACCAGACGGGATGGCCGAGTGAGTTGGAGCGTCCGTCTCCCGTGCTGGTAGATCGTGGGGTCGTGGGTTCGGGTCCTGGTCGAGTCAAACCAATGACTTTAAAATTGATACTTGTCGCTTCCTGGCCAGGTGTTCGGCATTATTAGGATAGGGCAAGGACTGGTGTGCTCAGTGTCAGGATAATGTGACTGAGTGGGATACCAGGTCATGGTGCTGGCGGCCTGGTTTCCCAGTGGGACAGCACTATAAAGTTGCCATGAGTGCGCACTGCCACAAGTCGGTACCCGTCCTGATATGACCTTAGATGTTGCTAGGACGTAAAACAACAAACAAACTTTCTTTCTTGCTTGCTTGCTTTCTTTCTTTCCTTCTTTCTAGCTTTTGTTCTAGCTTTCTTTCTCTCTTTTCTCCCTCCAACTCTCCCTCAATTCCTATCCCTCGTTTTGTCTCTATCTATCTCTCTCTATCTCCTCTCTTGTATCTATTTTCTCCTTTTCTGTCTTCCTCTCTCACCACCCACTCTCTGGCTCTCATTAATGCCTCAGTCACAAATGCGTTACGGCGTGCTTGCGGCGACCATAACTCGCCGCATCGGCCAGACGGTACGGTGACCTCATGGTGAGTTACGGTCACCATACGGTGATCGTACAGGTTTTTTGCTTGCTGCAAGGTGTTGCAGTTTTTTAAGTTGGAGTTATCTTAACTTTGGAAAATCGCAACGCCGCAGGACTCAATCCCGCCGGAATCCCCCCAATTTCTATTCTTAGGAGAATACAGTACAACTCCGTTAAACCAAGCTCGGTTAAACCAAACGATCGGTTAATCCAAACTTTTTTCGGCGGCCTGGCAAAATACTACCATTTATCATATAGAAAAAAGTTGGTTAAACCAAAGTCGGTTAATCCAAAGAATCGGTTAATTCAAACAAAACTGTCGGCCCCAGGCCACTTCCGGTACAGTTAAACCAAACTTTCATGTGGTTTTAAGGTCATCTGAGACTTTTTTATATGATAAATGGTAGTATTTTGCCAGGTTGCTGAAAAAAGTTTGGATTAACCAATCGTTTGATTTACCGAGGTTACTTTAAACTGGTTAAACTGTATATTCATAAAAAAACAATCATAGTGTCCACATACATTGTACATTCATAATGCACCCCCGTTTTTGACAAAGCCAAGTCAAAGTCAAAGCTTGGTTAACCCAATGATCAGTTAATCCAAACAAATTTCTGGGGTCCCTTCAAGTTCGGTTTAACGGGGTTATGCTGTAATATGTTTGTATAGGAATTGTAAATACAAAAATGTCTTAAAATGTCTTTAAAATGTCTTATCTGTGGTTGTGCGGCGAAAAAAACTTTAAAAAAGGCACTGTGCGGTGACCTATGCCTTGCGGTGACCGTACGATTTGTCAATAGATAAACCACAGACCGTAATGTCATAACATTTGCATAAACTGCAAGCCACACCGCAGACCGTAGCACCATACGGCGACCTCAGTATTTGTGATCTAAGCATAAATAAGACCATAGGCGGCTGCCGAGTGGCTGTGGTTACCTGTAAATGTGTGACCTGTGCCTCCCGCAGAACTTCCCTGAGAGTGACCTGCTGCGGTGCACGTCGCGGGACGTGGTGGAGGCGGCCTACATGTCAATGGTGAAGGAGGCCGACAGCCTCAAGCACCGCGCGCAGGTCATCAACAGCATGCAGAAGAAGGACCACAAGCAGCTCTGGATGGGCATCCAGAACGGTACGCAGTACATAAAAGATTCGCCCCGTACTTGCAGTATTGCTTTGTTTTGGAGGGGTTTTCAGTCGCCTTGGCGTGCTGAAGGGTGCAAATCTGCAGCATTGTATGGGCACCGTCAAGGTGGTCCCATGTGGCCGGAAGTTGGTTTCCGGTGGGTAGTGGTAAGAGAAATTGGCAAGGGGGCGGGCAGGCAGGGCAGTGCGGGGGAGCGAAGAGAAAAATGTAGTGTAGGCGCCCAATCCCAGTCCTCTAAGAGGGCCAGGGAGGTTGGTTGGTATAGTTTTAAGCCCTAGCAACACCGATTCCTGTGCGCATGTTAGATACCTGTGCGCATGTTAGATACTCTGTCTAGGTGGGTGAAGCTTTGACAATATGAACAGCATTTTCCCAGTTGAATGGGCATACTGGCTCACCTTCCAAGCTGCATCGTCCGATGAAAACAACATTTTCACAACCAAAGCAATTCTCTAGATTTTATTCTACATGTCTAACTTAGATAATGGTGCACATATTAAATAGTTGTCGCCACATAGAAAGGAATCCTGAGGCGATTTAATAGAACCTGTTACTGCAGAAGACTATGGTGTCATTTTGGTGTGCTTGCCAAAATTACTTTTGCATGTTTGCACTTCAAATATCTCAAAAGTTAGCCGTTTAAAATAAAAGTTACTTCAAACTGAAATAATGTAGATTATAGCGATTGACCTACTTTATTTATCTAAGAAAATGACACAAACGCATAACCATCGGACTAGGCAACTTTATGTGGGTCCCATTATCTCTCAAAGAGCCGAGGGGGGTGGGGAGTACTATGGGTATTCCCTTTGAAATAGTGAGGGAACGCCGTTCCCACGCCGGGTCGCAGCTTCAGCTTGCACAGTGGAAGTTGAGGTAGTGCCACTATCAGGTCTGTCCATCACTTTTTCTGCTACATGCACTAGTATTGACATATATATCCTTACTTTAATTTAAAAGACCGCCCCCATTAATCCTATTTTCTTTCTCCCCCCCCCCCCCTCTAAACTGACAAATGGTTGTAAAATGTTTGGTTTAACAAATGTTATGGTTTCAACAGATAGTCCGATGAAAGCACACAATTTCAGAAACCAAAGCACTTGGATTTGATTCTACATAACCAAATCTAAGTTAATTTAATAGAACCTGTATGTTGTATGTTTTCATTTTAAAGTTAACTATTGATAATACGTGTACGCCAAGGTTAATTTGGTAGGTTTTCACTTTAGATATCGCTAAAGTTAATTATTTATAATAAAAAGCTACTTCAAACTAACGTGAGGTTGATTATAGCAATCAAGATAATATAATATCACAGCAAGTGATCTATACAACTCTGAGGAATGAGTACCAAGAACTGCCGGTGGGGGCGCCACCGTAGGCAAATGAGTGCCGCAGTGAATAGATCCAGGTCTGTTAGTGGACAATAACGGATCATAATAATAATAAGAAATACCTCATACCGATGATTTTATACACGTATATATATATATGTCAGAAACTGGAAACCATCGGACTAGGCAACTTTAATATGTGAAGAGTTCAGGCGCAAATTCCTGTAAACGCCAGTAGAAAAATTCAGATAAACATTGGAATTAAGCATTCAAAAATTTATTTTTTTACATTCCCATTTTTTTGTCCATTGCTCCATAATTAAAATTAGCTTCAGGTAATTTTTGGATGGGGGTTTGCAGCTGAACTCTTCATATATATATATGTATTATATATATATATATAATATATATATATGAGTCAGTCTCACGAAAATAGGCCAATTGGGGAAAGTTGTCGGCATCGAGCATTGAATGTCGGCGTCGAACGGCATAATTATAGTTTAGCATTGACAGAGGTGTTGGAAAGTTCTCAAATTTATCCTGAATGTAAAGGTAGAGAAAATACAACAAACCTATTTGTTTCTAGGATAATTTAATATGAAACAAAGAAATGTACTATACTGTAACAATTACAATGCCGACATCTGTTAAAAGATGTACGCGTCGATTATTGGATGTTGGCGTCGAATGGCATAATTATAGTTTAGCATTGACAGATGTGTTGGAAAGTTCTAAAATTTATCCTGAATGTAAAGGTAGAGAAAATACAACAACCCTATTTGTTTCTAGGATAATTTATTATGAAACAAAGAAATGCACTACACTTTAACAATTGCGACGCCGACATCCTAAATTGACCACCAATTGGCCCATTTTCTATAGACCGACTCATTATATATATGTATAGAGGGAGAGAGACAGAGACAGACAGAAAAAGAGAGACAGAGATAGATACAATCGTAGATTGTGAGCCTCTTCTTTGTTCTGCTCCAGACAAGTTTGACCAGTTCTGGGCCGTTAACCGCAAGCTGATGGAACACTCGGGCGATGAACTTTTCAAGCACATTCCCTTCAGAATACACCGGGTAAGGGCAGATGTTCAGCACCTGCTTAAGAAGCAGCCACCTTAGATCGGAACTGCATTAGTCTGGCTCAGTGTCATAGTTGTTTATCCTTCTTACACCACTGACGTGCATTTTCGGTTCTAGCTCCTCAAGCTGATATATTTATTTTGTTTGTAATTGTGAGCTTTTAATTTCAAAGGTGTCTCCCGACACATAGTTAGTTGATTGTGTGCTTCTACATCCTGTGTAAAAGTGATGGCCCGAATAATACAACAGTTTAAGATTTGAACGCTTCTCGCCATGATGATGGCCTTTGCTTCTGACACGGTGTTAAGCAATCACGACTCACTCACTCATTTAATTGTCAGAAATGAGAATTTTCCGATTTACGGTGGTTTTCCGATATTTTTTTAATCAGTCATGTACGTACTACTGAGATTTGTTTTGTTATTATTATTATTATTATTATTATTATTACTACTACTATTGTTATCGAAACAGTTATCTAGATTTGATCCTCCATATCTAACTTCAATACTGATGCTCTTATTAAGTGTCCTAGCCCTTCTTCACTGGACGCGGTGGCCGAATCGGTAGCGCGCGGAAGGTCGGGAGTTCAATTCCCGGTCACGTCAAACCAATGACTTACAAAATTGATAAGTGTTGCTTCCTAGCCAGGCGCTCTGCATTATTAGGATAGGGCAAGGACTGGTTGGCTCAGTGTCAGGATAATGTGACTGAGTGGGATATCAGGTCATGGTGCAGGTGGCCTGGTCTCTCAGTGGGGGCAGCATTATAAAATCGCCGTGAGTGTGTACTGTCACAAGTCGGTACCGATCCTGATATGATCTTAGATGTTGCCAGGACATAAAACTCCAACAACCAACCAACTTCTTCATCTACACATAGGTGGACCAGCCTTTTATCCAGAAGCTGTTTCGGCCCATGTCGGATGCCGGCGTCCCACACACTCTGGAGGAACTGCTCCGAGAGATTGTTCCCGAAGCACTCTCCGGCGAAGGTACGCACCTGATGGGGACTCACTTAAAGTTGCATGGTCCGATGGTTTTGAGTTTCTCTCATTTTCTGAGATAAACGTATTAGGTTGATCATTATAATCTACCTTACTTTAATTTGGAGTGACATTTAATTTAAATGGCTAACTTTTGAGATATTTAAAGTGCAAAATTAAATTAATTTTGGCAAGCTTGCCAAAATGCTTAACACCAAAGGATTGTACAGAAACAGATTCTATTAAATTGACTCGATTGTCCCACAATAAAGCGGGCAGTACCGGACAGGGTTAGCAATGGCTGAGAATTTACCAACCGTCAGGTCACGGCTTATTTTGGTCCAATTCTACTTTCATCTCTGACTGTTTAACTCACAGAGAAAACTAATCTTCTGTACATGAGAAGCGTTCATACCAGAACTCTCCTGTAAACCTTTTCTGTGGCCTATCCGCAGTGAGCTTCTGCCCATGACATTAGTTCTTGCTACTATCATCAGAGGGCGGGGGACCAGACGCGGTGGCCGAATGAGTTAGAGCGTCCATCTCCCGTGTTGGTAGATCGTGGGGTCGTGGGTTCGAACCCTGGTCGAGTCAAACCAATAACTTAAAAAAATTGATACTTGTTGCTTCCTAGCCTGGTGCTCGGCATTATTAGGATATGGTAAGGACTGGTTTGGCTCAGTGTCAGGATAATGTGACTGAGTGGGATATCAGGTCATGGTGCTGGCAGCCTGGTCTTCCAGTGGGGCAGCACTATAAAGTCACCATGAGTGCACACTGTGACAAGTCGGTACCCATCCTCATATGACCTTAGATGTTGCTAGGATGTAAAACAACAAACAAACAAACAATCAGAGGGCGGGTTGTTGGTGGAATTCCATACTCATACCTTTTCCCCCTGTGCATAATCAGGGTTGGACAGTAACTTTTTTTCCCACTTGCCCAATCGGGCAAGTGACTGAATTTTCTACTTGCCCGAGTGGCAAAACTACTTGTCCAAGCCCAAGTAAAAAACTGGCGATGCATTTGAAAAACGGTACCTTGAAGGACATACATTGTCATAAGTAATTAAGAATAGACCGTGCTGTGGAGAGTGGTTAATAAGTACGATAGTCTCACTCCGTCGGCTCGATGACAGAAAGGAAACTGGTGACCTAGATGGAATTGAAACTGAAATCTGCTACTGCAGATCATAAAAATAATGACTTGCCCATTTGAGCTGGTCACCAAGAACTTCACAAAGTATGCTGTTTAACACCCCAATAGCCGATGCTCCCTTTTTGTTCCGGGTGTGGGGGGGGGGGCGGGGGTCGTTAAATAAACAACCAATCAAACAAACAAAAAAAGAGTGCTATACAGGAAACTGTTTGTTACCCACAATGCTAGTTCTTTCTTGCCACTGCCATCAGAGAGCTGTAGAAGGGGTGAGTGGGTTGCTACTGAAAATCGTCTGTTCTAGAGCTGCTCGCAAAGCATTATGGGAGACTGATAGAGTTGATTTGATCCGGTTGCAGGTGGGCGCGAGACCCGGATAATCGTTCAGGGCATTGAACCGCCACTCGAGACCTCGCTGCAGTGGCTCAGCGAACACTTCAGCCATCCCGACAACTTCCTCCACATCTGCCTCGTCTGGGCGTGAGCTGTGACATCATCCCATTCGCCATCAACTGTATATCATGTCGTCTGCGATAACTTAAACTAAATTTCCGCTGTCAAATCAAATTCCAATAAGCCTAGTCTATTTAATGTAAATTGTCTTTTGTTCTCGTACTTTCTTTTTCTTTTTCTTTTCTTCATTGCTCAGGTTTTGCTATAACTAAATGTCGTCTGCTTTCACCTGAATGACTGCAGCCGACCTTTGGTCCCCGCAGACATTGCTTACTGCGCAAGGTCGGACCTGCCATTGTATATACAGTTTGAGGTCTAAGCACATACACAGATAACTTATCTTGAACCAACATTTCTTGATGTTATTTTCTTGGCTTGATTGTTATGAACTAATAGTCCAATAGTGCAGTCAAACAGCGCATTGCATATATCCAAGTTAACCCGAATAGGCATGTGAACATCTGATGTTTTTTTATTATTTTCATTTGTTAAAAAATGGTTTCTTTTAACATCCCCCTCGCAACCTCCAATTTAATAACTACAAGACGGTATTTAAAACCTACAAAAATGGGGTGAGGGGTGGGGTATTATAAGCATGTCAGTCAGAAGTTAAAAGGGAATACCCACTGTTTACAATAGTAACTGCCTTTTTTTTTTTCCTTGAAGATTTATACTGCCTATCATGGATAAGTCTGAATAGACTTGTTTTCACCATTAGACAGTTTGTCGATAGAAAGCCCGAGCATACACTTTTACAGACCCAAGGGATTTTTAAACTCCGACACCACATAGACATGGTATGAGAGCAACTGACCTTTGATGATGCTGTAAGTTATACACAGCGGTGGAAATCCAAATTGGCAGAGGTGGGGCCACAGGGAATCGAACCACTGACCTTCAGATTAGGAGTTTGACCTAGAAAAAAAGCCACTCCGCCACAGAGAACACCTTCAATGGACAACTCTGCATCCAGGCCAATGTAGTCCTGACATAGCAAGTGTCCAGTCATCAACGGAACAATTATATGAAACAAAGACAGCTTGTAAATTGATTTTTTTTAAATTAAAAAATTTAATATCAATGTGCGCCGAGCACAGGTGTCGCTGAATATGAAGGTGTTACTACTTGTGGCGGTGGTGGTCATCGTTATGTGGCGCCACCTGTTGCAAAATGAAAGAACCAGACAACTCCTCCGCCGAGTGCTGCCATCTATCGCGACGCCTGCACATTAGGCGCTCACCCCCCTGCACATTAGGCACTCCATGTGGTCCACACAAATTCTTCATTTCTACTGACAGGTTGTAAAGAAATAAATGCACTAAGCAGCGGTGCCAAGTAGATATTAAAGACTGAGTTGAGAGATCTTCTTAATACATAAATTGTAAATAGGGAGAAATGGCTTAGCCGAAGAGGGGATGTGTGTGTGTGTGGGGGGGGGGTGATACAAAATGGTGCATTTTGATGACAAATATGCGCGGGGGGGGGGGGCTTTTTTAAAGGAGCTAAAATGATCTAGGGGGGAAGATTACAAATTAAAAACAAGAAATTAGAAGATTGAGATTATTTTGATATACTTTAGGGAGATCTTCCACTAAATCGAGAGAATTGGCTCCTCTGCCTAAGAAACCTATGTCCGATTTGATTACTCAAACACGCTTCGGTGGTACTTCGCCTTCGCTTAGACTCAGGGGTCAGTAATCTAAACAGTGATGAGAAATTTGCGATTTTCGGCGGATTTCCGATTTTTTTTCAGTCTAGGGATATTTTTGATATAGGTGTAAATTTGAGGAGAAATAAAAATGATGGGTGTACGTTTCATGTACTCTCCAAGCATACGTTTTGCACAATGCATATGACCAGGTCTGCCTAGGGAGCATTCTGCTGTCATTAATGAGACTGTATAACTGTTATGGCTCCCCTCACTGTCAATTTCCGATTTCTTTTCCCTCCCACACCACTATCATCTCTGTCTAAAGTAATGACATAATAGTGAACTATTGAACAAATGACATTTCACTCTGGGAATTCTTACACTAAAATGGAATACAATATGAACCCAAGCTTAATATTGTAAACACCGGAATTAACTTCCCAGATCTTAAATTGTCAGTTTAATGTACGCCATTAACAAGCTTTGCACCTTTATTTCTATGTTTATTTTTATGGTAAACAATTTTTTGTTTTTACTAACAATTGTTGTTTTAGTTCATTGAGAGTGTATTCATCATGTCACTTGAGGGATTATCTATTGAACACCTGCGTACAGTTTACTCATAGCCCTACTGTGAGGATAATGCGATGGTTGTGCATAGTTTGCTTTTTGTGGGTTTTTGTTGTACATTCGTTGATTTAGCAGGGGAAAGTTCAGTTGCGGAAAATTGGATCTTCCTGATTCCACTGTTCCTTGCCCAGTCCTAGTAATGCCAATCGCCATGCTGGATGACAACAGGTATAAATCTTGATTTGAATCAGCCAGAGTTCAAAACAGGTCCTGCTAAGTGGGAAAAAGGGTACTCAACGCATTCGGCCATACCGTCTGGTCATTCTGTTCTTTTATTTTTTTTAAATGATTTATACTGCCTATCATGGATAAGCCTGAATAGGCTTGTTTTCACCATTAGACAGTTTGTCGATAGAAAGCCCGAGCCTACACTTTTACCGACCCAAGGGATTTTTAACCTCCCACACCACATAGACATGGTATGAGAGCAACTGGCCTTTGATGACGCTGTAAGTTATACACAGCGGTGGAAATCCAAATTGGCAGAGGTGGGGGGCACAGGGAATAGAACCACTGACCTTCAGATTAGGAGTCCGACCTAGAAAAAAGTCAGACACTCTAACCACTCCGCCAGAGAGAACACCACTAAAATGTAAATTATTTTATTTCTTACTGACCTCAACTTCTTTTATATAACCGTTAGGCATTATTATCACGTTGAACCTTTGTGAGCATAAAGTTAGGTAATTCTTTCTTTAATTCTTTAGTTTTTTTGTTACCAATCAATAGATCAATTGTGTTTTGGGACAGTACATGAAGTGTACACGAAATTATAGCCAATGTAGTAAAACAATCAACAAAACTCAGAGAGCTAACATAGTTTACCACTGGTGTGAAATTTTGCGTTTTTAACAGCTAGTTAAACAACAACAACAACATTTTGTTTAATGAATTATGTATTATGGCTGCAAATGCACAAATATATTCTCGGCACATATCCCCTACTCTGAACTTCTGTACATTGTGAGACTTTGATACAAAGGTTGTTATATGTTGGTTATTTCCCAATTAGTCCGTGACTAACGAAGCACTCGAAATACAGTAAACCCTCTCTAAATCGACCGATCATTGGACCGACTTTAAATGGTCTATTTAGGGAGTTAAAAAAGAATCATTACAATGGTATTGTATGGGCGATCGTTTGGGACCCAAATAAAGCCATTGATATAGGGGAGTGGTCGATCTGTGGAGGTGATCGGTTAGAGAGGTTTTTTTGTAGACTCAATCTGATACGACCATTCCTCTTATTAAGGTTGCATAATCCGATGGTTTTGAGTTTCTATCATTTACTGAGATAAACATATTAGGTTGTTCATTATAATATACGTTACTTTAGTTTGAAGTAACTTTTATTTTAAATTGCTAACTTTTGAGATATTTGAAATGGAAACATGCTAAATTAATTTTGGCACACTTGCCAAAACTCTATCACCATAGGCTTCTGCAGTAACAGGTTCTATTAATTGACACAATATCCCCTTATGTGTGACGATAAATATTTAATAAGTGCACCAGCATCTAAGTTAAGATATGTAGAATCAAATCTAGATAATTGTTTTGGTTTTGAACATTTTATGTTTTCATCGCAGCTTTAAGCCTGTTTTTTTGTGAATTAACTGGACCAAATTTCCAATATTCAATACTGTTGCTGTGCTATGTGTTGAAGGACGTGGATTGTGACGTACATGGTGTGTATATGGAGTTGAACGACGTGAATGTGGACGTTTTGACGTGTATGATATGCATTGCTCATAATAAACACATACATCAAGCATACGCCGTTTTCTTCATTCATTTCTTGTAATATTTAACATTTTTATCCGTGTTATAACACCGCAGAACCTGAGTTGGAGGAAATGTACTCTGACTTAGTTGATTTGGTTGGTTGTTGGGAGTTTTACGTCCTGGCAACATCTAACATCATATAATAATGATATAAGGACGGATACCGACTTGTGACAGTGCACACTCTGGGCGACTTTACAGTGCAGCCCCAATGGGAAATCAGGCTTCTGGCACTGTGACGACGATATCCCAGTCACATTAATCGTGACGCTGAGCTAACCATCCTTGCCGTATCCTATTATTAATGCCGAGTGGCAAGCTAGGAAGTGGCACGTACCAATTTCATAAGTCATTGGTTTGACTCGACCGGGAACCCAACTCCCAATCTCCTGCACACGAAGCCCGCGCTCTACCGATTCGGCCTGGTCTGACTAACATTCCGGTGTGGGGGCGCTGTATTTCCTGCCCAATCACCAGCAGTTTGAAATTACATGCAAAGTTGGTTGGTTGGTGGAATTTTACGTCCTGGCAACATCTAAGGTCATATCAGGACGGGTACCGACTTGTGACAGTGAACTTTTGTAGTTAAATATTCAAACAGCCTAAAGGCAGTTCGTCTCTGGTCAACCACATATAAAATGTACTGGGGCGGGGGTTGTATTTTGTTGAGTGTGTGTCATCAATTTCTTTTTTCTTCTTTTCAAGGTGTGGGAGGTACTAGTACAAATTAACTTCATTTTCTGCGGGACTAGCAGTCATCCTGGTTCCTATACACCCAGCCCCTTTCATAATGCTGGGGGTGGCGGCCGGGAACCCAGTCTAACTAAGCGGGCGTGGCCGCAGCCCTCCTACCATTGTATGACGTCACGCCCATATGACAGGTCACCTGACAAAGGCGCACTACTTTAACCTCTCACCTTCACCCCTTGACGCTTAGGGGAAGATATATAAACATTGTGTACGCGCACGCAGCTTGGCTGCAGAACGAGAATGCACACTGCCATTGAATTTGCCGGTACGCGCAGTGCAAAACGTCAATTTTATTCAAAATTAATAGAAATACAGAACCCTAACCATATATATTTAATATAATCTGTGTGTTAAACATGTTTTCTATATGTATTCCAAGCGGTCTGTTTCTAGGTCATGTGGTTTTAGAGAGATTTCACTTTTTCTGTTTGAAGATTGCTCATGGCCATTGGCAATGCATGGAGTTTGCTGATATGCGCAGTTCAAAACGTCAATTTTATTCAAAATTATTAGAAATGCAGAACCCTAACCGTATGAATTTTATATAATCTGTTCATTGAATATGTCTTCTATATGTGTTCCCAGCGGTTTGTTTCTAGATGGTGTGGTTTTAGAGATATTTCACCTTTTCTCTATGAAGATTTCTCATTGCCATTGGATTTGAAATGGGACAGTGTGTCATCCTGCAGCCAAACAGCGCGAGACCAGACGGGATGGCCGAATGAGTTAGAGCGTCCGTCTCCCGTGCTGGTAGGTCGTGGGTTCGAGTCCCGGTCGAGTCAAACCAATGACTTTAAAATTGATACTTGTCGCTTCCTAGCCAGGCGCTCGGCATTATTAGGATAGGGCAAGGACTGGTGTGCTCAGTGTCAGGATGATGTGACTGAGTGGGATACCAGGTCATGGTGCCGGTGGCCTGGTTTCCCAGTGGGACAGCACTATAAAGTTGCCATGAGTGCGCACTGTCACAAGTCGGTACCCGTCCTGATATGACCTTAGATGTTGCTAGGATGTAAAACAACAACAAACAAACCAAACAGCGCGTGCACTGACCTCATATGATGTTTGTTTGTTGTTGTTTTACGTCCTAGCAATATCTAAGGTCATATCAGGACCTCATATGAAATAGGTCTATATGTCCCATGTAAAACTTGAGCTCACCTTTTTTTTTGTCTTTTTCAGTTTACCCATTTTAGTAAAGAAAAAATAAAATGGGGGGGGGGGTCACGATTTAAATGTCCCGCAACCAATTTTGATGACGTAATAAAACGGTATTCTCAACAGAAATACTTTTATTTTTACCAAAATAATTCCTAAGACTAAAAGAGGAAGGTCCATACTATGTCTATAGTATTTTAGTAATCAGTAGAAAACTAAATTTAGAAAATTACCCTGGGGTCATTTCCAGCACCTGGCCGCATTAATATAAGATATTTCAGTTCAACACCAATCCACTTCATGTAGTCCAATTGTGCCACCTAGCTCTAATGAAATCTATCTAACAAATAAGGTAATTTTATCATTTCGCAAGATATTGTTTCAATTTTTTCCTCTGTAATATCGTGGGTATCGAAGGCCTTTGAAAAACATCCAGAGTTCTGCTACATTCAAAACCTTATGAGTCATCATCATCATGCTGTCGGTCGCGATGTGACAAAGACTGCATTCATTACTTGACTGCCGCTCTCCATTTAGCTCTGCTGTGAGAGTTGCGTCCATGAGTCAGTCTTAATGTCTCTCAGCTTCAGGTTTCTCTTAATGGTATCCTTGAACTGGAGACGAGGGCGCCCTCTCTCTTTCTGTAACCAGAAGACAGTTGAGAATAGAGGATCTGCTTTGGTAGCCTGTCTGATGACATCCTCATGAGGTGTCCAGTCCACCGGAGAATATTTTTGATCAGAAGATCTTCCATAGAGGGCAGCCCCGTCCGTTCGAGTATTTCCTTATTTGTCACTTTGTCCTTTCGGGTTAGCCTCATGATTGAACCTTATGAGTAGGGCCTATATTATCTAAACTACGAGACCGTGTTTCATGCCATTGGTTAGGGCTTGTGCCGGTGGCGGCGCCAGCTGTCCCAAGAAGGGGTGGGGTCACCCATAGAGTAGGACACAACATAGCAGTGATTGAAATAATAATAAGAACATCCTTATAGATCTACACAACGTATATCATATGAAGAGTTCAGACGTAAAACCCTATAAACGCCAATGCAAAAATTTAATTAAAATAAAAGATTTGTACATGAAAGTGATTTTAATGTTCACCAATTCCACTCTTGCTGTGATGAAATATTTATGGAACAATGAACAAAAACATCGGAATATAAACAATGAAAGATTTGAAGGTTTGACTCCAATGTTTATCTCAATTTTTGGATTGCCGTTTACAGGGGTTCGCACCTGAACTCCTCGTGTATATATATATATATATATTATATAATAACATATATATATAGGTATCGGAGAAGAAGTCGTTTCAAGGTTGTATGAGTTCGGACCATAGCTGCGCGGATGCGCGTTGGCTGGCTCAGCTGGTGCCGGCGCGCTGCCGCTGATATATATTTGATGTTCTGCATCAGTTCACCACACTTCCACCGGGAAAAAAAAAAATGTTGTATTGATTAAGGCAAGGCTGTTTCTTGCCAGAGTGTTACATAAAAGACCTCAGACCAATTCGTATTGTCTTGTCTCTTCGTAGAACTGCTTATATATATATATGAAGAGCTCTTTTCCAAAACGCGATAACCGCCCTTGCAACAAATGAGCTTGCAATGCCAATACCAAGCGTGTTGCTAGTGCTTTCGAAAAGAGTTCTTCATATATGTATATTCATGAAGAGTTCTTTATATATATATAATTATATATATATATATATATATATATAGGGCTTATATAAATTCGAACCTATATTTCTGTCATTCCGGGGCGAGTTCCCTAACAACTAGTTCATTTTCCTATGGAATGTCCAGGCCCGCCAGCCCCCAGCGAGGTGGCTGACTCCTTGAAATCATTTGACCCCAACCGCCGCCCTCACCCCTACCTTATCACCTCTGTCCCACTCACAGCCGGTCCACCTCTCTGGACAACCCACCAGTCACACCCTCCACACTCCTCCCAGCTCCCCCCCCCCCCCATCCCCCCCGGCCTCCCCCCTTCACCCCCAGACCACACCCCCGATACCATCACTTTTGTCGTTTTGTCAGATAGATGCCGATTTGTCACCGCAATTAGCATTTCAAGCCAAAGCTTCTACTTATCAGTTGAACTTTGACACGACGGCCTCATCAACACAACCCGGCCATCCGAGTCCATTGGTTCGCTTTATTAACAATTTACCACAGGGAAGCTGCTCAAAATATAACCATGTTAGTCAGCGGGGTTTTAGCGCTCAACCAGTGGTCAACAACTGGCTCATCAAAGGCTTTGATATGTGTTGTCCTGTCTGTGGGAAAGTGCATGTAAAAGACCCCTTGCTGCTTATTGGAAAGAGTAGCCTATGTGGCGGCAGCGGGTTTCCTCCAAAGAAATATATCAGAATGGCCATATGTTTGACGTCCAATAGTCAATGATACCAAAATTAATGCACTCTAGAGGCGTCGTTAAATAAAACAAGCTTTACTTCTCTTTGGGGTTTAATGCTCGAAACGCTAATAATTTCAACTGCAGCTGTTCGTGTAAGGTAAATATTTTAATTCACAAGGCGAGAACAGCGCCTGTATTAATACATCCGGAGAGCTGGTATTTGAAAATTGCATTATGCAATTTAAAAAGTAGAAATTTGGTTAATAAACAATGAATTGTTGATTAATACTTATCACTATTACTATAGGTATCGATATTGCGACCGAAAGTAAGAAAGAACAGCAGCTTGATCGATATCAAAATGCAATCACCTACTTTGTTTTTGTTTAAAGCCGCACAATTCAATGAAAGCACCAAAGTATTCCCCTATATATGATTCTACATATCAAACATAGATATATTGGTGCACTTATTAATCATTTCTTTCTAATTCGAAGGAAATACTAAGTGCATTTAATACAACCTAGTATTAATGCTGGCCAGCATTTCTATGTTCAGGCCAAAATTAATTTGGTATTTTTTTCCCCCACATTAAATATCTCCAACTAAAAGTTACATCAAACTAAAGTAAATTATAATTATCAACTTAATATTCGATCAAAAAGTATATCCCTAAAAACTCAAACCCCATCTGACTATGCAACTTTAATATAGGCGTGAGAGGATTTTTGAGGGGGGGTGGTTAGAATAGAAATGGATATTTGGAGGTGGTGGGATTTTCAGTTAAGTTGCCAGACATTTGAGCATGCCCCAGGCTTCTTCGCTGGACAGTGGTCAGGGGTCCATGGGAAAAAAGCTTTCGGCCGGTGCGTTCGGCCGTCGTACAGTAAATAGTGAGGTGTGTCTAACGCACCTGGTGTAGGGGCCAGTCTGCAGGGACAGTTACTATTACTAACCTGCAGAAGACACCTACTATTTGTTAATAATAGTGGTTCAGCAAGCAATTGGGATAACAATGATAGCTTGATCAATTATTTATATTCGCATAATAAATTGCATATATTATTTATTTTCGCATAATGAATGATATATTATTTCTATTCGCATTATGAATTATACATTATTTCTATTCGCATTATGAATTATGTATATTATTTATATTCGCATTATAAATTATATATATTATTTATAGTCACATAATAAATTATATATATTATTTATATTCGCATAATAAATTATATATTAGCTATATTCACATGATAAATTCGAGATATGATTTATATTTGCATAATGAATTATAATTATTGATATTCGCATAGTGAGCTATACATTATTTATATTCACATAATCTATTTTATATCCGTAAAATAAATTATATATACAACCATCTTAAACTAGCCCCGTTGAAATCGTCCGATAGAACGAAACATAAAAGGATAATATTCTTCGGAAAGCATTATGCTTGAGTTGCATAGATAAAGCTTGCACTATATTCAACAACGCTATATTCAACAAACACTGCATTCGACAAACGATGTATTCGACAAACACTGTATTCAACAAATGTCATTTCAAACTGCACTCGTTAAATTGGTGTGATAGTATGAATCATATACGGAGATCATATTTTTATGAAAGCATTATGCTGGAGTAGCATGGTGAGGTTTATGCTTTCAACAAACACAGTATTCAACAAACACAGTATTCAACAAACACAGTATTCAATAAACACAATATACAATAAACACAGTATTAAACAAACACATTATTCAATAAACACAGTATTCAACAAACACAGTATTCAACAAACACAATATTCAGCAAGCACAGTATTCAACTAACACAGCATTCACCAAACACAGTATTCAACAAAAGCATTATTCAACAAACACAGTATTCAACAAACACTCTGTTTAACAAACACTGTATTCAACAAACACAGTATTCAACACACACTGACTTCAACAATAACTGTATTCAACAAACACAATATTCAACAAACACATTCTTCAACAAACACAGTATTAAACAAACACATTATTCAACAAACACAGTATTCAACAAACACTGTCTTCAACAAACACTGTCTTCAACAATAACTGAATTCCGAGAACACCGTATTTAACAAACATCGTATACAACAAGCACATTGTCCTGCAAGCACCTCATTCAACAAAGACCACATTTTGTAAACATTGCATTCCACAAACATCATATTGCGCAAACATCTGATTCAACAAGCACCGTATTCTGAGAGAACTGTATTCAACAAACACCATATTCTGCGAACACCATATTCACTAACCGCCGTTTTCAACAGACGCAGCATTCAACAAGCACCAAGTGGTCAGCGTTCACTAGACCAAGACGGGAAGCTTACAACAAGTAATGTTGACCTTTAACCCCCTGGTCAAGGTCAGAGCTTGGGTCAACTCGAAGGGGCGACTGGTTTTTAACCCTCCATTAACTCTTATGCTGGTAAAGGGCTCGTTCGGACTGAATAAAAATGTGGTTTGTTGACAAAGGAAACTCGCTAATGCTTTAAGTCTTTTTATTTACTTAAAATTTACAGGTGACTAAACAAAAAGAACAAAGAAACGAGGGGGATCCTTACCTGGAAAGGGGCTTTCTCGCCCCATATGACGTCACAAGAATGTAGTTCTACAGCGAATAACAAAATAGCTCTATCCATGTGCGAACAAAACAACCCCCTGCACACAAAAAAACACGACTGGACTCTATTTTGTATACATCTGAGCATTTCACCACCCCTTCTCCTCAAAGATAGTCTGATACACTGACCTGTAATTAGTCCTCGCCAAAGATGTTCCTATAGTAGAATCTTGGGGGGAGGGGGGGGGGGGTCTCTGACAGACAATTGTTATGTGAAATTAACACAAGGGCCGTGCTCCCGATGAGGCAATATGTGGATGTGTGGAACTAGACTGTATGCATATTGGTATTTATTCTTGGTTAAGTTACTATGAGCATAAAGCGAAAGCCCTATTTTTTTTTAACAGGAGAAATTTAGTTGTAAGTAATTACCTAGATTTGAACCTAAATAGCCATCTGTACTTAATACTACGTATTTATTGTTATACAAAATAGAGGGATACTATATCAATTTAATAATAACTTTAATTAACATGTTTTCACTTGAAATATCTATGAAGTTAATTAACTCTTTAAGGACCAAAGTTACTTCGAACTGAAGAATATGAGTCAGGATCACGAAAAAGGCCAATTGGGGAAAGTTGTCGGCGTCGAGCATTGGATGTAAGCGTCGAACAGTATAATTATAGTTTAGCATTGACAGAGGTATTGGAAAGTCCTTCAATTTATCCTGAATGTAAAGGTAGAGAAAATACAACAACCTTATTTGTTTCTAGGATAATTTAATATAAAACAAAGAAATGCACTACACTTTAAGAATTGTGATGCCGACATCTGTTAAAGTTGTCGGCGTCAAGCATTGGATGTCGGCGTTGAACAGCATAATTATAGTTAGGCATTGACTGAGGTGTTGCAAAGTCCTTAAATGTATCCCAAATGTAAAGGTAGAGAAAATACAACAACCTTATTTGTTTCTAGGATAATTTAATATAAAACAAAGAAATGCACTACACTTTAAGAATTGCGACACCGACATCTGTTAATGTTGTCGGCGTCGAGCATTGGATGTCGGCATTGAACAGCATAATTATAGTTAGGCATTGACAGAAGTGTTGCAAAGTCCTTAAATCTATCCTGAATGTAAGGGTAGAGAAAATACAACAACCGTATTTGTTTCTAGGATAATTTAATATAAAACAAAGAAATGCACTACACTTTAAGAATTGCGATGCCGACATCTTAAATAAAACCACCAATTGGCCCATTTTCGTGAGGCTGATTCATATATAGTAGGTTATAGCAATCCACTGTATATATATATATATATATATATATATATATATATATATATATATATAAAGATACATATATATACATATATATATATATGTATATATATATATATATGTGCGTGTGTATATCAGCTCCAGTGTGTGTGACCTGAGGCAAATGCACAATGGAGGAATATATATATAAAGTATATGTTCCCCTTGCATTTATACTCGTATAATGCGTTATACATCCATAATATATAATTAACATTTTTAAAGATATGGCATACGGTCAAAATCACCGGACTAAGTTACTTTCAAGTTCAAATACTTTGATCTAGCTTCAGTTGGGGCCCATTTCACACAGAAGAAAAGTTTGCAGACAACTCTAAAGTGTCAGCTGGGTACAGTAAGGGCGTGGGGAGTAACAAATAAAATATGTATGGTGGGCGGGGGTGTGTGTGGGGGGGGGGGGGTGTTTAGTAAAAATGGACAACAACAAAACCGTAACGTGAAGAAGTGTAGAAGGGGGTAGGGGAGAAAAGAAGAAAGGGAGAAAAGGAAGAGAAAAGACTAAAGGCCCTGTCACATCACGGCGTATGGCGGGAGCGTATTGAAAACCTACGTAGGTCCTGCGCGTGCCGGCCTATGATGACATTTGGTGACCTTTTGGCTGGTTTTGAGCGTATGTGGAACCTATGAGGAGCGTACGAGGAGCGTGTGGGAGCATGCTGTGACATTTTTTGACAGTTTTGATTGGCATGTAGAGCATACGAGTAGCGTACGAGTAGCGTATGCATAGCGTATGCGCGTATGAGTAGCGTGCATACACTGTGCATACGCTAGGAGTACGCTCCCATACGTAACTCGTAGGTTATGCGTACGCTACATACGCTAGAGATACGCTAGAGATACGCCGGTGACACAAGTTGAGCGTATGAAAAACCTATGCCGGCGTACCCCTAGCGTACGAGGAGCATATGCCGGCGTATGCGGAGCATATGTCGGCGTATGAGTAGCGTATGGGCCATACGCTCTCATAGGTCGAGATTTTTTTAGCATGCACACAAAAATTTGGACGGACGGATTTATGAAAGCGTATGGCGGCGTATGCCTCATAAGCCGGCATCTGGCGGCATCTGGCAGCGTATGAGTAGCGTATGAGTAGCGTATGCGTAGCGTATGAGTAGCGTATCCAGCGTATGCCGACGTATATGACGTAACGCGCCTACGCCGCCATACGCTCCCGCAAAAAACCCTAATGTGACAGCCCCTTAAACGGAAAGAAGGAAGGGAAACGAAAGGGAAAAGGAGAAGGAAGAAAGAGAGAAAAAAAGAAAGAAAGAAGGGGGTGTGAGTAAGTTGGTTAAAAGTAAAAGTGTGTGTGTGGTTCTGATGTGGGGGTGGGAGTGGTGTGGGGGGTGTGTGTGTGGGGGGGGGGGGGAGGTCCAGACAGACCCAACGTTGCTTTCCACCAGCGGCCAGTCCACCGACAGGTGGAACCCAACACAATATACGTCGGGCACCAGCGCGCCATGGCTGGGCCCCTGGTGTGCGCTGTTGGTACTTTAACAGATAAACAACACGATTACTACAGATTACCGGGGCGGCCGCCTTTTGTTGCGAGAATTAATTGTTGGTGTAATGAGTAATGTTAGCGGACCACCTGCCGGTGATGGACGCACAGATATGTACACGTTAGCTGCTGCCCAGAAGTACCTGCTGCTCTCACCAGAGGGCGGGGTGGGGGAGGGGGGAGGGGAGGGGTAGGTATACTAACTGTTTCCCAACAATGTTCCCACTCGAAAAAACCACCAAATACTCCCAAATAAACACAAAAAGGAAACACCCACAAAAATCGCACCAACCATTGGATAAATATATATGATTTTTCTAATGGACATTTTAAAATTAGTTTTGATGATATGAATTTGGGTGTTTTTTTTTGTATTTTCTAGGCCGCCCACAAGATAGCTATTATCATAGTTATTTTGTATTAGCAGTGGGCCTAATAATGGCCAGTGTATTCATAATTATGAAGAGGTGAACAAGTGCAATCATGATAATTATGTGCACTGGTAGTAGGTTCAATGAGAGCCATTTTAATAACAGTAGGTGAACAAGTACAAGTATAATAATTACATCCATAAATATTTGGTTTAAAGCTGCATAGTCCAATGAAAGCATAAACTTTTCAAAACAAAACATACTCACATAGGCTCGATCCTATGTATCTGACTAAGATAGTGGTGCACTTATTAAAGTTGCATAGTCCGATGGTTTTGAACTTCTGTATTTTTTCTGAGATAAATATATTAGATTGGCCACTAGTATTTACTTTACATTAGTTCAAAGTTACTTTTATTTTAAATGGTAAACTGTTGAGATATTTTGAGTGCAAACATGGAATATTAGTTTTGGCAAGCTTGCCAAAACTCTCACACCATAGACTTCTGCAGTAACAGGTTCGGTTAAATTGACTCAGTATTGCCTTCTACGCAGAAACAAATGCTTAATAAGTGCATCAGTATATAAGTTAGATATGTGCAATCAAATCTAGATAATTGGTTTGGTTTTGAAAATTTGATATTTCATCGGACTATGCAGCTTTAAGCATCTGTTGTGGCAGAGATTGGGAGACTAAGCTACTATAATAGAGCCTCTTACTGATAAAGCCTATGGCGTCATAATTTTAATGTGCATGCCAAGATTAAATAGTCAAATTTTTACTTCAAATATTTCCAAAGTTAGCTATTTAAAGTGACAGTTGCCTTAAAGTTGCATAGTCCGATGGTTTTGAATTTCAGTATTTTTTCTGAGATAAATATATTAGGATCGATCACTAGTATCTACTTTACATTAATTCAAAGTTACTTCTATTTTAAATGGTAAACTTTTGAGATATTTTGAGTGCGAACATGGAAAATTAGTTTTGGCAAGCTTGCCAAAACTCTGACACCACAGACTTCTGCAGTAACAGGTTCGGTTAAATTGACTCAATATTGCCTTCTATGCAGAAACAAATGCTTAATAAGTGCATCAGTATCTAAGTTAGATATGTAAAATCAAATCTAGATAATTGGTTTGGTTTTGAAAATTTGATATTTCATCGGAGTATGCAGTTTTAAACTAAACTAAATTAGATCGTGATGACCAACTTAAAGTATGTATCGAAGAAAATGGCAGAAACTATGAACCACCGGATTATGGAACTTTAATGGTTGATACAACTTTAAGAATAGCCATATTTTTAGTAAGATGAGTAGCTGAACAAGTGCAAAGATTCTGCTATTGAATTACTCATAATCGATGTTATGCTACTGTTATATTTTGTTTATATTTTTTTTCTTGAAGATTTATACTCCCTATTATGGCTAAGTCTGAATAGACTTGTTTTCACCATTTGACAGGTTGTCGAAAGAAAGCCCGAGCCTACACTTTTACCGACCCAAGGGATTTTTAACCTCCCATAACACATAGACATGGTATGAGAGCAACCGGCCTTTGATGACACTGTAAGTTATACACAGCGGTGGAAATCCAAATTGCCACAGGTGGAGGCATGGGCAATCGAACCACTGACCTTCAGATTAGGAGTCTGACCTAGAAAAAAGTCAGACACTCTAACCACTCCGCCATAGAGAACACCACAAATTTAATGTATTTATCAAGCCTTAGCATTGAAAAGTAAGTATTGGCATTAAATCGCAAGTATTCGAAGTAAATAATTTTTAGGAGTAAATAGTAAGTAGTGGCTAGTATTGTTGATAGTAATGTCCATGAGGCATACTGTTTATGATGTATTAGTGAAAAACAATGTTTGTGATTTATATTACCATGATTACCATTAGTATATGGGAATTATTCAATGATCATTACTTTATGCATGCTGTGTTCATATTGTCATCTTTAGTTTTTTTGTAAATATAGTTTATTCATTGAATAAAGTATTTTGTCAGCGCCGTGGCACTGGTCTTCCAGCCATGTGACAATACAGTTATTTACAATATATGCATATGTAGTCTGATATTGTCACCAGCAGCTAGCCCAAATCAGCTGAAATAACAATATCAAACATTCAAAGACTTACATATGGTATAGTTTGACAATTCACATACAAAAATAGCAGTTATATGTTGTATTCCTACACACTTGATACATACATGTGTATTGATTAGACCTTTACATTACAGAGTGGTTAGGTGCATAGTTTCCCTTCATAGGTTTGTATGCCTACTATGTTGTAATTGCAAAACTATCATGTTGTTGGAGTTAACATTTTGAGATGGAGTGAGTGTTAGTAGAATGGTTTGTTTTTTCTGTTAGATAGAGTGTTGTTAGCTTATAGGGTTATGCTTAAAAGGTTAATACCTCGGGTGTGTTTTTTGACTATATGAAGTAGTTTGAGTAAGTAGGTTGTTAGTACTGATGGGATAAACAATGCTTGGAGGATTGTACGTTTCAGTCATTTAGTAGTCTAGTACAGACTTTATTAGTGTCTATGTTTATACAAAGACCCTATAATACCAATACGGCTCACTCAGCTTGTAACAAATCAAGTTGACTAGTAATATTATTGTAGGAGTAACACATCATTCTGCACATTCATACGCGTTGGCGATTCTGGTCAGAAGCATAGTTAGTAAACCTTTGGGCTTGTTCCATCACACACAGTGGCCTCATTTTACTAACACATCAACCAACCGAACATCCGCGAAACCTTTATTCGTTGGTCAATAACGAATTCACATGGATTTCTCCAAGTTCATAATCGGATAACTTAGTATTTTAACCAGCACTTTTCAACTCTGTACCCCTCTACCCTCATTTTACTAACACATCAACCAACCGAACATCCACAAAACATTTATTCGTTGGTCAATAATGAATTCATGTGGATTTCTCCAAGTTCATAATCGGATAACTTAGTATTTTAACCAGCACTTTTCAACTCTGTACCCCTCTACCTCCTCACCGATATTATATATATATATTTATATATTTATACAGTTCGAAAGTGAGCAGAATGACCATTAGCTCACGACTTGGACGAGGCGGGGAGGAAAGAATGTTCGCTCCGCAGCGAATAAGATTAAAGTTGCATAGTCCAATGGCCCTGAGTTTCGGCCATTTTTCGGAGATAAATATATTAAATTGATTGTTATAATGAACCTTACTTTAGTTTAAAGTAATTTTTTATTTTAAATGGCTAACTTTTGAGATATTTGAAGTATAAATGTGTAAAATTAGTTTTGGCAAGCACGCCAAAATTCGGACACCATAGGCTTCGGCAGTAACAGGTTCTATTAAATAGACTCAGTATTCCCTTCTATGTGTCAACAAATGCTTAATAGCTGCATCAGTATCTAAGTTAGATATGTAGGATCAAATCTAGATAATTGCTTTGGTTTTGAAAATTTGATTCTTCATCGGGCTTTAAGATGGGTAGAGAGAAAATTAAGGGCTGCCGTTATTTATATCCTCATAATAAATTATGTAGTACATATATATATATATATATATATATATATTATATATATATATATATATATATATATATATATATATATACCAAATTAAAAATCCATCATGAACTAAATTTACTGTTGTTGTGTACAAATCGATCGATGAACTGTTGATAACGCAACTCCATGTGAAGCTATGCACCGAGCAATCCAAGATGGCTGACGCCGATAAAGTCATGTTCAGTGCGCATGCGCAGCCGGAACTCGGCACGCGACCATTGTTCTTTTCCGGTGGCCGTCGTTTACGTGGGTTGTCATGTAAGTGGATGTACAGAACTAAGCTTAGCTCTAGAGCAAGCTGCATTAATTTTTCAACGGCACAGACATCGGGGAGATAGCGCGCATCATTAACTAATGGACATTTGTTTTCTAGAACTTGCGCAGAGCCCACGAGTAAACGACGTGTGTTTTCCGTGTCACATGTGTTAAAGTGGCATAGTCCGATGCTTTTAAGCTTCGGCCATTTTTCTGAGATAAATATATTAAATTGATTGTTATAATCTATCTTACTTTAGTTTGCAGTAACTTTTATTTTAATTGGCTAACCTTGCAGATATTTGAGGCAAAACCATACAAGATTAATTTTGGCAAGCATGCCAACATTCTGACACCATCGGCTTATGCAGAAACAGGTTTTATTAAATTGCCTCAGGATGCCTTTCTATGTGGCAACAAATGCTTAATAAGTCGACTAGTATCTAAGTTAGATATGTAGAATCAAATATAGGTGAGTGTTTTTGTTTTGAAAATTTGATGTTTTCACTGGACTATGCAACTTTAACTGTTCCAGTTAGTTGTGTGTGTTTGAGTTGTTACTAGGTTAAAGGTTGTCACACAGATTGCTATCTATGTATAATAGCAAATGGTGGTTAAGTTTTAGGGTCGTTCCGATCACTACTCCTCTGTTAATCGGTGCTGCTAATGTGCATCATCATACTCCATTGGTGTTTTGTCATTTATGGGTTGTTATGGCATGTTTTTTGTGCCTACCATGCAAATTTCATATTAATTTGGACGGTCTTTTACTAACTTTGGTCATTTCGACCAGAGTGGCATCCATTCTGAGTCACATACTGTTGTTATCTCCACCATTAGATAGCACCACCGATATAGTGTACCACATAATGGTACAGATGGATTCCACCAGAAGGTGGCACTATATTGAAACGGGACCATGCACGAGTCCAGAATATAGCAGAGAGCGTAGATATATCACCCAACCCGCGGTCATACCCCCTTCTGAGTCTCCCTAAGAATGGGCAACGAGTGACTCGCTGCCTTTTTCGCGTACGACTCAGTTCCCGTATGCCTACAGAATTTTAGGTGGCTCACTCGGCCTACGGGCATTCTGTGCCGCTTTCCCATGACTATCTGTTGTTCTTGTCAGGAGGGGCCGGAGTGCCGCGTTTGTCCAAGGTTGACCTATGAAAAGACTGAGCCTACATAAAGCCCCATGTTTGTCCAAAGCCTGACATATGAAAAGACTGAGTCTACATAAACCCCCACGTTCGTCCAAGGTTGACCTATGTAAAGACTGAGCCTACATAAAGCCCCATGTTTGTCCAAAGCCTGACATATGAAAAGACTGAGTCTACATAAACCCCCACATTCGTCCAAAGCTATCAAAAGAGGCGGGACCGATTGGCGGAGGCTGCATAGGTGGCATTGCAGGAGAGTGACAACAGTAGTTACCGGCATCTATTAATTTACGCATTTATTTATGTAATTTTTAAAAATTATTTCTATAGTTTTTAATTATTTCTATAGTTCACCACATCGATAACCTTCGAACGCATTGATAGAGAATATATAAAAATCGGTACACAGCACCGTCTTTTATTTTTGCTGTGTGGAATAGACTTACTGCATCCACTTTTACTGCATCGACTTATCTTCTACTTTATGTAGTTATGCAGTAACAACCATTGTTTACCTTAAGGTTTGTTTGCGGCTGTACATCTGCTTCCCGCCATAGGCACTAGGTGGTGCCATCATTGATCTTCAGGGTTCTAACCTAATATCTCCAGGTGGCAGCACCAGACAACAGAGGTCAGACAGTCGTCTTCTTTTCTAGTTACAAATCTTCACGCCCGATGGCACCACCTGCGTGAAACCTACTTCATTTCCTTCCTTACCACTAGGTGTCTGACCGCTTGACCGATTGACCGATTGACCTCTTGACCTCTTGACCATGCCTCGCCTCACCGCACTGCTCGCGCACCAGCTCAAATCTACTCACACACTCTCACACTCGCGCACCTCACACACCTCACCTATCAGCTACACCTACTCCGAACGAATATCCAAAGATGTCTTCTCACGGTGCCCCCGAATCTAAACGTGTGAGTATTTGACATATGATGTATGATTCTGTATTTTGACCGTCAAATTTCGTACGGTAGATATGTAATATGTGCCAAACAAATTCAAACAACTTCAAACCCCTTCATGGCGCCTAATATAGTCGGCTCACATTGGCTCACATGCGCCATTGGCTCACATCCGCCACGTGTGAACCCGATGCTGAGGCGGATTATGGTCATTGGTTGAGTCGCCTCATCTATTTCGCCTCCAGTAGGTTGTGGGTGTGAACACGGCTTATGTCACTGGCCTTGGCCAATCTTAAACTTTTGAAACTAATACTGGTCAAATTGAAACAGTAAAAAAATGAGTACGTAGATAAATATGTGCTCTAGGGCATGCAACCAAGACTTAAATTGTAGCTAGAAATCCATCCTTTTGGCGACCTGAAACGTAACACATACTACAAAGCTAGCGTTATCATCCTTGCCGAACACATTCACGGTGATATAGTCGGCTCACATTGGCTCATATCCGCCGTTGGCTCACATCCGCCACGTGAACCCGATGCTGAGGCGTATTATGGTCATTGGTTCAGTCGCCTCATCTATTTCGCCTCCAGTAGGTTGTGGGTGTGAACACGGCTTATGTCTAAATCTGTAGGTTTAATCTGTAGGTTTAATAATCATTATTTAGGTTTGTTTGGTTTTGGTTTTGCAGACAGTGGTTTCCACCACAGCCGAGCAGCGGGCTATCCTGCAGCAGTTTTACGACGATGGGCTTGTTAGCACATCCAAGCCCTTCGAGCCGGAACTGCTGCGGGCTGCAGAGGCTGCCAACATGTCGTTGCGCGCAGTCAAGGTTAGAATCAATTAATCATCTTACCCCCCTTCAGAAATTAGTTCTGTAACTAGTAAGTGACCCGACCCCCAGTGGCCCCACCTACCAGGAGCGCTGGAACGTGATCTCTGAGCCTGTTTCCGGTTTGGCAGTAAATCGCAAACCCGTGGAAATTCCACATTCCGGGTTTTGCGATTTACTAGGAAATCACAAACCCCCCTGTAGCGGCGGCGTTAATATCACTTCGATTTTAATGTTAATTTGATCAAATTTCACTTTTTGAGTATGTAATTCTGTTAAATATGATAGCATTGAATAGATTTGGGCCTAATCGGTACCTAACACCGCCCTTAAACCTGGTACGGAGTGCTGTATCATGTATTTTAAATTTAAATGATTATAAATCTAAAGGGTTATTAAATAGATAAGACTTTATTTTCCCGTGCACAATCCTCTGAACCAAATACATCTCTCAAACGTATTTCGCCCATTTTCGCATTCCCTTTAGGTGCGCATCAGCAACATGCGCAGAAATGCGCAGGAGCGGTGCGCTCCAGCCGTTTCTGCCGTCGCGGACCCCGACAGCCTTCGGCAAAAGGTGCGCCTTTCGGTGCAGCATGCGAAGCGCACAACGGGGTTCGACCTCTACAAGCGCTCCACCCAGTCCGGTAAATTATATAGATTCCATATCAACGTTGGCCGAAGTATTTTTTTAGCTGTAATTTCGTACGGTAGATATGTATGTAATATGGCAATGTAGCTTTGTCAATCAAAAAATCGGTTGACAGCACCGTCTTTATACTCTTTCAATACACACTAACCTACACTCTGCTCGAATAATAGTTGCATAACTAGTTACACGCCACGGTACTGACGGGTAATGTCCTGGCATGATTTTAATGGTTTAGCGTTAGAAAGTAATTAGATATTTAGTCGATTGTTTTTCTAAGTATGGTCTCATCTTATAATGAGGTGTTTTTCTATGTTGTCATTTATATGATATGCCTTACAGTTAGACACTTGGTAGACACTGGAATATCGTTACATGTAGACATGGACTTAAAATATTTCAGCCGCCGGGACCTTCGGCGAGAAGCAAACTGCTTGGCTGGCTGGGTGGAGAGCGCTTCTCCCCGCTGAGCGGACCACGTACAGCGACGATGCCCGGCAGCTCGCTCAGATGTGCCCGCAAGCAATGACCCGTGAGGAGCGAGTTGCCGCGGTGAATGCCACTTATCACCGTCTGTGCAAGGAGGTATATTAGTCTACGATAATATTCGCTAATATTCCTTGTTTCTGTTACATCTACCGAATGTAAAATGTCTTCACACTGTCTCTGCAAGCTGGAATATTAGTCTACCATAATAATTCATAATCTTCCTTGGGGCTGTTATATGTACCTAAGATACTATTCTGTCAGCATTGTTTTATATGTCAATTTATTTTACTTGTGTCTGTTATATATACCTAAAGTTGACCCATTTATATCGCTTTATTTATCTAGCCTTGTCTGCAAGCTGGAATATTAGTCTACCATAATAATTCATAATCTTCCTTGGGGCTGTTATATGTACCTAAGATACTATTCTGTCAGCATTGTTTTATATGTCAATTTATTTTACTTGTGTCTGTTATATATACCTAAAGTTGACCCATTTATATCGCTTTATTTATCTAGCCTTGTTAAAAGCACCTACATTATTTGCGGTATTGATCCAGGCCACCCTGCTGCGCACCCTAAACACAGACGGTGATGTTGATATGGTCGTCTTCCTGAAGTCACCACGGGGCACCGTGGACATCTCCTCCGGCACTGGCCCCCAGTTTTTAAAAAAAAACTGGTCGCTCTTCCGGGCAGGCTTCGATTTGCACGATGGTAAGTTTTAGCTCAATGCCAATTCTGTTTTTCCCCCTACCCACCCTCTATCACTAAGGACTTACAATAGGTATCCCAACTCATTTTTGCAACTCAATAGAAAGTACCATATTTTGATCTAGTTCCATAGCTCTTACCAAAAGTAAAATGACACCAACTTCATTAAGATCGGATGATTACTTAAAAAGTTGTTGGCTTTTTAATATGGACAAAAATGATCCAAACAGGCCCACGCCACACACACACGACTTACGACTTGTTTGTGAAAATCTAACCCTTAGTAAGGAACCCGGAGCAGGCCGAGGACGTCCCGGCTGCCCCTGCTGCTGCTGCCGCTTCCCCTGCTGCTGCTGCTGCTGCCGCCCCTGCTGCTGCCCCTGGTCTCCCCACGAGCGCCAAGGATAGGATGCGCGCTACCTATCTTACCAAGCTGCAGGATGCTATGGGTACGATCGAACACTTGATAATTGTTATGAGTATAAATGCCCGTCCTATTTTGATATCACCATTACGAAATCCATTCCCAAAATTGTAATATTCTACATCACAATTTATTTTTGTTAATTCCCGGTAAATCTAAAAAGAAATTGTCCATTGCATTTTACTTATGTTATTATTGGGCAATACTTATTAGTTAAATCCTCATTCTTCCCAGCCTTACTTATTAACCTGTTAATTTTATTTTTTTCAGGACCCACTGACAATATATGTATGATGTTCTTCCTTTACTAACTAACCGTGTAATTTTTTGTTGTTTTCAGAGGCCTTTCTTGGTCGACGTCCCGCAGGCTTCAATGTTGGAAGGGTCCTACCAGAGGCCCTTGCTAAATTAGGGGCAGTCATAGTGGGTCTTCCTGGTCCAATTGTCAACCTGAATGCCCTACGTAAGGAGTACTTCCTCGCCATCATGGCGGCTGACATTCGGATCGTGAAGGCCCCTGTGAGTGCTCCTTTTGATACCTGTGCTGAGACTCCCCACCGACCTGTCCAGGTATCTCCCACAATTCCGTGTGAGTCAAGCTCTACCGATGGCGAAGCTGCAGTTCTCCCAACTGTAGCTGCGCCCTTGGTGGAGAATGACAGCACTTGGGAAATGGCTGTTGTGCCCATAGCCATCGAGAATGAGGATGGCGTGCTACTTGGTTGTAGTCAACCTTCCTCCTCGTTTGCTATGAGCACAGCTGAGGATTGTGCGTCTCCTTCGCCACCGAGAAAGGCGTTCAAGCAATCATCCCTGCGACAATACATGGGCAGCAGTAAGGGGCAGAAGCGCGGTGCTCCCCCTTGAATATATATGTATATTTGTACATAATGTAAATAATATCTATATATTTATACATTATTTGTACAGTAAATGTAAATAATAATATCTATATATTGTAAATATCTATATATTTGTACTTTTAATGTAAAAAATTGTATATATCTATATATTTGTACATTATTTGGTACATTAAATGTAAATAATATCTATATATTGAATAATTTTGTATATATATTGTAATAAAAAATAAGTTTGCTGTCACTACTCCTTTGTTTGCATTTTCTATCATACAAGTATCCGAATTCATATATCTCGGACAAAAGATTACAAATGATGGGAGATGTGAGGAAGAAATTAAAAGAAGGATATCAATAGCCCGAACAACATTCTCCAAAATGTATAGAGTGTTAACATCAAGTAAGATATTAATACAAACAAGGAAGCGTATTCTTCAGTGTTATGTGTGGTCTACTCTAATGTATGGGGCAGAGACATGGACAATCTCTAAGAAAATGTACAAACGTTTAGCAGCATTTGAGATGTGGACTTATCGAAGGATGATGAAAATATCATGGACAAAGAAGATCACCAACAAAGAAGTTCTCAGAAAAATTAAAAATAAGAAAAGCTTGTTTGCCACTATACAGACAAAGAAACTTATTTATTTTGGCCACATCATTCGTCAGAGTTCAATATACCGTACATTGTTGGAAGGGAAGGTGAATGGCAGCAGAGGGAGAGGGAGACCAAGAACATCATGGTTTACAAATATTTCACAGTGGACAGGCTTGAATTATTCACAGTCTATCAGAACAGCACAACATCGGGACAAGTGGAGAACCATTGCATCCAACCCTCGACTAGAGGATGGAACTATTGATTGATTGATTGATCATACAGAAATACAACACTTACATACAAACCGTTTAGACTACATTACGGTTCCCGCTATAGTTTACTACAAAATACTTCGGGGGATATAACTTATTGTCATTGTAATAATGACTAAATATATAATACAAAGTTGAGCAAGCACATTGGCTTAGTACATAATCTGGCTTGCCTTTTGCATAAGTGCAATAGTTAACTACGAAATACACTACGAGACCAAAATCTAGTATACAATAATGTTTTAATTTACAACAGTTCAGCGATACACTTCATATACATATTTATAGTATAGACATACTTCTTTGACACATAGATATTTGGTACAGAAGGCAAAATATAGTATACAATTATTTTATTATTTAGAATAGTTCTTGGATACATAGAGATTTGGTACAGAAGGCTTTTGCTCACCGAAATATATATTTAATTCATATATACACATTTATAATTCATATATACACATATTTACACACAAAATACCTGTCGCCTTTTGCTCAGTCTCTTGTGCACAGATATCACCGAGATTTGGTACAGAAGGCTTTTGCTCACCGAAATATATATTTAATTCATATATACACCTCTGTATTTTAGAATTGATATATTAATTCATATATACACATATTTACACACAAAATACCTGTCGCCTTTTGCTCATTCTCTGGTGCACAGATATCACCGAGATTTGGTACAGAAGGCTTTTGCTCAATTGCTCAGACATAATCACACACTATATACAAATAATACATATAAATAACTAAATAAGTTCATCGGTCACTCCATATAGAAATATAGTAATACTTCACATTAACATTGCTCAGTTACATTCTGTATAAATTAACATTGCTCAGTTACATTCTGTCTGGTACGCTTTTGTGTTTGACAAGCAGTAGAAGGTGAGCATTAGACAGTGAGCAGTAGAAGGTTTAAAACGCAACCAGCCAGGAGTTAGACCATCTACTGCTCAACATCTAATGCTCAACGTCTACTGCTAACAATAAACATCACATCATACTGGTACGGTTATTTTGCTCGACAAGCAGTAGAAGGTGAGCATTAGACAGTGAGCAGTAGAAGGTTTAAAACGCAACCAGCCAGGAGTTAGACCATCTACTGCTCAACATCTAATGCTCACCGTCTACTGCTAACAATAAACATCACACCATACTGGTACAGTTATTTTGCTCGACAAGCAGTAGAAGGTGAGCATTAGACAGTGAGCAGTAGAAGGTTTAAAACCCATCGAGGAGTTAGACCATCTACTGCTCAGCATCTAATGCTCACCGTCTACTGCTAACATACACCGAAATCAACAATATTACACACAAAATTTAATAAGTTCATTGGTAGTTCATTGGTATTCCTAATCACACACACTATATACAAATAATACATATAAATAACTATTGCTCACTTCACAGCATACTGGTACGCCCATTTGCTCATACACCCAAATCAATAATACTACACACATATACTTCACTTACCACTTCATAAATTAACATTGCTCAGTTACATTCTGTCTGGTACGCTTTTGTGTTTGACAAGCAGTAGAAGGTGAGCATTAGACAGTGAGCAGTAGAAGGTTTAAAACGCAACCAGCCAGGAGTTAGACCATCTACTGCTCAACATCTAATGCTCACCGTCTACTGCTAACAATAAACATCACACCATACTGGTACAGTTATTTTGCTCGACAAGCAGTAGAAGGTGAGCATTAGACAGTGAGCAGTAGAAGGTTTAAAACGCAACCAGCCAGGAGTTAGACCATCTACTGCTCAACATCTAATGCTCACCGTCTACTGCTAACAATAAACATCACATCATGCTAACATACACCAAAATCAACAAACACACACTACATACAATTAATACACAAATTTACACACATAATTCCATTAATTCATTGCTCAGTTACACCTCACTCCATATAGTAATACTACATATAGTAATACTTCACATACACTATTGCTCATCACATCATACTGGTACGGTTATTTTGCTCGACAAGCAGCAGAAGGTGAGCATTAGACAGTGAGCAGTAGAAGGTTTAAAACGCAACCAGCCAGGAGTTAGACCATCTACTGCTCAACATCTAATGCTCACCGTCTACTGCTAACAATAAACATCACACCATACTGGTACAGTTGTTTATTTGTTGTGTTGTTTGTGTTGTGGTTGTTGATTGTTGTTGTTTGTTGGGTGTTGTTGGTTGTGTTGGCTGCTGTTGGTGATTGGCGTGATAGTATTGTTTGTTCAGTTCGTTGTTGTTTGTTGGTTGTTGTTTCATTGTTTGTTGGTTGTTGTTGGTTGTGTTGTTTGGTTGCGTTGACTGTTGTTGGTTGCGGTTGGTTGTTGGTTGTGTTGTCTGTTAGTTGGTTTTTGGTTGTGTTGTTTGTTTTGTGTTGTGGTTGTTGATTGTTGTTGTTTGTTGGGTGTTTGTTGGTAGGATTGGTTGTTCATTTGATTGTTGTTGTTTGTTAGTTTTTTGTTGGTTGTGTTGTTTGTTTGTTGGTTGGGGTTGTTTTTTTGTGTTGTGGTTGTTGATCGTTGATTGTTGTTGTTTGCTGGGTGTGTTGATTGCATTGACTGTTGGTTGCGGTTGTTTGTTTGTTGTTTGTTGGTGATTGGCGTGATAGGATTGGTTGTTCAGTTGTTGGTTGTTTGTTTGTTTGTTGTTTGGTTGTTGAGTGGTGTTGTTGCGGTTTGGTTGTGTTGTTTTGTTGGTTGTGGTTGTTTGTGTTGATTGTTATTTGGTTGTGTTGACTGTTGTTGGTTGCGGTTGGTTGTTGGTTGTGTTGTTTGTTGGTTGTGTTGTTTGTTGGTTTGTTTGTGTTGTGGTTGTTGTTGTTTGTTGGGTGTGTTGATTGTTATTTGGTTGTGTTGACTGTTGTTGGTTGCGGTTGTTTGTTTGTTGTTTGTTGGTGATTGGCGTGATTGGATTGGTTGTTTCAGTTGTTTGTTTGTTGTTTGGTTGGTTCTGTTGTTTGTTATTTGGTTGTCTTGAGTGTTGTTGGTTGCGTTGGTTGTTGGTTGTGTTGTTTGTTGGTTGTGGTTGTTGGTTGTTTGGTTGGTTGTTGGTTGTGTTGACTGTTGTTGGTTGCGTGGGTTCATTGTTGATTGTTGATTGTTGTTGGTTTATGATTGTTGTGGTTGGTTGTTGGTTGTGTTGTTTGTTAGTTGTGTTGACTGTTGTTGGTTGTGGTTGTTCGGTTGTGTTGTTTGGTTGTTGGTTATTGGTTGCGGTTGGTTGTGTTGTTTGTTAGTTGGTTGTGTTGGATTGTTGTTTGTTGCAATGTTGGTGATTGGCGTTCAACATTTACGTTTGCAAAATTGATTTTGGCATGTTTTTCGCTTCAAAGATCACCGCATCTACCCCAGTTGGGTTGTTTGAAATTTACAGTACATTTCAGTGTCGTTATATTGGTTGTTGATTGTTGATTGTTGTTGGTGTTGATTGTTGTTGGTGTTGGTTGTGGTTGTGGTTGTGGTTTTGGACACTGGCATCATCAGGCAATTTGTCAGGCAATTTGTCGATAAAAACACGGCGCTGACACAACACTACGCCAATCCACAAATGAACGTAACCCAAACCCACGTATCATCCGAGCTACACGGTGACAGGCAGCGTAAACACCCCCTAACAGCGTACCAGCAGGAGTATGGTGCTACAGTGGCGTCTACAGTGCTACAGTGGCGTCTCCTAGTGGGGAAAGCAAGAGTTAAGGGGTGGGGAGGCGACGACTGGCGACGACTGGCGCCACCTAGAGTATATTGGCAGATGTAAACAAAGACAAGTCAATCGTGTGTACCGAAAACAGTGATGGCGATATGAGTCTCCGTAAGAATGGCAACAAAGTCTGTGTAATCCCATATCACCAATTTCGACCCAAAAGCAATAATAAATAACATTTGAATCGTACGTGAGGTGAGCGCAAGCACAAAAGTGCAAATGTTGTGATGGCGATATGAGTCACCGTAAGAATGGGCAACGAAGTCTGTGTAATCCAATATCTCCAATTTCGACTCAAAATCACTAATAAATAACATTTGAATCGTACGTGAGGTAGCAAAATACGGTGGTGAGCGCAAGCACAAACGTCCAACTGGGTAAAGTTGTTGTTTATGTGCTATCGGGCCGGGCCGAGCACAGCTTGGTCACCGATAAGTCCACCTGGTGGACGGATACAGTAAGAACAGTAGCTAGTAGCAACCACTGAGCCGTGGATGGCCGGCCCTTTTATAGTATGACTGAGTAGTTATTGATAGTAAGCGTCCTCAGTGGATATATGCACAGTCTCTGAATATAGTCAGAGACCATGAATATATATATAATGACTGTTCAAAACAATATTGGTCCGAGGATTGATCGGAGCCTAGCTTTAACCCATGCACAACATGCACACAAGCACACATATACACCCATACACATACAGACATACACACATTAATGGACATTTGTTTTTTAGAACCTGCGTCCCATAATTCACCATATACCCTATATATCACAACAGGACGGAAGCTGCAAACACTCGGGATTATGCTGCTTTAAGACAAACCTTAAAGCTGCATAGTCCGATGGTTTTGAGTTTCTGAAATTTTCTGAGATAAAAACATTAGGTTGATCATTATTATGTACCTTACTTTAGCTTGAAGTAACTTTATTTTAAATGTCTAACTTTTGAGATATTTGAAGTGGAAACATGCCAAATTAATTTTGGCAAGCTTGTCAAAACTCTGACTCCATAGGCTTCTGCAGTAACGGGTTCTATTCAATTGCCTCAGTATTCCCTTCTGTGTGGTGATACATGTTTAGTATAAGCGCACCATTATCTAAGTTAGATATGTAGAATCAAATTTAGATAATTGTTTGGGTTTTGAAAATTTGATATTTTCATCGGACTATGCAGCTTTAACTGCAGTCCTAATACACAATATTCACAACGCATGTGACATCTGACGGCGACGACAAACACTACGGTTGTGGGACCTTTGCCACAGCGTATACAAAAGCTATGGAAATTACTAACTTTCAAATGCACATATATGTCAGTCAAATTTTTGGATATTTTGAAAATTCCAAGAGTATATTGCTTTTGGGTCATTGGAACTTCCAAGAAAAAATAATTTGCCATGTTTGGACCCTTTTGAAAATTTTAGGAGGGTATCAAAATAGTCAGTCACTATTCAATCAATCAATAGTTCCGTCCTCTAGTCGAGGGTTGGATGCAATGGTTCTCCACTTGTCCCGATGGTGTGCTGTTCTGATAGACTGTGAATAATTCAAGCCTGTCCACTGTGAAATATTTGTAAACCATGATGTTCCTGGTCTCCCTCTCCCTCTGCTGCCATTCACCTGCAGTCACTATTAATACCGACCCACCCACGGGGAGGCTTAAGACTAACGCATGTAGATATATATACATAAACAATACTCTTACTGTGCATGACTTTGACAAAATCCAGCAAACGGAAACGGAAATAGCACTTTATGGGCGCTGCCATTTGTAAACTCGTACCGAGAAACCGAGAAATCCAGCAAACGGAAACGGAAATCGCTCGTCGAATTTCGGTCCGCAGCAAGCAGGGTGGACGATGGCTATTGGTTAATAATATATCAAAACAAATGCCCAAAGCTTCGATTTTATTCAAAATTAAAAGAAATAAATAACAATTTGGCATAAACATGGGTGCACAAATGCAATATTAATACTTTATTCCACGGAAACGACGGCCGTATTCGATTATCACGACCGCGACTCGGGTCATCCGAGTTGCTAGAATTTCAAATCGAACACCGCGAGTGGAGTAAAAAAATACACGTGCAGTCATAAAATACTTTACTGTAGTTAGCTTTGCTTATTCATATTACACAATATTCACAATGCATACAACATTTGACGGCGACGACAAACACTACGGTTGTGGCACCGTTGCCGCAGCACATGAGTGTGAATATCGGGTATTGTGTCAGTATCAAGCCGAACACAAACATCAACACGTGAATCATGGCGTCGACTCCGCCCTTCATGAACTATTCACACACAGATCACAAAGTGGGCGTTTCTGATTAAGCTACCCTATTGTCTCAAACTCCCGGGGGTCCAATCACATTTCGGTGGGCGTTACAGTTTGTAAATTAAAGTTGATTCAAATTAGGATTCAAATATTGGCGGCTGACGACGCTCTCGGAGCGGCGCAGTCGCCGGGCCGTGTTCGTGTGGCGCGCGACACGGGCTGGTCGTTAACATTCCCATGGGGCAATGCGCCGACATGCGCGCGCAGGTGACGGCGGACGCCAGCCAATCAAGTTCACCTCATGAGTAGTCGAGGGAAGCTGAATTGCGCACCGTGTGGCTTGTGTGTGTGTGTGTGGGGGGGGGGGGGTAGTGCTTTGTTGTTGTTGTTGTTGTAGTTTCTCTAATTTTGCTTGTTGTTTTGTTGTTTTATTAGTTGGCGACCGTGGTGGTAATAAGTTCAATTCCCAGATAACAATGGCCGTGTTACCGTGGGAGTGAGATGGGTGAGGGTGGGTGGGGGAAGCACATTGCACATGGTAAGCATACATAGAGAGGTACAAGATTCACCCCGTACTGCTGCAGTAGGGGTGCAAACCAACCCTATGTAAAAGCTGTCGAAAAAACGGGTCAATGAAATGAGAGCCTAATTTCACAATCTAAGAAGCAACATTTATTCTTTACATATGTCTTATTGATAGCCCGCTACCTTTGAGTTGAAAAATATAACAAAACATATAGTTTAATGCAATTTAAAGGTGAAATCGACAGCGTTCTGTGGCCGCCATCTTGTCTTTTTGCATTCTCTCCCATTTCACCAACTCTGTGCCTATATGCATAATATGGATAGCCATTTGATACTGGAGCCACAGTTTCTAGGTCATGTTCCATACTAATGCTATTTTCGCCCGTATTTAGACTACGTTGTCATTCACCTGTGTACTACAAGTACCGGGTGAATCTTTTATCTAACATAGATACAGCTCTCTCTCTCCCTCTTGGTTGACCCTCGGTGGCGACGACGACAGCAACTCATCATTTGTTGTGATCTTCTCAATGACTGATGAGTCAAATTTTGCTCAGAATGTGTGGTGGCACATTGAACATGTGTGCATAGCTACTGTCAGAGAGTCTGGTAGATGAAGGAGACAATCTTTTCTTTGCTGATGCTTTTGTTTAGCTTGAGATGTACGATCAGTTTCAAACTGGGCCTTTACGAATAGAAGCACATCAGGAACTCCTGTCCTCGGCCACTATTTCCCAGGTTGTAGTTGACATTTAATTTCTTCAGGTTGTATTTAAGGCAGTCCTTGAACCTTTTCTTGTGACCACCTTGTTTTCTGTGTCCTTTTACAAGTTCACGGTAGAAGAGGGCTTTTGGTATTCTATCCTCATCCATGCGTAGTACATTGCCAGCCCACCTAAGTTGTGCTCTCATGACAATGCAGTCAATGCTGATCATTTCTGCTCTCTAAGACTTTGGTGTCTGTGATCTTATTCTGCCACTTGATATTCATAATTGTCCTGAGACCATAAGGACTATAGCTGGAAATGGTTTAGTTGCTTATTGTGATGACGATATGTTGTCCATGATTCACAGGCATGGAGCAAGGATGTGAGAACTACAGCCTTGTACGCTTGAAGCTTAGTTTGAAGCTTGAGATCTCATTTACCCCAGACTTTGGTGCATAGTCTTCCAAATGCAGCATTTGCCGTCATATACCATGTTGGTTGTTGGGTGGTTTTGTTTGGGGGGGGGGGGGTGCACATGAAAATAAATAGCTAACAATAGAAATAATGTACTCCGCATTATAATGACAATTTGACATCTCCACGGACCAGACGGGATGACCAAATGAGTTGAGCTAACTAATTTCGACGTTAATATGAACATTGTCAAAACATACCAAATTAATTTGAATTAACTTGGCATGTTTTAATGTCAAATATCTCCCAAGTGAGCCGTTTAAAATCAATCTAAACTAAAGTAGACTCTTAATTATTATGATTAACATAATGCATTTATCTGAGAAAATGGCATGAATGAATTCAAAAGCATCGGACTATGCAAATTTAAGGTATTGGCTAAGGCAATATAGGCACTGATGAATGGGTTGACGAGTAATAGTATGTCAACCTAGTCTACCTGCTGGGTATTTGTCTGTCATCGGATGTGAATGGGTGATGGGTGTGGGTTGTGGGAGTGAGGGATGAGGAGGGGTGAGGTTGGGGATTGAGGGTTGGATGAGAGGTGTGGATGAGGGTGGTGTTCGTGCTTCACTAGCAAACATCTACACAAAGTAACCAGACTCATGATCAAAGTAGTCCGTGATATTCAGGGGGGGAAAACCCTGTTGATTGAGTGAAGTTGGCCAAAGATTTCCACATAAATATTAACCTAAATAGTACAGAAACTGTAGCTTTGCTGTATGTTGGCATGTACACACTGAAGCTGGTTCCTTGTTGAGTGGATTCAGTCGCTTGTTACCGCCTTGAAACTACTAAGAATCATGTGTGTATATCTGGGTCAAGACAAGGGTGTGTGTGTGTGTGGGTGTGTGTGTGTGGGGGGGGGGTGCAAGGTCGCAATGGACCATCCTACGTCATATACCATGTTGGTTGTTGGGTGGTTTTGTTTGGGGGGGGGGGGTGCACATGAAAATAAATAGCTAACAATAGAAATAATGTACTCCGCATTATAATGACAATTTGACATCTCCACGGACCAGACGGGATGACCAAATGAGTTGAGCGTCCGTCTCCCGTTTTTGTAAATCTTGGGATTCGAACCTAGGGGTTCGAACCCTGTCGAGTCAAACCAATGACTTAAAAATGTATATGCATCGCTTCTTAACCAGGCACTTGATATTATTAGGATAGGGCAAGGACTAGCTGGCTCAGTGTCAGGATAATGTGACCAGGTGGGATATATGGTTATGGTGCCAGTAACCTGATTTCCTAGTGGGGCAACACTGTAAAGTCACCACGAGTGCGCACTGTCACAAGTCGGTGCCCGTCCTGTTATGACCTTAGATGTTGCCAGGGCGTAAAACTACAACAACCAACCTATATTGGCTCCTGCCAGTGAGGGAGCTGTGAGAAAATTGCTCTGTTAGATGCAGATTAATATGATTGCTACTTGCGTTAAGGACTATCTGCTGTTCAGAGTGTATTTATTGATGCCAGGTGAAACACACATGGTATAAATGCAGTGTACACTTTCAGCAGCATGCACCACTAGAAACATGGGAGACTGACAACCTTCTGGGTTATGTACTACTGGTAGCAATGCTATATAGATTGATGAATAATTGGACCGAATGTGGTAACCGAAACATGGGCTTGATCATGGGCTCGATATCTGGCCGATTAAAATCAATGACTTAAGCCGTGTTCACACGGACAAAATGTGAGGCGTATCACACAAATCGAATCAGGTGAGGCGAATTGGTTGCGTTCACACGGGCAAAATTATCCGCATCACAGGAATCGATTCACGTAGACTACCTCGCTTAGGTGGTTTACACGATCCGCATCACGTGAATCGAATCAGCCCTAATCCGCATCAGACGTGCGTTCACACGAGAAATGTGATGCGAACTATACAAGTCGCTTTCTACGAATCGATTTACATCGTCCGTGTGAACACGGCTATATACTCTTGAAGAGTTCAGGTGCAAAACCATGTAAACGCCAATCCAAAAATGTCGTTTAAATCAAAGATTTTTACCTGAAAATAACTGTAATTCTCAAAAATTGCACTTTTTATATGATCATATGCTTATGAAGCAATGAACAAAAGTATAAATATTTTTTAAACCTTTTTGAAACTTTGAGTCCAATGTTTATCTCCATTTTTGGATTGGCGTTTACGTGGTTTTGCACCTGAACTCTTCACTTTATAACTGTCACTACCTAGCCTGGTATGCATCATTGAAATGATAGGACTGGGACTGGGTTGCTCAGTATCAGGACAATGTAACTGAGTAGGATATCGGGCCATGGTGCCAGGGAAGCAGCACTATAAAGTCACCATGGGTGCACACTGTCTGGAGTGAGAACCCATTCTGATATGACGTTAAATGTTGCCAGGACATAAAGCACCCCCTGAAACAAACAAAGCGATGGATGGTTGTAGGTAGAAACCTTTGGTTCCTCGTTTTACTTCTTGTTTTTATCTTAGAAAACGTGAAGAAAGAAATAAAATATATACAGTAAAACCTCTCTAAATCGACCGACTATGGGACAGACTTTAAGTGGTACATTTAGGAAGGTGGTCGGTTTAGAGAGTTAGAATATCCTTACAATGGTATTTTTGGGACCCAAATAAAGCGATCGATATAGGGGAGTGGTCGATCTGTGAAGGGGTCGGTATAGACAGGTTTTTACAAAATCACAAAAACTCACCTGGTCTGGACAAAGAAGGACTAAGTCACCCCCACATCATTTCCTGTCCATTTGCTGACTGTTCATATATGTACAGTATCCAAGGTATTGGTGAACAGTCTACATTGTATTCACCTCCGCCTCCACACTCCAACCCCCCCCCCCCCCACCTCCCTCCTGCCCCGCCTCCCCACACCCCATCCCCCCCACCCTCCACCTCCCGCTATGCCTCCTCCCTCCTCCCCCCCCCCCCCCCCCCCCCATCCCCTTCCCCCCGCCGACCCCCGCTCCCCAGCCTCTACCCACACGCACACATCCTTGCTGCGTGCCGGCCGTCCGCCCCATGGTCCGGTCGGGGGCGCCGGGCCCGGGCCAAGGGAGCCCGGGGCGGGTTGTGTTGTGCCCGGGCCGGCAGGTAGCGGCGGGCCGCCCCGGGGGGCTGCCGAGTAAGTTACACGTAGATGATATCGCCTGATACAAAGGCCGCTTTGACCGGCACGGGCCGCCCGCCCCCCCCCCCCCTCCCCCGAGACCGCCTGGGGACTGCGGGAGGCGGGCCGGGGAAGGGGGCGGGGACGTCCGGGGGAGGGCGAGGGGAGTGAGAGGGGGGTGGTGGCGGGTGTGTGGTGAGGGTTGGGGGAGGGTGTATGAGGAGGTGAGGAAGTGGGTGTGTGTGTGTCTGAGCGAGTAAAGAAGTGTGTGTGTGTGTTGGGGGGGGGGGGGGAGTAGGGGAGATAGGAGATGCGGGAAGTAGGGGAGAGTAAGGGGAGTAGGTGAGTAGGGGAGTATAGGGGAGTAGGGGAGTAGGGGAGTAGACTTAGGGGAGTAGGGGAGCAGGGGAGTAGGGTAGTAGGGGAGTAGAGGAGCAGGGGAGTAGGGGAGATGGGGAGTAAGGGGTAGGGGAGCAGGGGAGTAGGGTAGTTGGGGAGTGGGGGTGGGGGAGTAAGGGATAGGGGATAGGGGGTAGGGGGTAGGGGGTAGGGGGTAGGGGGTAGGGGGTAGGGGTGGGGTAGGGAGTTAGGGAGTTAGGGAGTAGGGGAGTAGCGGGTTGCGGGTTGCGGGTCGTGTAAAACTGGGTTATGGTGTATAGCAAAGAGTGGTCTGGAACAAGAATGTGTGGTGGGTTTGTTTGTTGTTGTTGTTTTATGTCCTAGCAACATCTAATGTCATATCAGGACGGGTACCAACTTGTGACAGTGCGCACTCACGGTGACTTTATAGTGCTGCCTCACTGGGAGACCAGGGTGCCAGCACCATGACCTGATATCACGCTCAGTCACATTATCCTGACACTGAGCCAACCAGTCCTTGCCCTTTCCTAATAATGCCGAATGCCAGGCTAGGAAGCAACAAGTATCAATTTTTAAGTCATTGGTTTGACTCGACCAGGGTTCGAACCCACGACCCCACGATCTACCAACACGGGAGATGGACGCTCTAACTCATTCCGCCATCCCGTCTGGTCATAATGTGTGGTGGGAACGGAGGGGCGGTTAGTAAGTGTGAATGTGAGTGTGTGTGTGTGAGTGCGTGAGTGTGTGGGAGATGACGATGGAATACTTAGTGTGTAGACCTATGTGTTACTGTTAGCGGAGGGGGACGATGGGGGAATTGTTAGTGAGAGTGACAGTGAGTGTGTATGTGTGTGTCAGTGAGTGTGTGTGTGTCAGTGAGTATGTGTGTGTGGGTCAGTGAGTGTGTGGGAGATAACGAAGGAATAGTTAGTGTGTATGTGTGGGCTGTGGGGGATGGTGGATGAATTGTTAGTGAGAGTGAGTGTGTGTGATAGCGGTGGACGGTTAAGTTGGAATAGTTAGTGAGACGTACAAGAAGGGCTTGACGGTTGGGGGATGGATACATTTCGTTCGTGTTGACGGCAGGACGCAGGAGTGCGGGTACTGGTAGGGGTGGGGATTTCATAAAAACAGGTATCTTCGACGTCATTGACATTAATTGAACTGGGAAGTGTCCTTTCTGAAATGCACCGAGCGCAAGTGCATTCGGAATTTTAACTTTAAGCACTGAAATAAACAATTATCAGTGTGCTTCGTTTAAGATGTGTGTGTGTGTGTTCTGATTAAAAGGAGTAGGTAATCTGGTACACAGATTTTGTTTGTTGGGGTTATTCATTCTAGGAACTTCTAAGGTTATGTCAGGATGGGTGCCGATTTGTAACAGTGCACACTCGTGATGACTTTATAGTGATGTCCCACTGGAAGATTTGGCCGCCAGCAATCACTAACACCGAGGACTAGCAGGCCCCCACCTCATCGCCATAGCTGACTTGACACCACTACCAACTAACCACTAATTTTCACTAACAGCTAACAAGTAACCCCACCCACTGCCTAACTTCACCTCACTTCTTACTCTGGCCTTGGCCGGACTTACTGTGCATACCGGTGAATCTGGAGGGACTGAAATTTGGAATCTGGTCGAGTCAAACCAATGACTTATAAAATAGGTACCTGTTGCTGCTTGGCGCTTGGCGTTATGAGATCAGGACAGGGACTGGGTGTACAGTGTCAGGATAATGTGACTGTGTGGGACATCAGGTCATGGTGCCAGCGGCCTGATTTCCCAGTGGGGCAGCACTATAAAGTTGCCATGAGTGCACGCTGTCACAAGTTGGTGCACATCCTGGTATGGCCTAGGGTCTTACTGGGGCATACAACTACACCAACCACCAAGCCTCCCCCGTCCCTCTCAGAGGACTGTGGTTGGGCTATCAGGCTGCGTTTTTCCTTCCTTCCTCCCCCCCCCCCCCCACCACCACATGGGACTGCTTTCAGCGGTGCCCATTCAGTGCTGCATATTTGCAGCCTTCAGTGCACCAATGCGACTGAAAACTCCCCAAAAACAAAACCCTCCGAACACACATTCTTCTACCAAACCAATCTTGAGTCGTTGCCATCCACCATAGCCCAGTTGTATATGACCTGCAACCTGCAACCCCCTACCCCCCTACCCCCCAAACAAGAAATACTAGGGAGATAAGAACATATATATTATAATATTGATATATTATATATATACAATATATATATATGATACATATATATATATATATATATATTGTATATATTGTATATATTGTATATATTGTATATATATAAATATATATATATATATATATATATGTCCATATAAATATATACATGCATGCAGAATTTCACTTAATACTATCAACAGTATCATTGTTTGATTGGTTGGTTGCTGGATATGAAACTTATTTTTAATACATAAAACTAAAACAATGTCTAATTCTGTGTTTTTTTACGGACAGGATGCCCACTCGACGTACCGGACGTGATTATAAGCCATGACACAATTCGTGACGGACCGTGTTTACTGTTGAAACGCTGACTAATACTACCAAAATTGCCTAAGCCACAATTATCAAGCTGAGTTATCCCGAAAATAATAGGCCTTAAGAGAATTCCGTCACTAAATTAAAACTGTTTATTTTCTTTTTCCAGAAAACGTTTTGTGTACGCGGATAATTGCATCTTATTTCACAAGTATTTCTTGGGAGTTTTTGTTGTTGTTTTTGTTTGGTGAAAACCATCGATGAATTACTAGATTAAGGCGCGACGGGGGCTCCTTGAGGGGCGGGGTGCCCCCTGGTGAGAAGCCCCGGAGACACTCACGCTTCTCGGCCCCGCGGCCAGGTGGCGCGCAGGGCGACGTGGTCGTAACAATTCGCCGCTTGAGAGTTGAAATGGAGACGACGAATGATGAATTATGAATCAGAAACGACGCGTTTCAAAAATAAATATTATCTACATAACCCAGTATGTTGCAGACGGGAGGTGTCGAGGTGTGTGTGTCCGTGGCGGGGGGGGGGGGGCGGGTAGGCACTAAACAATCCACCAGGTATGTAAATAAACGCGAAGAGATGGTTAATTCTTAGCACTACAAGGCCAGTGTGATCACGTGATCACAGACGTGCGCGCCCTCTAACGGCGGCGTCTGATAACGTCACAAGCCAACCACGATTTATGACAATTTATTATGATCGCAACCCAGAGGTTTGGGGAGGGGGGGCATGGAAAAACACCAACTCCAGTGTGTATCTCTTTCCTCCAGGCACCCGCCCCTTCTCCTCCTGATCCCGGGTGTGTGACAGCAGATATATATATATATATAAATAAGTATTTCTGCACACAGATTTTGTAACTTGCCACCTAACATTAATAACAAACAACATCAGATATGCAGTGACGTCACGACTCCCCATTTGCCAATAGAAGGAACACAGGGAGAGAGGGAGAGAGGGACAAAGAGGGAGAGAGGGAGGGGGCGAGGGAGAGAGAGAGGGAGAGAGAGAGAGGGAGAGAGGGGAAGTGAGAGGGAGAGAGAGGGAGAGAGAGGGTAAGCGATCCCAACACAAACACAAACAGAAAAGGAGCGCTTCGCGACGACCTTTATTGACGATTTATTAGTCAACCATGCTACAGTGTGCCTCGTCTCCTTCACTACCACACGTCCCGAGGTCTCTCCTTAATTCAAACACATTTGCTCATGTACCATGCCATTTAAACACACATTAATATCGCCACTAATCCAGAGAGCGCGAATGTGTTTCACTCTTAATCGTGACAGTCAATTCCCAGTCCGCAATGTGAGCGTGGCACGACACCTCCCGACACACATCGTGTTGTGCCGGTGTGTGTACACCCACCGACCCTTAAAAAAAAAATTGTTATTTTGTTATGTGCTTCTTAAAATGTGGATTCCAAATTGAATCTCAGGCGACGGGAGAGATGACGGCGCTAATTGAGACAAATTGACATCGCGCAGTTACCCTACACCTGGACAGTTATTAGGTTATCAACATCAACCACCGCGCGTCACAGTGTAAAACAACTCATACTCCATTAAAAATTTTAATGGCCACCGCGAATAATACCTTCTTGGTGTAGTTATGTCAGGTTAGGTCTATTTACGACTGTTATTGCATATAGCTGAATATAACTTTATGTTAGTAAATATAATTAAATATAGTTATAAATAATAAATATATATATATGAGTATTATGACATATGTAAATGCTTATATAAATGGATTAACATGGCGATGAGTGGATATAAATGATATTAATGTATCTGTATCAGTGTATGTGTACCAATATGTATGAATGCCCATAGATGTATATAAATGTATAGAATATGTTATATGTATGTATATATATATATATATATGCATATAGATATATACAAAATATATAGACATATATACGTACATGTAAATATATAATATATATAAATATGTACAAACTGTATACATATATAATTATATAATATATATAAACCATAAATTCGTAACATATATTATTTTAAATACTATCTATAAAACAATATATGTATAAATATAGAGTGGATAAAGATATAAATTATTATAAGGTAGGGAATTGTAATGAATAAATGTACGAATGTATGAGTGTAACAAATGTACGTAAATGTGCATATCCATATATATGTAATTATATGTAAGTGTAAGTAAATATGTATAAATATATGTAAATTCAGTTAAATACAAATGAGTGCAACTAGATACATATAAAAATGCAGGAATGTATATGAATATACAGATGTATGCATAAACATACCTAAGGGTACATACATGTACATACATATAAATGATATATGCCCCTACGTATATATACATATACATACATCCACGTAAGTATACATACAAATACGTTAATATGTGTAAATATGAGTAAATATACACACACACACATATATATATATAGACCATAAATATATATATGAATAAATATAAATATATGTCCGACTCAAGAAAAAATCCAAGACGAAGTGACCAACCGGTAGAGGTACAGGCAAGACCTGCTGGCCAGGCTGCAGTTAGCCTACTTGGCTGCACAGACAACTGTGGTCCATGCTGCTCCAACCGCTCAGCAGAACATACCAGAACAATCTAGCAATCAATGGTCAAGCGATTCCCTTCATATAATACTCACATAAATTGTTGGACATTTTATTCATACACATACATGACATTCAAATGTGCGTGATATATATATATATATATATATAATTTAGTATAGGGTTATATCTGGGGGGAGGGGGGGAAGTTTGTTTTATTTAACGGCGCCTATAGAGCACATTGAATTTTCTCATCAGCTATTGGACATCAAACATATGTTAGAGGGATAACACCACACGCCGCTAACACTGCTCCATGCATATGAGCCCTGGCCTTGGGGCATTGCGAGGCGGGTGTGTGTGAGCCATGTGCAGAACATTTATTGTTCAATTAAATGTTGATATAAAGCGGGTATGTTCCGAGATTAACAATCATCATCCGAGATCAAATGTTCATATGTACTACTGGGGGTGGGGTGGGGGGTGGGGGGAGGGTCGGCGGTCGAATAGTACTATGAGTAGCACCCTTTCGTACAACCCTACATATATGTATATGTATATATATATATATATATATATATATATATATATATATATAGTCCTTGTTACAGTACAACAAGGAGATAAAATAGTACAAGGAAGTGGGTTGAGATGATATATTCTCTGACTTAGGGAATTTCCAGGCGCGAATGACAATATTTCGCACCACTGGTAGAGTTGGGTTGTGGTGGCGCCACCTTTCCCCAACGGTGAAGGGGTAACCCATAAAGTAGTACACAACATATGGGTGATGATAATAATAGGGAATGTTCCCTTACACACCTTTATACTCATATAATTGTTATACATCACACACATATATATGTATAAATATACATATATATATGGCACGACAACAGCAGGAGAGATACTGTGCTAACCAGTCATTGCCATATTCTATTATTAACAAGCGCCAGGATAGGTAGCAACAATTGTCAGTTTTGCCAGTCATTGATTGGTTTAACTTGATTGACTTGAATCGAACCCACAACTTTCTGCACGTGAAGTCTGCACTCTACCCATTCGGCCACCCCGTCCGGATAACATATATACAGTAAAATCCCTCTAACTGAACACCTCCACCGATCGACCACTGCCCTACATCTATCGCTTTATTTGGATTCCAACAATACCATTGTAAGGATAGTTTAGCTCCCCAAACCGACCACCTCCGTAAATGGACCACTTAAGCTAAAAGTCGGTCCCAAGGTCGGTCGATTTAGAGAGGTTTTACAGTACAGTAAAACCTCTCTAACCGACCACCTCCACAGATCGACCACTCCCCCACATCGGTCGCCTTATTTGGGTCCCAACGATACCATTGTAAGGATATTTTAACTCCCTAAGCCGACCACCTCCGTAAATCGACCACATAAAGTCGGTCCCAAGGTCGGTCGATTTAGAGAGGTTTCACTGTATGTGAATCTATGAAACTGGATACATACATCATCGTGAAAATGTGGTAAACTTTGGATGATCTCAAAGTGAGATTCACAACGGACATTTTTGCTGGTATCCCTGTGGGTGTACGGCGGGCATTACGTGGGGTGCATGCACACACGGATTCGTTGGTGTACGGCGGGCATTATGCAGGGCACATGCGCACACGGACTTGTTGGTGTACAGCGGGCATTACGCGGGACGCATGCACACACAGACTTGTTGGTGTATGGCGGGCATTATGCGGGGCGCATGCGCACTCGGACTTGTTGGTGTATGGCGGTCATTATGTGGGATGCATGCACACACGGACTTGTTGGTGTACGGCGGGCATTATGCGGGACGCTTGCGCACACAGACTTGTTGGTGTACGGCGGGCATTACGCGGGGCACATGCACACACGGACTTGTTGGTGTATGGCGGGCATTACGCGGGGCGCATGCGCACTCGGACTTGTTGGTGTACGGCGGGCATTACGCGGGATGCATGCACACACGGACTTGTTGGTGTACGGCGGGCATTACGCGGGGCGCATGCGCACACGGACTTGTTGGTTATTAGTTATCAGTTATTAGAGAGCAGTTCGCTCTCCCTCGACGCGTTTCCGGTTTTAATCCCATTTCGAGCGCAAGCGTTCGCTGCGAAAAATCACTACAGCCTTTAATTAAATGAGCGCAAACATTAATTACCAACCAGGTCGGGTGCCACTAGAAGAGTGAGGGGGGGGGGGGGAGAGGAGGGGGGGCTCTTCGGGAACTAGCGCGGATTGCGTGGTGGGGCGGTGGGGGTGGTTGTACAATGTTATGTGTGAACACTTAAATGAAGTTAAAGCATTGCCACTTTTAAATTTTAGGCATACTTACCTAGTTTCTTATTCTGTTATCACAATGTACATATCGAAAAGGTAGCGGTGGCCATTTTAATTTGCATTCAGAAATGATAATATGAATAGTGCTATATAAATGCCACGATAATTATGTTTGTGATGTATATATTATGCGTGATGTATATGTATTATGCGAGTATAAAGGCATGGAAGGGAATTCTGCTATTATGTTATTATTATAATATATATTTGCTGCCGATACCTTCAGCCTAGCGCACTGGTGGCGCCACCACCAGCACTCTTCATCCCTAACTGTGCGCCCACATGTTCTCTTGCGCCAGGGATTCTCTCTCTCTCTATATATATGGTGTATAATGCATTGTGCATATTGGCCCGAGGCTAACATGGGTTATTTGCTCATGAGGTTGGTCTATTTTTAGCCGTCTTCGGACCATCCTTTCCACCTTTTGTCACTCTGCCAATGCGGCTGCCTCTGTACATATAGATTTCTGCCCCTGCGCCTCTGCCTCTCTACTTCGCTTTCCACATCGCCTCTCGTGTTTACTCAGGTGATAGTCACACTGTACTTCGCCGCTCGCCAGCCCATTTTCCTCAATTTAGCACGGTCATTATTAACAGAAATTGATATTAGCAGTGAACAGTCATGCTCTTAAATAACAGAATTTGTTCTGAAACAGTCGAAGTTCACTATGCTTTTGTTTTTATTAACACTTGCTTACGTCTGTTAACGAGGTGACACTAATGTGGTAATGACAGTGTCAGTCACTGCTGCTCGCCGGCTCATTTTCTTCATTTTAGCACAAGTCATGGTTATATTTAACAGAATTTGTTCTTAGCAGTGAACAGTCATGCTCCTAATCGACATAATTTGACTGAGGTAGTCAAAATTTATTATCCTTTTGTTTTATTTGCTCACATCTGTTTACCCCGGTCTTGGCGGTGACATTAGCCTCGGCGTGCCTGTTCCCAGCCAGCGAGAGTAGTGTTAATACCCACAGTAGCCTGAGTAGGCTGAAACTTTGCTGCTCGCTGCCTCATATTCTTCAATTTTAACACTCACATTAAGTCATTCTCATAATTAACAGAATTTAATCTTAGCAGTAAATTTCGCACTCCTAAATAACAGAATTTCATCTGAAGAAGTGGAAATTCATTGTGCTATTGTTTTACGCTTGCTTGTGTGTGTCAACATGCAGTAGTTGATCAGGGGTTAACGTGCTGCCACAATAATAGTAAATTTTGATACTCATTTGTTCATTTTAGCACGCTCTCATTTTATTAAGTCACGGTCATAAATAACTGAGTTTGTTCTTAGCAATGAACAGTCATGCTCCTAATTGATAGAATTTGATTGAAGCAGTGTATTTAATTTGGTAACAGTTGCTTCCGTCTGTATTCCGGTGACAGCTGGCTCATTTTCTTCAACGTAGCACGCTATCATTATTAAGTCAAGGTCTTAATTAACTGAATTTGATCTGAAGTAGTGGAAAACTCATTGTAACCTTAGTTTTTACACTTGCTCGAGTGTGCCAATATGTCGTAGTTGCTACAGAGGTACGTTGCCGCTAGCCGGCTCATTTTCTTCACTTTAGGAGTTTATCACTCTCTCATTAAGTCATGCTAATAATTAGTCAATAAATATCACCGTGAATATGGCCTATGCTGCCGACACGGCGTAAAAGCAACCACCAATCAATCACTCAAAGCTAAAAAAAAATGTTAATAAAAAAAAATCTTAGCAGTGAAGAGTAATGCTCCTAAATAACAGAAGTTGATCTGAAGCAGTACAAATTTATCATGCTTTTCATTTCTTACACTTCCTCACGTGTTTACTCCTGACTCTACTGAATAGCTGATGTTGACAGTGACTGCTGCTCATGTTCCTCAAATTTTAGCACTCTTATTATAGACACGCCCACAATTAGACAATTTGTTGTTGTTTTACATCCTAGCAACATCTAAGGAAGTACCAGGACAGGAGACAACTTGTTTGACTTTATAGTGCTGCCCCACTGCGATACCAGACCGCCACCGCCCTGATCTGATATCCCACTCAGTCACATTATCCTGCCACTAACCCAACCAGTTCCCTCAGCAGTAATTATCCCTAATTGGAGGGCCCTCCTCTCGGATTTCCCCGATAACTCCCTTGTTGATCATCTTGACTATGGCTGGCCCCTCGATTATACCGCTAGTTCTCCCCCCCCCCCCCCCACACACACCTACTCTTACTAATCACTCACCGGCCGCAGATGTAGAGTCACATATCCGCTCTTTCATAGCCAAAGAAGTAACTGACGGCGCAATTCTAGGCCCTTTTATAGAGCTGCCCTTTGAGCCCTGGTTTCAAATAAGCCCGATGATGACCTGCCCTAAAAAGGACTTAGTCAAGGCGGGTCATCATTGATCTTAGCTTTCCCCCAGGAAAAGGTGTGAATGCGGGCATAATTAAAGGATTCTACTAGGAAAATCATTCAATTTCACATTACCTTCAGTAAACACCCTTTCGGATAGGCTTCCCCTTACCCGGACATATCATCAGCTGAGAGTCTGTTCCCTCTCCGTCCCACTGCGCAAGGACTACTAGTCCATGGGCAAGGACTACTAGGGCACTAGTATGGCTACTTCGCAGAGAAGGGTTTTTCTCGCTCTGTTATCTTGACTTCACAACCTCGCCACCATATTAGGTCTAGAACTTGCCAAAGATAAGTGCTTCCCTCCTACTAACTCCCTAACTTGGCTAGGATTTAAAATAGATACAGTCTCCATGACGGTCTCTCTTCCACACGAAAAAGTCACAGAAATTCTCCACGAGTGTACACTGTGGTAGACCAAAACACATGCAACTAGAAAGCAATTGCAGAGCATAGCAGGGAAGGTTAATCATCTGGCTAAATGCATCAAGCCGGCTTCTAGATTCACTAACCCAATTCTTGCAGCTCTTCGAGCAACCCCATCCAAGGGTTCATTCCCCGTTAATCCCGAACTCTTGAAGGACCTGGAACGGTTCCAGAAGTTTGCCGCCTCATTCAATGCAATCTTACTAATCCCCTATCAGCCACGAACACACTGGGTAATTGAATGTGACTCAACCCTGACGGCAGTCGGAGCATTCTCCACTACTAACTACTATGCAGCACAATTTCCCCCTGCACTTCTGGCTCAACTCACAACGATCGCAATCTAGTCCAAGCAGTTTCCTCCCTCCTTCCACCCGATCCAGTAAACTTTGTTGTTATTGTTACCACAAATAACCAAGCCTCACAGCAGGTCCTATCCTCGGATAGGGGAAGAGACCCTATACTTTGTGCATATGCTCACCCGCTTTGGTGACTCTCGGCACAGCATAATTGGGAGCTCGAGATAAAGTACAAACCAGGCTCAGAACTGGTCTTAGCCGATGCCCTCAGCAGATCATTTAGTGACAATTTCCTCAAGGAGAAAGCGATCGGTTTATGTAATTCACTTAACCTTACAGAGATACCGGTTCTGTTCTCCCTAACATTATTAGATTTCACCCTGTAATTATCCTGCAATGTCATTAGCCTGGAAGATAGTACGTTGTTTGCCTCTATCTTCCAGGCTACTTGATGAATCACCACCATCTCAAGATGTATCATGCTGGCCTCCCCCCCCCCCCGGCCCCCCCCCCCCCACACACACACCTAGAAGAGTCACCCGGCCAGCTGGCAAACGCAGTGGCCTGGGCGACTCGGGTCTGCACTCAGGTAGGCAGGCCTGTGGCGAGCGGCCGCCGAGCAGGCGCGAGCTCTACCATCACCCTCACTCTCGTCTAAAATTTTGACCATAATAAAACAGTAGGCTAATTTGTTTGGCCAGCCAGAGGTATCGATCTCAACCAACATACGTCTTACATTATCTCTTATGGAGTCATAATAGGAGTATAAACCCGTGGAGGGGGAAATGAATTGTTTGTAATATTCCACGAGCTAAGGCATGTGGCCGGTGGCGCTGCAACTCGGTCATTGCGCCCAACTTCCGCTGCTCGGAGTATCCTGGTTTCTTTAGTTTGTGGAAATGTACTTCTGTAGCATTGGTGCAATTTTATCATGGCCTCAACGAAAATTTAATTACGAGATAATACTTAAAACCCCACGTCTCTCTCTCTCTCTCTCGCTCGCTATATATATATATATATATATATATGCAATGAAACCTCTCTAGCCGACCACCTCCACATATAGACCACTCCCCTATATCGATCACTTTATGTGGGTCCCAAACGATCGCTCATACAATAGCCTTCCATTGTAACAATTAAAAATACTATGTGAACCAACCACCTCCCTAAATGGACCATTTAAAGTAAGTCCCTTGGTCAGTCGATTTAGAGAGGTTTTACTGTATATCAATCAGTGTATCTCCTGCTTTTATCGTTCCATATATATATATATATAACGATTTTTTTTTGCCACTCACCTGTCGTTAATAGACCAGCACTCGCTGCATATTTATACATACGGGTATGCATATATATATATATATATATATATATATATATATATATTTATATATATACATACAGTAAAACCTCCCCAACCGACCACCTCCACAGATCGACCACTCCCCTATATCGATCGTTTTATTTGGGTCCCAACAATAGCATTGTAACCATATTCTAACTCCCTAAACCAACCACCTCCCTAAATAGACCACTTAAAGTCGGTCCCAAGGTTGGTCGATTTACAGAGGTTTTACTGTATATGTATGCCCACACATATATATTTCTATATGCCTATACATGTGTTTCTGTGCATATATGTAGGGCTATATGTGTACACTTTGTATGTAGATCTATATAACTTATAACTTATAACTAATATAAGTGTGTATGTATGTGTGTATTATCTATGTGTATGTGTGTCTGCGTGAATGTGCATAGGTGTGTAGCTATATATATATATATATATGTGTGTGTATGTGCATAGATGTATGTGTATGTGTATATATATGTACGTGTATATATATTATGTACATGTGTATGTGTATATGTGTGCATCTATATATGTGCATATGCGTATAACTACAGTATACGTGTTTATGTGTGCATATATGTGTATATGTATGCGTATGCATATATATCTATACATGCTAGATATTAGATGTCCATTTCACTGCTATAGTATAAACCCGGGCCCTACTAAGTTTGCGACCAAGGAATTGTTGACTGGTTGCTATGCAACTAAGCTGATAATGATATATATATATATATATATATATATATATATATATATATATAATATATATATAAATGTATATATGTCATATTTGTTTATTTTGCATCCTGACAACATCTAAGGTCATATGAGGATGGGTACCGACTTGTGACAGTGTACACTTATGGCGACTTTATAGTGCTGCCCCAATGGAAAACCACTTACCAGGCCGTCAGCATCATGACCCAATATCCCACAGTCACATTAACCTGATAATGTGCTAGCCATTCCTTGAATATCCTATTATTGCCAAGTGCTCGGCTAGGTAGCAACAAGTGTAAATTTTCTCAGTCATTGCTTTGACTCGATTCATTTTAATTGAACTCACAACCTTCCATTCGGCCACCGCGTCCGGATAACATATATATATGCGTGTATGAAATTGGATATATAGACTACATCAGAACAACAAGTACCATACGGGATGATCGAATGAGTTGAGTGTCCGTCTCCAATTTTGGTAGATCGTGGGATCCGAACCCATGGGTTTGAACCCTTATCGAATCAAACCAATGATTTAAACATTTATATTTGTCACTTCCTACTCCTAGTCAGGCGCTCGGCATTGTTAGGATAAAGCTGGGTGGCTCGGTGTCAGGATAATATGACTGAGTGTGATATCTGGTCATGGTGCGGTGGCCTGATTTCCTAGTAGGGCAGCACTATTACGTCGCCATGACTGCACACTGTCACACGTCGGTGCCCGTCATGATATGACCTTTGATGTTGCCAGGATGTAAAACTCCAAAAAACAACCAACAACAAGAAAGGCCGTCAACTCATTCGGTGACATTATCGAGTCGATGTATACACTACTGTAACTGTATTAACACACAGTAGCCTACATATCAACGCGCACCGCCAAACTGACAAATGGGCCATTTGTCTACTTCCGGTTAGATTCGCGGGCCCTTCTGCGGTCCTCGGTCTGCGTGTGGTCGGGGTCCCATTTTCGGTTTAGAGTGATTGCAGGGGGGATGCGGCGGGAGGGGGGAGGGACAAGGGTCTGATAAGAGTCTAATGTCGGGTATTAAACCGGGAGCCTCGTGCGCCGGCGCCGCCCGCCGCCCGCCGGCCCCGGGCCCCCATCAGCCCGGTGTCGCTCCGGGCGGGTCGGGCGGCCTGACGCCGTCTGTACCGGCACAAACCCGGGGTCTGTCTGCGGCGCCGCACGCCGCCGGCCATCACCCTTCTCCGGGCAGGGGAGGGTGGGGGGGGGTGGGGGGACTGGGCTTGTATTGCCTTGGCCGGTCGGGGTAATATATATATATATATATATATATATATTATATATATATATATAATATATATATATATAGTCTGTCTCAAAAGGTGCTAAGTAATTTGGGACAAAACTTTGTCCTTTGTCCATACTATCTGCTTATGCATTTGCTCAGGATAAACTGATTTATGGTGTTTCGTAATCCCAATAGAATACATATTGATTTGAAGCAAATGTCCTTGTGTCTTCAGTGTAACCATTTCTGTGCTATTTTGTGTCAATCGTCAGTCCTTACATGGACAAAAAAAAGAAGAGGTATCACCTTTTGAGACAGGCTCATATATACAGTAAAACCTCTCTATACCGATCCCTCCACAGTTCGGTGATATCGATCGCTATATTTGGGTCCCAAAAATACCATTATAAGGATATTCTACCTCTCTAAACCTCCCTAAATGGATCACTTAAAGTCAGCCCCATGGTTGGTCGTTTTAGAGAGGCTTTACTGTATGTATGTATATATATATATATATATCTATATATATATATATATACATATATATGTGTCTATATGTATATATTGCCTATATCATGTATATATATATATATACATATATAAAAAGAGCAGTGGCCTGCTAGCTAGTTTAGTTCAGCGCTAAAGTTATATGTGTGTATACATATAAATATGTATACATATAAATATATATATATATACACAAATACATATACATAACAATGAGCATTGCAATGAATACCGTCAATGACATTTTGGCATCCACAACATATATGAAGTTGGAGAGTTCCCCCCCCCCCCCCCCGCTTCCCAACTCCCCCCCCCCCCCCCCCTAAGCATTCAGTCCCTGTCCCAGTAATATACTTTCCACAACCCCTCGGGCCATAACTGCTTAACACAGTAGTTGCGGTGGGGTGACAACAGCACAATACAGACCTACAGTTGCACCACAAGAAGGTGACCACCAATAGCAGCACAACACAGACCTACAGTTGCACCACAAGAAGGTGACCACCCACCAGCACAACACAGACCTACAGTTGCGCCACAAGAAGGTGACCACCAACAACAGCACAATACAGACCTACAGTTGCACCACAAGAAGGTGACCACCAATAGCAGCACAACACAGACCTACAGTTGCACCACAAGAAGGTGACCACCCACCAGCACAACACAGACCTACAGTTGCGCCACAAGAAGGTGACCACCAACAACAGCACAATACAGACCTACAGTTGCACCACAAGAAGGTGACCACCAATAGCAGCACAACACAGACCTACAGTTGCACCACAAGAAGGTGACCACCAACAGCAGCACAACACAGACCTACAGTTGTGCCACAAGAAGGTGACCACCAACAACAGCACAACACAGACCTACAGTTGCACCACAAGAAGGTGACCACCCCATAGCTGTCCATCTATATTGACAACAAAAGCAGGATAGCATGTGTAAAGGGAATCCGGAAGTGCACGTCACCGGATATAGGACAACTTCCGCACTGTGGGTAAATGTGGTGGTGCAGGGATGGTGGCTGGGGAGGTGGGGAGGGGTGGGTGTGGAGTTGGGGTGGGGCGAAGCGCGGTTTTGGTTGTCACAAAACCTATAGCATGCCTTTTCTCCCATTTAACTACTGCATGAAAATCAAATATATATATATATATATATATATATATATATATACATATGTGCATATCTATGTATGAAGGCATAGCTCTCTCCATATATATATATAGATAGTACAGGCATGTATAATGTATGATTGTCATGAGAACTACTTGATACGCATATATATATATATATATATATATATATATACATATATATGTCTATAATTAGAATACAGGTATATTTATCTATCTATGTTACACATGCACTCCCACATACATAATGCCTGATTTTCATGATAATTAGCTCATAAGTATATATATATATACATTATTATAAATGCACACCCATGCACATATATATATATATGTAATGCACAATTACCATGTTTGTTTGTTGTTGTTTTACATCCTAGCAACAACATATAAGGCCATATCAGGACGGTAATTGTGTGGTGCCATGACAATTATATGATATATATATATAGAGAGAGAGAGAGAGAGAGATGCCTTCATATATATATAAAAAAATTGCTTTCGACCGGATGGCGAAAGCAGCCCCCCCCTCCCCGACGTGGGGAGGAGGCGATGTGCATGCTAGGAGGCCCCCCCCCCCCCCCATCCCATGAGAGGGGGAGGGAAGGAACCACTACAGAGTTTATTTCCCGCGATAAAGGGTTTATAACTATCCATATATATATATATATATATATATATATATATATATATATATATGAAGGCATCTCTATATATAATGCACGCACATATGTAATTGCATGGTTGTCATGGGAATATTGTGAGAAGTATGTCGGGTATTCTTATGGGTAGCAACATATTCTTAGGCTCCATGTTGTGTGTATGTGTGTGTGACTGTGAGTATACTTCTGTAATGTTATTACAACTTCACTACCACAGTGACGAACAGTACCTGACATCAAAGGACAACTCTGCTTCCAAACATATGCCGTCCCTACATTTTATCAGCAAAGAAAGTCAAATGAGACACAAATAGTGAAATGTACATTAGCACGTGTCATGGGTTCGCCGATTACCAAGGTCGCTGAAGACAGGCATGACGGTATAATAATATTAATATTATAATAACACTCAACTTGAGTATCTAATATTGTCAAGATCCATATCCGTGCCGCGTGTGAATAAAAACCAACCCAGCAACCACCCGCAGTCCTAATTTGATTCACAGCAGGGCGGGGCGTGGCGGGGCGGGGCGTGGCGGGCGTGCGGGGCGTGGTGGGGCGTGGCGGGGCGGGGCGGGGGCGGGGCGGGGCGTGGCGGGGCGGGCGTGGCGGGGCGGGGCGCGGGCGGGCGGCGGCGGGCGGCGGGGGCGGGGCGGGCGGGCGGGGCGGGGGCGGGGCGGGGCGGGGCGGGGCGGGGCGGGGCGGGGCGGGGCGGGGCCGGGGCGGGGCGGGGTGGGGTGGGGCGGGGCGGGGTGGGGCGAGACCTGACGGGGCGGGGACCTGGCCAGGCCAGGCGGGGCCTAGCGGGGGGTGGCGCGGCGGGACGCGGCACGGGCGACGCGGGGGCCGACCGGGGATGCGGTGGCGCGGGCCAGGACGGGGCCAGGGCCGGGTGGCGCCGGGCGGTGAGACGGGCGCCCCGCCCCCTTGTTAGCCCCCACTCATCACCACATTAACACGCACTAATTAGTGCTGTGTGGGTGTGTGGGTGGTGGGTGGTGGGTGGGGGTTGAGTGGGGGTGGCGCCCAGCCCCTAACGGCACACATTAAAGGCGACGACCGTCACTTTAACTCAGGCTTCATCCGATTAAATAGGGCCTTGTACTTCAGTTTGAGATTCAAATGTCAGATATATATATATATTATATACACATATTTATATGTTTGTATACGCATAGAGGTCTATGTGCATATGGGACAGACATCTCTGCATATACATACATACATACATACATACATACACATATGCATATATATATATATATATATATATATATATATATATATCGTTTGTTTGTTTGTTGTTGTTTACATCCTAGCAACATCTAAGGTCATAACAGGATGGGTACCGACTTGTGACAGTGCGCACTCATGGACATTTTATAGTACTGCCGCACTGGGAAATCAGGCCACTGGAACCATGAACCGATATCCCACTCAGGCGTCGATCAGCATACTTATACTTATAGTTTAGTATTGACAGAAGTGTTGCAAAGTCCTTAAATTTATCCTGAATGTAAAGGTAGAGAAAACACAACAACCTTATTTGTTTCTAGGATAATTTAATATAAAACAAAGAAATGCACTACACTTTAAGAATTGCGATGCCGACATCTTAATTAAACCACCAATTGGCCCATTTTCGTGAGACTGACTCATATACATATGCATATACACATACATATACATATACATACACATATACATATACATACACATACACATACATATACATACACATACATATACAAATACACATTCATATATATACATATACAATACATATACATATACAGTAAAACCTCTCTAAATCGACCGACCTTCGGTCCGACTTTAAGTGGTCCATTTAGGGAGGTGGTCGGTTTAGGGAGTTAGAATATGGTTACAATGGTATCGTTTGGGACCCAAATAAAGCGATCGATATAGGGGAGTGGTCGATCTGTGGAGGTGGTCTGTTAGGGAGGTGTTAGTGTACATATACATATACAATACATATACATATACATATACATATTCATATTCTTATACATATACATACACATATACATATACATATACATATACATATTCATATTCATATACATACACATATACATACACATATACATATACATATACATACATATTCATATAAATATAGATATACATATATATATTCATATTCATATACATATACATATACATATTCATATAGATATACATATACATATACATATAGATATACATATACACTAATACAAACTTGTAATTTATTAATCGGATATGTTTAAACCACTGTGTGACCCCCATTAGCCGATGTCTACTTTTTGTGCTGGGGGGGGTCGTTAAACAAATAAACAGAAAAACATATACATATACATGTATATATAATATACATGTATATATAAATACGCACATCCACACTTACATAGTGATTACCTCTATACTACTATTTACTACAAGGTTTACTGATGTGTTATCAATAGCGGTAAGCATGGAACATTTCAAAATGGAGTCAGTTCAGAAAGTAGAATTTCCACCGTTGCAAAAAAAACAACAGTCATCGTCTTGACGCCGAGTTGAAAGCTGAACTAACGGTTGTGGGAACCCACCAGACGGCGCCACGCTCCACTGCGCACACGGGTGAGAAGGCAGTGTTACCGAAATAAGGTATTTAGGTGAGTTCTTTCCCTTATATTTCTTAAAAAGAAGGGAGAGAAGAGGGGGGAGGCCGTGGACACAATTATTTCTTTGTTTAAACAATTAGACTACCTTACACCCCCATCACACCAAACTAGTTCTCAAACCATCCGACCCCGTTCTAAAAAGGGCTGTTGTTGGGGTAGAACGTGGCTGTAAGCCGATTTTGGGCATGCTCAAAGTTCTGGAGCACCATTCCGTTCTAGCCCGCCCAATCTGTTCGTAAACAGACTGTAAAAAGTTGCTACTACGTCCATTCTGTTCACACACAGTTTGAGCCCGTTCAGCAACATTTTCAAGAATGTACTGAGAATTAGTTTGGTGTGATGGGGGTATTACCTACCTCTAACCGACTAACGCAGCTACTTACCTATCGACATACCGGCTGACTACTGACTAACTGACTAGCCTACCTACTTACCTGTCCAACTACCAACTAACTACAACCACAAAACCACGCACATGCGCACTCACGTCCGCGCGTCCTGCGAAAGAAAACAGTGTCTATCCATACGCGTCGCGCCACCTCGTCCCGTGACTTATCAGTTCACTACCCACAGTAAGGTATACATGCGCCAAATCGTCCCCTGACTCATCAGTTCACTACCACAGTAAGGTATACACGCGCCACCTCATCCCCTGACTTATCAGTTCACTACCACAGTAAGGTATACACGCGCCACATCGTCCCCTGACTTATCAGTTCACTACCACAGTAAGGTATACACGCGCCACCTCATCCCCTGACTTATCAGTTCACTACCACAGTAAGGTATACACGCGCCACCTCATCCCCTGACTTATCAGTTCACTACCACAGTAAGGTATACACACACCTCCTCTTCCCCTGACTTATCAGTTCACTACCACAGTAAGGTATACACGCGCCACCTCATCCCCTGACTTATCAGTTCACTACCACAGTAAGGTATACACGCGCCACCTCATCCCCTGACTTATCAGTTCACTACCACAGTAAGGTATACACGCGCCACATCGTCCCCTGACTTATCAGTTCACTACCACAGTAAGCTATATATACACACCACCTCATCCCCTGAGTTATCAGTTCACTACCACAGTAAGGTATACACACACCTCCTCTTCCCCTGACTTATCAGTTCACTACCACAGTAAGGTATACGGATGCCTCCTCATCCCCTGACTTATCAGTTCACTACCACAGTAAGGTATACACACACCACCTCGTCCCCTGACTTATCAGTTCACTACCACAGTAAGGTATACGCATGCCTCCTCATCCCCTGACTTATCAGTTCACTACCACAGTAAGGCATACACACCACCTCGTCCCCTGACTTATCAGTTCACTACCACATTATGGTATGCGCACGCCTCCTCTTCCCCTGACTTATCAGTTCACTACCACATTATGGTATGCGCACGCCTCCTCTTCCCCTGACTTATCAGTTCACTACCACAGTAAGGTATACACGGACCACTTCGTCCCCTGACTTATCAGTTCACTACCACAGTAAGGTATACACACGCCACCTCGTCCTCTGACTTATCAGTTCACTACCGCAGTAAGGTATACATGCGCCACCTCATCCCCTGACTTATCAGTTCACTACCACAGTAAGGTATATACGTGCCACCTCGTCCCCTGACTTATCAGTTCACTACCACAGTAAGGTATATACACACCACCTCGTCCCCTGACTTATCAGTTCACTACCACAGTAAGGTATAAACACACCACCTCGTTCCCTGACTTATCAGTTCACTACCACAGTAAGGTATATACACACCACCTCGTCCCCTGACTTATCAGTTCACTACCACAGTAAGGCATACACGTGCCACCTCATCCCCTGACTTATCAGTTCACTACCACAGTAAGGTATATATATATATATATACACACCACCTCGTCCCCTGACTTATCAGTTCACTACCACAGTAAGGTATACACGCACCACCTCATCCTGCTGAGTTATCAGTTCACTACCACAGTAAGGTATACATGCGCCACCTCGTCCCATGACTTATCAGTTTACTACCACAGTAAGGTATGCACGCGCCACCTTGCGGCTATGAGCTGTCTGGACACTCCCCCTCTACCCCTCCCCCCCCCCCCCGCCCGGCCTCCCACCACCACCTACACTCAGGCGCACACACTAACACTTATACAGGCGCGTGCGCGCGCACACACATACACACACACCCGCACACACACACGCGCACACGCACACACACACACGCCCTTGTCTCCCTCAGCAGTCAAACAACACGCAGCCACATACCCTAATGTGGGATCAAAGAAGTACGCACCTTCAGCATTGACAAAGTCCGTCTGCGCAGAAATCCGCCTACATCCCCACACCCTAATTAGCAGCCGGGTCGGCATCACCGGCCGGACGGGGAGGCGGGGCGGGGCGGGGCGGGGCGGGGCGGGGCGGGGCTGGGGGAGGGGCGGGGGGGGCGGGGCGGGGCGGGGCGGGGCGGGGCGGGGCGGGGCGGGGCGGGGAGGGGCGGGGCGGGGCGGTGGCGGGCGGGGCGGGGCGGCGCGGGGCGGGGCGGGGTTCGGGCGCGGGCTGAGGTGGCTCCGTTGTGTGGGTGAGGGAGGGGGGGAGGGGCGGGGCGGGGCGGGGAGGGGCGAGGCGCCGGGCGGGGCGGGGCAGGGGTGGGCGGGGTTGGCGGGACGGGGCTACGGCGGGGCGACGGCGGCGGCGGGGCGGGGGCGGGGCGGGTGGGCGTGGTGGGGGAGGGCGGGGCGGGGCGGGGGCGGGGGAAAATGGCAGATGGGGAAGGTGGGGCAGCACAGGCTGCGTCGGGCGGAAGGGGGCGCGGGCGGGCTGGGGGTGGGGCAGGGGTGGGCTGGCGGGCGAGGGTGGGGGGGCTTAGATGGGGACGGGATGGTGCAGAGATGGTGAGTGGTTAAAGGAGAAGTGTCAAAGTGGGGACTGGGGAGGGGGTTAGGGTGGAAGGTGGAGGTTGGGGTACGGGTGCGGAGGGCGTTTACACACCTCTTTGTGAGTCGGCGTTCGTTACAGGGCTACCTGTCTATATAATATATATTTATATATTTATATATATATATATATACTATTGCCCTGGACCGAACGCCGACTCGCACTACCACAGTGAGGTATACAGTTTATATATATATATATATATATATATATATATACATATATATATATATATATATACAGTGAGGGCAGTGAGGATAGTTAGGGCAGTGAAGGTAGTGAGGACAGTGAGGGTGGTGAGGGTGGTGAGGGTAGTGAGGGCAGTGAGAGCAGCAGTGAGGGCAGTAAGAGCAGCAGTGAGGGTCGTGAGGGCAGTGAGGACATTGAGGGTAGTGATGGCAGTGAGGGTAGCAGTGAGGGTAGTGAGGGAAGTGAGGGTAGTGAGGGTGGTGAGGGTGGTGAGAGTAGTGAGGGCAGTGAGAGCAGCAGTGAGGGCAGTAAGAGCAGCAGTGATGGCACTGAGGGTAGTGAGGGTAGTGAGGGTGGTGAGGGTTGTGAGGGCAGTGAGAGCAGCAGTGAGGGCAGTGAGGGTAGTGATGGCAGTGAGGGTAGTGAGGGCAGTGAGGGTGGTGAGGGTGGTGAGGGTGGTGAGGGTGGTGAGGGTGGTGAGGGTGGTGAGGGTGGTGAGGGTGGTGAGGGTAGTGAGGGCAGTGAGAGCAGCAGTGAGGGCAGTATGAGCAGCAGTGAGGGCGGTGATGGAGGGTGTGTGAGGGTGTGTGTGTTGAAGGTGTGTAGGCTGGGGTGCTGAGTGTGCGTCAGTGGGGGGGGGGGTGCTGAGGGTTACCCGCAGGGTTGTATGCATGCCGAGGGCAATAGTGAACGTTTCACTTTGAAGATAATCCAATGATGGAAGTGGAGAAAGAAGAATGTCAAAACATATCGCCCCTGTGTGTTCTCAACCGCAAAATGGTCACGCACCCCGGGGGTTGGGTGGGGGTGGGGGTGGGGGTGGGGGCGGGGTGGGGGTGAGGGTATGAGTGCGGTGGGTTGTGGGGGTAGTGGCGAGGGTAGGAGTGTGATGGGTTGTGGGAGTGGGGGGTGTGGGGGTTGTGGGATGTGGGGGTTGTGTGGGTGTGGGGTTGTGTGGGTGCGGGTGTGGGTGTGGGTGTGGGTAGGGGTAGGGGTGTAGTGGAGGTGGGACAGGGGGTGGGTGGGAATGGAGGTAGAGGGTGGGGGTAGGGGTGTGGTGAGGGGTGTGGTGGGTTGTGGGGGTGGAGGTAGGGGTGTGGTTGCGGTACATATACACACATTTATATAATGTGGGTTTGGGAATCAACACCTCAGAAGCACACGGTGTCCGTGATAGTTCAGGGATAAGCTAATAAAGTGGTTTGGTACTTAGTTAATTCAAGTTATGTAGAGATGTGGAGTGCCGTCTGTCCTATTGAGACAGTCTACCTGTAACTTGTAAGTTTGTAAAGGGGAAATGGAGTAGAAGAAGGGGAGATGGGGATGGGGGT